>OZ025250.1:29143737-29395373 GCA_964019135.1 Arenicola marina
TGGACGCGCTCCTGGCGGCGAAGCTTCAGCCACTCCTCCTAGCGGGAGAATGATATGCAAAAAATATATAGTCATCATTGAAAAAAAAATAAAAACAAGAAATAATGAGGGTTTTCAGATTGTTTTTTTTTTGGGGGGGGGGGGGGGGCACATGAGGACACACATTCAGCGGAAAAAAAACACAAACAAAACTCGGACTGTGAAAACAAAATGGCGTCGAATGGAACTTTCGACGACCAGTGGCGGATTTCACGAACGCAGTTTAGCCGGCTACGGGGATTAGTCGACTACAGTTACCATGTAAATGATGGGCGATGTTTGCCGTCTAAGCCCCGTAGCCGGCTAAACTATGTACGTGAGATAGGCTTCTGGTTAACCTGCAGCCCAGCCTGATTACCAACTGAGCTTGTGAAAAGCAACAAGTAGATATGGGTAGAAACCGTGGAATAGTCGACGTGGTGGATATGTTATCTCCTGTTATCGGGAGCGAACCATCTAGCTCGCGGATCGGCCGTACCGTGATGCGGATCAAATAAAAGGATGCGTCAATTTTATATTTTGAGGACAAAGGGGATTTTTTTAGCCCAACGAATTTGATGGCATATTGTTGCGTGATTTCATTTGATTCGATTGGGGCTTAACGGCACTTTCAGCCTTGTAAGGCTATATATCGTGCCATACTATTGTGTGTGTGAAATGATGAGTTAATGAATGATGAAACGATATGCACATATGGGATCAATCGAGTTTAATGATTTATCTCTTGCGGTAGGCCGGAGTGCGGCGCCAGGTATACAGTTGGTTGGTTTTTCAGGTCGCTTTAACCACTTTTGGTCATATCGCGTCAATGGGAGAAGGAAGCGAGAGTGGAGCCATGTCCCCAGGGGTAACCCGCTACTCTTTACGAAGAAAGACATGGGATCTTTATCCTGCAACCGCACAGACCTGGCCACAGCGGGGTTCGAACCACCGACTCACGCGCCGTTAGGCTCTCGGGTGACCAGAACACTCAATGAGAGCGCTCTAGCCCACTGAGCTATCGCGCCGGCCCCCCAGGTATACAGAGAATAATAGTCTGAACTTACCCTCTCTGGTTTGGCCTGGTTGGCGAGCACCCTCTCACAGGCCGTAATCGCCGTGGTTACTGCAAAGAGGAGGAAATAATCCAATTTGTAATTTTCCACTACTAAACATATGTCCTCGCCCTCATTCGAACGCAATCTAATCCGATGAGATTGAATAATCAAGTTTTTTATGCAGGAATTTAAGTAAGCAATTCGTAAAAAAAAAAACCCACTAGAAATAAGTTATATGAAGTCATGAATGGTACACAGCTAGTTCATTGGCAGTATTTCATTTACCCGGTACTTTTGTTGTTTGCGTTTGGTAATCATCTTAAATGAGAAGCCTTTAATACGCAATTTCAAGTTAGAAAATAAATTTGCACATCTGCATCATTAATGCTTAAAAGACGTCTGTGAATGAGTCATGAACGTGGCATAGTCATGGCATAGACACGTGATAAACACGTGACCACGTCGGCCATGAGAGCGGCGGCCACGAGAGCGGCGGCCACGAGAGCGGCGGCCACGAGAGCGGCGGCCACGAGAGCGGCGGCCACGAGAGCGGCGGCCACGAGAGCGGCGGCCACGAGAGCGGCGGCCACGAGGGCGGCGGCCATGAGAGCGGCGGCCATGAGAGCGGCGACCATGAGAGCGGCGACCATGAGAGCGGCGGCCACGAGGGCGGCGGCCATGAGAGCGGCGGCAATGAGAGCGGCGGCCATGAGATCGGCGGCCATGAGAGCGGCGGCCACGAGAGCGGCGGCCATGAGAGCGGCGGCCATGAGAGCGGTGGCCACGAGAGCGGCGGCCATGAGAGCGGCGGCCATGAGAGCGGCGGCCATGAGAGCGGCGACCACGAGAGCGGCGGCCATGAGAGCGGCGGCAATGAGAGCGGCGGCCATGAGAGCGGCGGCAATGAGAGCGGCGGCCACGAGAGCGGCGGCCACGAGAGCGGCGGCCATGAGAGCGGCGGCCATGAGAGCGGCGGCCATGAGAGCGGCGACCACGAGAGCGGCGGCCACGTGGTCGTACCTTGTTCGTACACGTGGGGCAGGTATTCGTGAAGCTGAGTCTCCGTCGATCGTATCAGGTGCTCGTCGATTTCCCGCGCGTATTCCAGAGCCTTTTGAAGTCTCACCTCTTCTCTGTTGCCCCTTTTGTCCTGGCAGAACAAAATATAACAAAATATTTAATATGTGTGCGTGTATGACCTCTTCTCTGTTGCCCCTTGTGTTCTAAATATAAGAACATATTTATGTCTGTATATAAATTCATTTTGTACTTAATAAGGCCATAGACGGTATATAAAAATACCGTATGTAACATTTATGATCAGACTTTAACCGTTCTTTATACCAGAATGACTTGATTAGATTTGATTGGGTTTTAATGGCACTTTCATCCTGCAAGGCCATATCGAACAGCGAATGAAGTGAGGTAGAAGGGGCAGCTAAAAGCAAGAAGGTAGGAGGGTGGCGGGCGCTAACATGAAAGGAAGACCAACGTTTATTGGGAACCATTTCTTCATGATTGCATCAATATACTGACACATAGCTGTATTTGGTTGGTTGTATATTCAGGACTTTAACCACCTTTGGTCATATCGCGTCATTGGGAGAAGGAAGGGAGAGTGGAGCCATGTCCCCGGGGGTAACCCCCTACTCGTTGCGAAGAAAGACATGGGATATTTATCCTGCGACCACACCGACATGGTCACGGCCACGGCGGGGCGCGAACCACCAATCCACGTGCCGTTAGACTCTCAGGTGGCCAGAGCACTCAAGGCGAGCGCTCTAACCCACTGAGCTATCGGCCCGACCCCAGCTGCATTTGGAGACGTACCTCAAACTCCCGCACGAAGTAGCTGATCTCTCCCTGAAGACTCGGGCGGTGGTCGAACAGACGGGTGTGGATCTCACCCAGGTCTGAAAAAAAAAAAAAAATACCACAAGCATTAGTCGTTGCTTGTGACGCGTCATATGACGCATGGGTCATATGACGTACCATGGGTTTATACAATCACCATATATTAGAATTGGATTGTTTTTTTAATTATATATTTTGTTAACGCGTTGGTTCATGGGCGACCAGTATGGCACCAGGATGCACTAGTTGGTGTTATAAATGTCCTTGGAAAAGTTTTGACACAAATTACCGACTGATCTGTCTGAAGATAATAAAAGAGTGGCTACAGGCCACGAAACTTGCTAATCCCCCACTTCGCTCGAGACTGTGCAGCAACCACTTTCTGGATTGTGACTTTATAATTAAAGGCAGTTTCGGCAATAATGCCTACAAACCTATAGCAGTGCCTTCCGTTTTTGACTTCACAAGTTATTAACTGGGCGAAACGGACCGGCCAGCAAAGTCTGACAGGAAATGGGAATTATTAACACAAAGAGAGACCAGACGAAAAGTTCGAGAAGCCACAAAACAAGTTGGCATTGTTATGTTATTGCGATGTTTTATGGGATCGTATTCCAACCATATAACTTGCAATTCTATGTATAGTATATCTGCTAACTTTTGGCTCCACAAAATGAAAGGGGTGAGGGGACGGTAGGCTATATTTTGCCAAACTGGTTTTTTCAAAACCCTGAAATTGAACAATAATAAAACGGTAAAGTCCATACATTAGTCTGAGAGTATCAATTCAAATATCGGAATATAGATAAATACATTAAAACGTGGAGTGGAGGCGGGGAGAGTCTCGTGTCTGTAGGTAACATTTGGATTCGTTCATCAATATCAATCCAAGATAACGCACAGCGCAGTTACAGACGTATTGTGTTTTCCACATGTAACACCCGTAATTTAGGAGAGAATTTAACGCTTGAGTTTACTTGTATAATGGTATTATATGCGTTGCTTGCTTGTGTTTTATGGGTTTTGCCCTTTGCAAGAAAGATGCGGTGAAAGTAAGATTTCACTGATAAACATCTCTTTTTACTAGAGCATGTTGAGGTTGATTTGATTGGGGTTTAACGGCACTATCAGCCTGTAAGGCTATATCGTGCCATACTGGTTAAGTTCAATCTAAATACCTCAAGAGTCAGTACTAAAACCCTGAAAGTATCAATACATGTTAGCTTGTAGATAAAACACTTGTAAAAATGGCAAAGGGTCAAGTAGATATGGATAAAACCATGAAGGCAGTCAATGTTGAAGGCAGGCAGCAGAAGATAGAAACCATGTCCGCCACCGACCGTCCTGTGCCACAGGCTTGCCGCCTCAGGCTCAGCCGCCTAGCGGCTGGGTGTCACATGGCGTCCGAACGGACCAACCAGCGGCCGTCCGATTGCTTATATGACACAAGCAACAACAACATGGCGGATGTAAATAAACAATCCCAGGAGGTCAGCGATCCACATGTGGTTGCCACGCTCAATGAACATAGCAAAGTCATACATCAGGTCGCAACTGTCCGGCGCCGCAATCGACAACAGCGTTAGTAAGTTTAACGGCAACATCGATGGCTGCAACACGATGCAATGGATGAAGCCATTCGAACGGACGTCTAAAATGAAAGGTTAATTGGGAGGGCGAAATGAGCGTTGACATCCTCCTTTTGACTGGTGCCGCCCTCGAATGGCAGGCCTGGATGAGGATTGGCCGTGGGCACTGTTGAAAGAACGCTTTTTGGACGTATTCAAGCTCGCGAAGGCGCAACTGTTTCTTCGCTTGGATAAACTTTGCTCCAGAAATGAACAGGTCGGTGATTCGGTGGACGACTTCCATTTCACTTAATGGCGAGGCATTGTTGAGGACAATAACGGGCGACTTCAATGACGCAATGCGACCTCGGCGCGAGCTGCAGAAAGCTGCAGATCAGCAAATGGCATACATACTGCAAGGTCTGTTGCCCGACATTATAGAGCAGGATAATATTTGCCATATTAAAGGCGTTCAATTTTTCACTTGCAGCATTATGCTTTCGAATTTATTTAGACGAATATCCAGAAACCATGTTGGAGTGGCTGCGAGTGTAAAGACCGTTTCAATATTTGCTACCGCCATAATGCAACTGACTAAATTTCTCGTTTTAATTCCACGTTTTCACTCGTATTCTTTGTCAATGAGGCAAATAGAACTAGAAAGTGATTCACACGGATATATGGGATCGGGAGGATTATGTATTACGTACATAAAGGACATATTAATCCATATTGCCATGTACATCAATCAAATAATTTATGTTCTGGTCGGCTTAACGCCAGTCATAATATTATGGATCATACGTGACCTGTGTAAAGGCTTGGCTCTTCATTAAACCTTTAATTACTTTATTAAGCCTTTCATTTATTAGTAATTCGGCTTGACTTGATGAAAGCCTTTGATTAGTTTGTGCTATTGGTTTTGCTTATAATCCACATGTAAACATCTTTGTATTTGATATCACGCTATACGCCTGGGGGCAGATTGCCCAGATCCCGCCGCGCCGCTGGCCTTGGAGAACGGCGGTTCCGATAAACAACAGTATAGGAGGTGGTGTAACCCACTGTGACCAACTCAGTTTTACGGTTATTTAAGATTTCAGAGGTGACACCTAGTGGAGCTCTGAGATAATATGTTGTTGAAAAATGTCGCCATCTATTGGTATCTTTTTTTTGGTATGTGCTGCCATCTGGCGAGGTACCGTATTTAAACATCCGCTTCCGTTCAGAGAGATTCCCTTCTTCTCAAAGTCGCTCGACGAGCAAGACGTATTTTGATTGAGTCTCATCAACAGTTTTAGCCCATTGTCCGTTTTGCCGTCACCCAGGTTAGTTTCTGGTATAATTCAGGCGACGTTATGCCACTTATTATAACCGTTTTGAACTGTATTTGTAATATTTGTTTCAGTCAATTTTAAGCTTGGAAATACACCACGTGGGTATGCCGCTTTATGTCTAGAGTCAGTTTCAGTGTTGCAAGTTATCCCAGTTGCTGTTTAATTTTGTCGCGAATGTCAGTTGTATTCGTCTGCTGTAAAACAGAGTGACGTGTTATTAATATTGAATATTTTAAAAGAAATACAGGACTTGGAAACTGTTGAGTTGACACTCGGTGTAAATGTAGACATTTATTTAAAAGCTAAGCCATGACTTGTCAGTTTGTTGTAGTTTGCATTAAGTTACAGACCACACTGTTTTGAAGTGTGAACATGTTAATTCATGTGACTAGTGGTTCTCATGGCAAATAGCATTTTAGGTTTATGTATTGGTATTTTTCTTGAAGTTGTGAATGCCGCTTTATCCTTGGGAGTATGGCGCCATAGATAATCCTGTCCCGGAATGATATATGTTTATGGTATTTCACATGGTTTATCACATGTTTACAGAGCTGTGGTCAAGCAGCGTGCGGCTGTGTCAACGTTTAGTTAAACACCCGCTGGAGATGCGGTAAGTGAAATAATATCACTTTGGTCTATGTCGTTTCCGCGTATTTCATTTTTTTAATGTTTTTTTTATGGATGAGTAATTTCCATAATGTTACGGTTACCAGGGTATATGATTATTAAATTTATATTATATCCTGGATGAGGAATCTCCATAATAGAGTAGTTTCTATCAGCGTTAGTCAATTTTATAGGAGATATTATGGGATTGGGATCTTGTTCAATTCATCCGTAAATAGAGGATATCTTGCTCTTTTTAAAATTAGGCGTTTATATTGCTTCATTTATTAAACTTAGAGAATTGATACTGGGGTTAAAATTAGTATGTCTGATGATAGACTATATCTGGACGTTAGAGAATTGATACTGGGTTTAAAATTTGTATGTCATATGGACATATTAATCCATATTGCCATGTACATCAATCACATAATTTATGTTCTGGTCGGCTTAACGCCAGTCATAATATTATGGATCATACGTGACCTGTGTAAAGGCTTGGCTCTTCATTGGGCCTTCAATTACTTTATTAAGCCTTTCATTTATTAGTAATTCGGCTTGACTTGATGAAAGCCTTTGATTAGTTTGTGCTATTGGGTTTGCTTATAATCCACATGTAAACATCTTTGTATTTGATATCACGCTATACGCCTGGGGGCAGATTGCCCAGATCCCGCCGCGCCGCTGGCCTTGGAGAACGGCGGTTCCGATAAACAACAGTATAGGAGGTGGTGTAACCCACTGTGACCAACTCAGTTTTACGGTTATTTAAGATTTCAGAGGTGACACCTAGTGGAGCTCTGAGATAATATGTTGTTGAAAAATGTCGCCATCTATTGGTATCTTTTTTTTGATATGTGCTGCCATCTGGCGAGGTACCGTATTTAAACATCCGCTTCCGTTCAGAGAGATTCCCTTCTTCTCAAAGTCGCTCGACGAGCAAGACGTATTTTGATTGAGTCTCATCAACAGTTTTAGCCCATTGTCCGTTTTGCCGTCACCCAGGTTAGTTTCTGGTATAATTCAGGCGACCTTATGCCACTTATTATAACCGTTTTTAACTGTATTTGTAACATTTGTTTCAGTCAATTTTAAACTTGGAAATACACCACGTGGGTATGCCGCTTTATGTCTCGAGTCAGTTTCAGTGTTGTAAGTCATCCCAGTTGCTGTTTAATTTTGTCGCGAATGTCAGTTGTATTCGTCTGGTGTAAAACAGAGTGACGTGTTATTAATATTGAATATTTTAAAAGAAATACAGGACTTGGAAACTGTTGAGTTGACACTCGGTGTAAATGTAGACATTTATTTAAAAGCTAAGCCATGAATTGTCAGTATGTTGTAGTTTGCATTAAGTTACAGACCACACTATTTTGAAGTGTGAACATGTTAATTCATGTGACTAGTGGTTCTCATGACAAATAGCATTTTAGGTTTATGTATTGGTATTTTTCTTGAAGTTATGAATGCCGCTTTATCCTTGGGAGTATGGCGCCATAGATAATCCTGTCCCGGAATGATATATGTTTATGGTATTTCACATGGTTTATCACATGTTTACAGAGCTGTGGTCAAGTTTAGTTAAACACCCGCTGGAGATGCGGTAAGTGAAATAATATCACTTTGGTCTATGTCGTTTCCGCGTATTTCATTTTTTTAAATGTTTTTTTATGGATGAGTAATTTTCATAATGTTACGGTTACCAGGGTATATGATTATTAAATTTATATTATATCCTGGATGAGGAATCTCCATAATAAAGTAGTTTCTATCAGCGTTAGTCAATTTTACATGAGATATTATGGGATTGGGATCTTGTTCAATTCATCCGTAAATAGAGGATATCTTGCTCTTTTTAAAACTAGGCGTTTATATTGCTTCATTTATTAAACTTAGAGAATTGATACTGGGTTTAAAATTAGTATGTCTGATGATAGACTATATCTGGACCTTAGAGAATTGATACTGGGTTTAAAATTAGTATGTCTGATGATAGACTATATCTGGACCTTAGAGAGTTGATACTGGGTTTAAAATTAGTATGTCTGATGATAGACTATATCTGGACTTTGTGATTAATAATTTGCTGCAGTTTAATTTGAGACTTAATTTTTTCATACTGAATATATGTATTATAGAGCAATTTGCATATAATGTCGTCCTGCTGCATTACCAATGGATCTTCAGATAATACATTTGCTAATTCAAAATGGATTAAACATCCTTTTATGCAATCATCTTGTCTCCAAAGCTTACTGCCTGATGTTTGTTTATAATCCTTGAAACTAGGTTTCCTACTTGTATGTTTTATTGATTTTGTATCCTGTCTTTACAGGAAGTTTTGTTGTTCTCATGAATAAACTCCGGAACAGTCCATACCGATGATTCTCTGTCTGAGCCCTCGCATATCGACTCTGTTACACCACGATTCCATTTGACGCGCATGGTGACCTTTTATAAGTCACTCGTATAAGATCCAGATGTCGGATCAAGTCCTGGAAATAAAGCACTTTCCATGGGAGGGTTGTTGTTTGGCCGACAGCTGTATTGATAAAGAAGGTAACCTGTCCAGAGAAAGAGTGGTTTATTTATCACTCACAGGGGTTCGCCTGGGAGTTACCGTCCATCAAATAACAATGCCACCTATCAGGTCGGAATAGCGCAGCGTGCTCGTTATCACACCAGTACGGCATTCGCGCGAGGAATCAGATTCCCCAGATTTAACCGTGCTCGAACCCCGAACGGTTCACAGCCTCTCCGTCAGCCCCACCCCTCGTGGTCACACGATACTGTGTTTGATCATGCGACGGCCGATTACTATAGTAGGCGTGTAAGGCCGACCTTGATCGAGGGATTCGACTCCGCCGAGTCCTACAAGAAACCAGAACCTAGTGCCAAGACCCCGCCACAAGCAGCTGGCAACAACACCCTGGCCGTGACGGTGGCACAGTCCGAAGACACCGAGCAGCAGACGGTCACTCGCAGGGTGACGTTTGACGACTCCTCAACCCAGTAAAAGTAGCTTCCGTAGAACTATACATATGTCGGAACATAAAATGTTGTGACGGTGTCATGACAGACACGGGTTTCACGATTCACAAGTTATCGGCAGAGCGTGGCTGCAGTCTGAATATTCCACCGTTCTTGCAAGACAAAGGTCAGTTTAGTGCAGTGGAAGTTGCTGACGCAGAGGCCACAGCGTCTCACAGATTCATGGTCGAACGTGCTATCCGGAAGGTCAAAGAACGCCATAGCTTTAACGGCGTGAACCCTCTCAGAGAGATGGAACGTATTAATCAGGAGTGGACAGTGTCGAGTATAACCTCCAGACTGCTTGGATGTAACCCTCGCTGAAATACTTGAATACTTGGATACATGTTTCTCGCCGGATGCTTACATGTCGAAGAGGAAGGACGACGTGAACCGCTATATGGCGGCCGAACACGGAGGTCGTTCATCCAGGCCTCCGATAGACACTCGCCTCGGCCGTAACTTTGAATGCATAACTGCTGACCTGCGTTACGCCGCAGATGGTCGCTGGTCCCACGGCGACCACAACCCGCTAAGGCCGCGGACCCCACCACCGCGACCACAACCCGTCAAGGCCGCGGACCCCGCCACCGTGACCACAACCCGTCAAGGCCGCGGACCCCACCACCGTGACCACAACCCGCTAAGGCCGCGGACCCCACCATCGCGACCACAACCCGTCAAGGCCGCGGACCCCGCCACCGTGACCACAACCCGTCAAGGCCGCGGACCCCACCACCGTGACCACAACCCGCTAAGGCCGCGGACCCCACCATCGCGACCACCGCAGTGTGGTGTAGTCGCTTCTGTGACTCACTCGGACGACCAGCGCAAGAGGGCTCCGTTGTTATTACCAGCGGTGGTTCAAATTCTTCCGAATCAACTAATGTGTTTGACGATTGTTTCGCCTGCAATGGCTAGTTCCTCACATGAGAGCATTGTATACATATATCAATTATTGTGGCATTCGCCAGGTGGGCCAATAGCTTCATAACGTATTCCTGTTCGCTCGGAACCAGTTTTCCGGAGGCCGGGAGGACGCGGTCCGTATTACGTCTTTCCAGCGGATTCTGGAGTGTAACTGCCATCAAGGGGTGTAGAGGAAAGGGTCCAAAGTTCAAGGTCACAGAAATCACTGAAAAACTTGACTTGGCCCACCTCTGCTTTAGTCTAATGTCTCAAGTCATTTGTATATCTTAGCTTAGGCATATTTCCTCGTAGATTCTTTCGGATCTTCAACCTACTTTTTATCAATATTTCGGTTGCTTGTACATGTCACGGAATCGATTTTGTCAGTTGTCACCGGAGTTACTTTGCATCTGTATCTCCTTAAAATTAAAGAATCGGGTCTCGGTGTGCATTCCAGATGCACTTCATGACGTATTCCTGTTCGCTCGGAACCAGCTTTCCGGAGGTCAGGACAGGACACGCTGCGGGCCAACACCTTCGTTACGTATTCCTGTTCGCTCGGAACCATCTTTCCGGAGGTCAGGACAGGACACGCTGCGGGCCAACACCTTCGTTACGTATTCCTGTGCGCTCGGAACCACCTTTCCGGAGGTCAGGACAGGACACCCTGCGGGCCAACACCTTCGTGAGGTATTCCTGTTCGCTCGGAACCAGCTTTCCGGAGAGCGGGTCCATATTATGTCTCCCCAGCGGATTCTGGAGCGTCACTGCCATCCAGGGATGTACAGGTAGGTTTGATTTAATTGGGTTTTAACGCCACTTTAAGCCTGTAAGCCTGTATTTTATTATTGACTCAAAAGAGTCAATAATAAAACCCTGAACGTATCAATACATGTGAGCTGGTAGATAAAACACTTGCAAAAATGATAAAGGATCAAGCAGATATGAATAAAATCATGAATGCAGTCAATGTTGAAACGATCAATATATTAATAAAACCCTGAGAACATCAAGTAATTTAAGTGAGCAGATTCTTTTAAAACCATGAAAGTGAAGAATGGTGAAATGCAGAGGTAGGGTCCAAAGTCCAAAATCACAGAAAAAATTAGCACTCAGCTAAAGAATGGGCAGCGCAATTATTATTTAATTTAAACGATATATAATATGATTCTTTCCCTTTCATGGTGGTTATGGCAAGCCCTTTGTATCGTAATTCGCCACTTTTCTATACTATATTGTTGGTTTATTCATTGGGCCTCGCAAAGTATTATCTTAATCTCGTTCTTTAAACGCCCTCATCAATGTCCTTGATTGGCTGATTGTATGATCGAGTATATTTTAATATTGTAGATACCGCGGTCGCGTTTAAGAGCGCTACTTGAACAAGAACCGACTGAAGGCTTCACGCTGAGAATAGCAGCACCCGAAGGCCAGCTCTGTCGCAGATTTACCGCTGATCAAGGTAGTTTGCGGCATTTGCATAACTTACGGTGTATGTCATCATGGCCAGAGACCCTTGAATCACAAATTAGAAGCGTCTTAATATACCTGGTGGCACCCCTGCCACTGTTTTCTTCCAGCGTGTAAGGCTTATATCGCGCCATACTGGTTATGCAGATGTTACAGTGAAGCCGTTTGGTTATATATATATATTAGTGTAATTGTACGAAGAAGGCGCGATGAGTCAAGAGTGAAACGTTGATGATGGAAGTGCAAACGCTGTTGGAAGGGAACCTTCCGTCTACAGCTGCAGCGACCGCACGTGGACCATGATATGTGCAAACAACCGGCCGCCCCCCACCGACCCCGCGCCTATCAGAGGGCGGGCATTCGGCATTATGCAGACAACGTGCGGGTGCGGCATCCACACACCCTAGTTCACCATTCCTCCTCAGGTAACCACGTGTGTAAAGGCTTGGCTCTTTATTAAGCCTTTAATTATTTTATTGAGCCTTTCATTTTTTGTTAGTAATTCCCCTTGACTTCATGAAAGCCTTTAATTAATTTGTGCTATTGGGTTTGCCTATCATCCACATGTAAACATCTTTGTATTTGACATCACGCTATACGGCTGGGTCTGACCTAGGCACAGAGCAAGTGCCTAGGTCAGGTTTTTAGCTAGGCCGGCTTTGTGAACCCGGAGGACCTGTTGATCGAAATTAAGCACCGGGTGCAACCAACTGAGCTAGATATTGAAGCTTCCAAGAGAAGCAAAGTAAAGCACGATATATATCCGCAGATCTCTAGCTTATCACGAAATACACGTAAGAGATACGAGAGGTACTATTCAGGCAATTAAATCTAGGTGTTTACCCCTGGACCCAATAAACAAGCAGCAGTCAGGCGAGTGGATTTGCTTCCGTAAACTTCGAGCCCACACAACGGGATTTGGCCTCCGTATCACAGAGACCAAATAAAATCGGTACTAAAACCCTGAAAGAAATGATCATACATTTGAGCTTCTAGATAAAACTATTGCACAGATGGTCAAGCAGTAAGTAGACATCTGTAAAAGCATGGAACAATCAATGATGAAAAAAACCCTGAAAACAAACAATGTTGGAACGATAATCGTCAATAGGACTGACAAGAAAGACAAATGACAAAAAGAATAACGTAGAGAAATAGTTGGGGAGTAATGTGTCAGGGATGTAAGTTTGAGGGTTTTCGACAACAGATCGGTTTCACTTGCCAATGAGCAGTCCGGGGAGTTGAAGGGTTGGTGATACGGGAATATCAATGTAGCCAACCTCAGGCATGGTAAATATATTCTGTATTTTGTTATAGTGTAAAACCGCCTGTGCATACTTTCCAGGAGGCTTATTATTAGAGGAACAGTTTCCGGTGTGAGTATATGTACATTATTAGAGGAAAACTTTCCGGTGTGAGTATATGTACATTATTAGAGGAACACTTTCCGGTGTGAGTATATGTACATTATTTCCGGACCAGTGACCAGAAAACGATATGTAATATATATCCCATTAACATTACTTTTATTGTGCAACAGTCAGTAACCATCATGTCAATTGGTTGGGAGTTTCGTAGATCACGTCATGAAAACTAAGTGTTCCTTCACTGCCTTTCGCGAAATACTAAGCAACCAGTATAGGCGTAATGACCCGAAGTCTCGGGGCTTTATGAGCACCAAGACGTTCATCAAGTGGTTCTTTTCTTGGGCGTCGCACCAGGGACTGGAGTTCCGTGTAGCAAGTGGTGCGGGCATGAACCCAAATCACTTGCATGTGATGGTACAAAGATAGGCATACCGCTGTACAGGTCAACTGTGTCTCCAATAGAGGCGAAGAAGGATGGGCCGGTAATGCCAACCATGCATCGCCGTTATGACAGGTGTTTCTTGCCGTACCCCAATGTCCACGGGGTGTACGCAAACCAAGAAAATGTGCGTGTCGCCAGGTCATCTGCGCTACTTGTCATGCCAAGCCCTTGGTACGTTGAAGGACGGTGAGTGGCTGGAGCGAGAAGAGGCCACTAGGCGGGAGCTCATCATTCATTTACTCTCACAAGATGCGTCTCTTCTATCCTTTCTCCCCTTATACATGGCTCGCAAGTTGCAGATATTTTGTAATGGCGTGAGGCAGCATCAAGATAATGACGTTCTCGAGCTCTGCCACCAGCTCAAGGGGGTCAATCCTGAGCTAGGTAAGCTGCTGTACTTTTCTGTTGAGGAAGGCAGGCCAAACCCTGCAGTTCTGGAATTGTTATCCTATCTGAGCAGAAGTGTTCAGATTCTTCATTCCGAAGATGTTGCTCCGGAGGTTGCGACTTCAATGGCCGGTTCATACAATCCACCCAGACGTGGTCGGGCCTATTACTTTAGGCCTGACGGAGCTCAAATCAGGCAGGCTCGAACATTTTCTATTGACATGGAACGTGCACCTAGAGTACGGCCTCATGAGTATGATGATGTGCCGGAGGGTCACGTGTGCAGAAAGGCGCTTCCAAATGTCATCAGAAAATGTTCCACCAATTTGTTTCTGTGGTCCTGTCAGTCTGACGGGCACTGTTATGGGTTCCACATGATAAATGGCTCTGAGGTGAGAAAAATCCCAAACTACTCACTGTACACCCATTTGGAGCAGGCCCCTGGTAAAAAAAAGTTATGATTTCGGTTGCTCTCTGGAAGAATTTAACTTGAATCCAGAGGAGCACGTGGCACGATATTTTTCAGGGTTATTCTCACGTCTGTTCATCATCATTCAAGAGCGTTTGGCTCCTTGGAATGGAAGGGATGAATACTTCCATATGCGAAAAGTTCGATAGCTTCTTGCAGTGCATATGTCGTGTAGTGTAAATTGTCGTGCACTTATATATCGCTGTTTTATATCTCGATGGTATGTATAATCGCTGTTTTATATCTCGATGGTATGTATAACCTTATATTTCGATGTTTGTAACCACAAAAGAGTTCTGCCACTGCCCCTCGCCCACGGCTGGTCGCCGATCGATATTCATCTCGACGGCCAGCGGCGCAGCCAACCCACATAGTTTATGATCATTAGGATGGCCTGCGCCTGAGACCCTGCCGGCATTGTAGTATATATAGAGGGTAGCCGGCTGGGCTCGGGGCCTGCTTTGTCTACTTGCTCCACGGGACTGTATACCCGCTATTGTATATATTTGGCTATGACTCTGGATATGAAAATAAAGACGTGGTGGATCGTGTGTTGTATTTAGCTGTAAAACGCTACACAACATATTGGTGGAGAATCCGGGTTCGGCACCCTCATACACCATGTTATTTGCCCATGGCGCATGGTTATAATACCAGACTCAATCCTTCCTCGTTGAGTGCCACATATTCTGCACCCACCTCGATTGCACCTACTCCGTCAAGTTCGCCGCCTCCTTCACCTAGTCCTGACCGCCGCACTGTTGTCGCTCCGTCTGAACTTTGGAGTGCTTACACAACCGACGAGCGTCTTCACCTGCTCCGCAATCGTTTGTCCGTTTTGGAGGACGAACAGCATCGATTGCAACACCTTCTGCCCCTCGGCCCGCCCCCGGCGGCCCCACCCTTCGTCATGCCTGGCGAAGACGATGACGCTGTTCCTACTGACGTGCCTGCTGCGTCTCCCACTTTTAACTTCGGCTTCAAACCCGACACCTTCAGCGGCCAGGCCCATGAGGATCCTGCGGCTTGGCTCCTGAAATTTAACCGCTTTGCGGCCCTCCACAACTGGTCGACCGCCAATCGGTGCCAAGCCCTTGGCCTTCTCCTCCACGGCCCTGCTGAACTCTGGTTCTACGCCTTGGATGACGCTGTTAAGTCCTCATTTGACGACCTCGCCAACCACTTTGACCAGCGCTTCGTCCAAGGGTTGCCCCGCTGGGTTGGTGAAAAGGCCCTGTCCACCCGTTCCCAGGGTGATCTCGAGCCCGTCGACAGCTACACTTATGACATCCGTCAACGGTGTGCTCGTCTTCATAAATCTGATCGCGAAGCGCTCAATGCCTTTGTCATGGGTTTTCGCCCGGACATACAGGCGTATGTCATCGGTCAGAACCCTCCTTCCTTCGATGCTGCAGAGTCTGCCGCCCGCCTGGGCGAATCGATGTTTCACGTCAAGACCCCGGCCCCGCAGCCGACAACCCCGGATCTGGCTGCCCTCATCGCCCGCCTCACCGGGAAACTCAGTGCCAGCATTAACTCTCTTGGCTCTCAGCTCCGTCGCGATGTCAACGCCGGCCTTGGACAAGAGCGCCCCTCGCGTCCCTTCGATCGTCCGCCCACCCGTCCTGGAGGCTCCCGACCCCAGAACTCTTACCCGACCTATGTGACCCCTGTGTTCCACCAACCACAGCCCCCTGCCATGTCTCGCCGCCCGTTTTGCTCCATCTGCAACCGCATGGGCCACTAGCGCCAAACCTGTTTCCAGCTACAAAGGCCGGTAAGTTCGCCTGTGCAATGCTACAAGTGCAATCAAACTGGTCATTACGCCCGCGATTGTCCTACCTTGTCTGGCCCTAACCGTCCTTTCAACCCCCGACCTAGCCGCCCCCGGTTAAACTAGACCGGCCTGTCCCTCGTAGACACCCCCGGTACAGGCAACCCCCGTTAAAACATGGTGTCCAAGTGCCAGATCATCCTATATGGAATCGTCGTAATCCACGTCCGCCTAATCGTACAAAGGTAACTGATCCCAGGTATCGCAATGTAGCCACGGCCACGAACGTGAATCCTGACTTACTCCGATGTAACTATACCTGCACTGCCGTGTGCGGCCACGACGTTTATTCCTTACTGGACATCGGTGCACAGTGTTCAGTGATGAATTATGCTCTGTGGAGACGATTATACCCCCATCGTAAGTTACAGGATTCTACGCTTTCTATCGCCACCGCTACTGGAGCTAAGGTTCTCATTAAGGGTCAAACGCAGATCCAGATTGTCATTCTTGGTCAACGTTTCAACCTTAATGTCCAAGTCTGTGATGAGCTCAGTCACGATGTTATTCTCGGTCTCGATTTCATGACCGCTCATGGCGCTGTTATTGATTTGTCTCGCGCCCGCGTCACGTTGAAACCTGAGTCAATGGTCAAAGCTACCGGTAATAGTAGCGTTTCTCCTCGCTCTGAAGTGGTTCTTGCCGCACGTGTGCCTGACTGCATGCCTAACGGCACCATTGGCACATTCACCGGCATTAGCCGTCTGAGCGCCTTAGGGTTGGTTCCGGCAAGGTCTCTCACGACCTGTCGTAATGGTCTGATACTTGTCCGGCTAATGAACCCTAATGAGTATTCAGTGAAGCTTCGCAAAGGTACGAAGCTAGGTTCTTTTCAATTGTTGTCTGATTCATGTACGGTGGTCCCGTTGTCGGACCAATTGCAAAACAAATGCTTGTCTTTGGCACCCATGGAGGCGACCAACAAAGTCGTTCCTCCTCCCCAGGGTCCTAATAAGAAATTTAGCTGTAAAACGCTACACAACACATACAACCAAGCTCAAAGCACATGAACCAAGTGCACTTCATGTTTTCCTCAGTTTTTCATTCACCAGCGGAATACACATACAGATTTCGTTTGAGAGAAAGATTACAACTGCAAACAATAGATGTAGGCAATAGTATTTTACACAATATAACCGGTCTTGCACGGCGCCAGCGGTTGAGTGGCTACGTTTACTTATATGTATATATCGTGTTTTTGTATGATGGTGGGGGCATGGATGACCAACCGGTCTTGCATGGCGCCAGCGGTTGAGTGGTTATGCTTAGCTTAATGTATAAATCTGTATTTGAAATCTGAAAACGGAAATATGGAACTATCTGCAATAGATAACCGTACATTTAGTTTACGGTGAGTGTGTTATAACACTTCTATATTATAATTTATTAAATTGTTTTTTGTCGTGTATTTTAGTATCGTACTTCAATATGGGTCACGTGCATTGGTCTTGAGGGGAGAAAAGACCCAAAGCTACCAACTCTATACCTATTTGAAGCAGGCTCATGGTAACATTTTTTTTTTGATTTGGTAGCTATCTGAAAGAATTTAACTTGAATCTAGATGAGCACGTTGCATGACATTTTTCATGGCTATTCTCACGTCTGTTCATCATCATTCAAGAGCGCTCGACTCGTTGGAAAGGGAGGGGTGAACAATTCCATATGCGAACACTTCCATATGCGAACACTTCCATATGCGAACACTTCCATATGCGAACACTTCCATATGCGAACAGTTCAATAGCTTTTGCAGTGTATAAAACAGAGCTAAAAGCAGATGAATCAAGTGCATTTCATGTTTTTCTTAGTGTTTCTTTCATCAGTGAACAACAAGGATTTCTTTCGAGAGAAAGAGTACAACTGCCCTCAATAGCTGTACTCAATAGTTTTTTTAACAATGTAACCTGTCTTGCACGGCGCTAGTGGTTGAGTGGTCACGCTTACATATATGTTATAAATTGCTAGAAGTTTAATAATGTTAATGTATAAATAAACCATCGACACTTAATGACGACGCTGCCCGCCACAACCGCGGGGAATACCACAACAGACGACTCTTGGGGAGGGGTGGGGTTCTAGTAGGGGTGAAACAAAGTGTTAACAGGGACCTGTTAACAACGCGGGAATCAGGAGTATACATCAAAGACTATTGCTGTGTAATAATATACGACATATATAATAAATCCATTTCGTAACATTGACACGGTCAGACAATGTAGCCAATAAATTTGACATTGTATTTGATTTGATTTGCTTGGGGCTTAACGGCACTTTCAGCCTGGAAGGCTATATCGTGCCATATTGGTCAATTAGTCAATATTAAAACCCTGAAAATCAATACACGTGATATGAATAAAACCATGAAGGCAGTCTTTGTGGAATCGATTAATACATTAATAAAACCCTGAGGATATCAAGTAATATGATTGAGTAGATTGTCATAAAACCATGAAAGTGAAGAATGGCGAAACGGTAAAGTCAAAAATTGTCAGAATATAAAACCATGAGTTGGTTTTTAAAACAAAGCTTTTGAGATTAATAATTACAGCAAAATGCACTGTTTGGCAGTAAACGTTGAATATATCATATGCATTTGACTAGATTTATTGTAGTTAAATAATCTAAAATCGTTTGCACTGTTTGGCCGTAAACGTTGACTAGATATCATATGCATTTGACTAGATTTATTGCAGACAAATAATCTAAAATCTTTTGCTGTGGTATATTATTGAATAGTTCTTTCATAGTTTCTGCTCGGTAATATTGATCCCTTGTTTGTTGAAAGTCAACACACCCCAACAGAATGTGCTCCACAGTTAGGGGTTCCTGACAGGGAACACATTCGGGAGGCGCTTCTCCTTTGAGGAGGTAGCAATGGGTAAGGTACGTATGTCCAATTTGGAGTCTTTGAATGACAACGTCCCTCCGCCTACCGCGGATTCTTGGCCGTTTGGTACCCACAGTAGGCTGAAGCCGTTGCAGTTTGTTGGAGGATTGCTCGTCCCAGGACGACTGCCAATTTTTTAGTAATTTCGTTTTGGATGTACGGCTTTAAGTTCGAGTATGGAAACTGGACTGGAAGGACGTCGTCATTTAGAGCTTCTTTGGCGGCAGCGTCTGCTAGACCGTTGCCCTCTATGCCTATATGGCTAGGGATCCAGCAGAACACTACCGCCGTTCCATCGCATATTAAATCATGACATTTTATGAGTATATCTTGTATTAAGTGATTTTCATATTTCTGATATTTGATGGCTTGTATACAGAATAATGAATCTGAATAGATGATAAATTTATCATGTAGTGATTTTTCTATATATTCAAGTGCCATCAGTAGAGCTATTGCTTCTGCGGTGTATATAGAACATTGGTCTGGGAGGCGGTTGCTGCACTGGTGTTCACCAGCCACAGCTGCAGCGGCCACCCTGTGGGAGTCTTTTGAGCCATCGGTATATATAGAGAAATGGTTAGGGTGTTGATTGTGAATAGTATGTTTAAGTTCTATAAATTGTGATGGGTCTGTGTCAGATTTATTGTAAGTTGCTAGTTCTAACAGAACTTTTGGAGATTCTATTTCCCATGGTTGGATTTCTGGAAGATGCCAGGTTCGTATATCGTTGAAATTGATATTGTATCTTGTCAAAAGGTTATTGACTCAAATTCCAAAGGTGGGTATTGTCTTTGGTTTGTTTTCAAATAGTGTTGTAAACTTTGGATGGAATACGTCTTCAAAGGTAGGATTATTGGGATTTGTTTTGAGCTTAAGTGCGTATTGTAGTGCTAATTTATCTCTACGGTAGTATAGAGATGGCTCAGCAGACTCCACGTACAGGCTTTCCGCAGGAGATGTGCGGAAAGCTCCCGGACATAAACGAAGTGCTTGGTTGTGCACGGGGTCCAGCATCTGCAAATATGATTTGCGTGCTGATCCGTAAATCATCGACCCATAATCCAGCCGTGACCGTATCAGGGCTCTGTAGATATTTAATAATGTCTCTCTTTCTGTTCCCCATTCTGATTCTCAGAAATTCACAATTCAATGAATTCCCATTATGAGATAGCACTTTAATTATATTAAGTGCTTTGGTACATTTCGGTTTTAATTGTTTGATATGGGGTATAAAAGTCAGTTTTTTATCGAATAAAAGGCCGAGAAATATTGTTTCTGGCACAACTGGTATTTGATCCTTATTCATTTAAGTTCAGGTTCCGGATGGAGTTTCCGGAGTTGACAGAAGTGCATACACACTGTTTTAGTTTTTGAAAATTTAAATCCATTCTCATCGCACCATTGTTGTAACTTATTGAGGTTCATTTGTAGTTGCCTTTCTATTGTGTGCATATGTTTGGACCTGAAACAGGCCAAAAAGTCATCAACAAATAGAGAAGGATCTATGTTATTAGTGAGACATTTTATGATGCTGTTGATTTTAATACTAAAAAGGGTTACAGATAAGATATTGCCTTGGGGAACCCCCATCTCCTGATCGTATACTTCGGAGAGGGTAGTCCAACCGAGGGGTGTGCTCTCTGAAAAACTTGCGACCAGTTTCTCACGCGGGGGGGGGGTTGCTCTCTGAAGACTTGGGACTTTAACATGTATGTTAACAAGTAAGTCGTATATTCTGGTTCCCAAGGGGGGGGGGGGATGCAATCCCCTACCCCCCCCCCGCACAGTTTCCGTTATGTTACACTGTTGGGACCAAAAAAACAAGGCTATACCGTGCAGTTATTGGGCCAAAAAAACGAAAGCTATACCGTGCAGTTATTGGACCAAAAAAACGAAAGCTATACCGTGCAGTTATTGGACCAAAAAAACGAAAGCTATACCGTGCAGTTATTGGACCAAAAAACGAAAGCTATACCGTGCAGTTTTTGTTCGCCGCGATCAATGCCTGCATATTGTTGGCTCAGGGTACCTGTTGAACATTGCTGAATAGCGAGATATCGCAGTCTAAATCTTCACCTGCCCCATTCAACTGTCCCGGGGCAGTCGGTTAGGTCTCTCCCTGATACCGATTACTTACTGCTATGTTGAAGGTTTCGGACTCCAAGTACATGTGCCACAGGATCGCCGGAAAAGACTGCGTGTGTGTGTGTGTGGAGGGGAGGGGGGGGGGGGGGGGGCAGTGCGTAGGCCTGTGTGTGAACATTAAAGCCTACTATATATGTCGTTACATTATATGAAACCTAACATCGAGTCGAGTTGAGAGATATTAGTCAAATCTTGGCGAGGAATTTATGTTGTGTTTTCTGTATCTGTAGGACTCGCTGACCGATTGGGGGTGTTTCTACGTGTGTGGTTGTCAATTCTGACCTGCCTCGTCAATTCTGACCCGACCCCGTATAAACATAAAAAGTTGGTTGGTAATTCAGGACACTATTACCACTTTTGGTCATATCGCGTCAATGGGAGAAGGAAGGGAGAGTGAAGCCATGTCCCCGGGGGTAACCCCCTACTCTTTACGAAGAAAGACATGTGATCTTTATCCTACGACCACACAGACATGGCCACAGCGGGGCTCGAACCATCGATCCACGCGCCGTCGATTTTTTACACGTTCGAACAAAATACTTTAGTACACCATCACTCGCTGATCTCTTTAAATCATTTAAAGATGACACCATTATTAACTTTATCAAAGACATTGGCCTATATTATCAAATATGAATTTCTCGTCGTATATACCAGATATTAATATCAAGTCCTTTCCCACATATGAGATTAATGTTTCAACTCATTAAACTACAAATATATAATTCATTTTTCTTTGTACATTATTTTCCAGGGTTTTACATTTGATACAATTCAGGTGATGTACGTTTAAATAAACTATTTCAGGGTTTTATCTATGATATCTATTATTTCACTTATGCAACACTTCAGTCTATATTTCAGGGTTTTATCAAGTTTGACTCATTGGAGACTAAATAAACTTTGCATGGCACGATATGGCCTTACAAGCTAAAATGCCGTTAAAACTAAATCAAATCAAATCAAATCCCAACAGCAGTCTCGACAAAAATGGGGATCAATTATTTTTCCACTGCCTTCGGGTCAGAATTGACAAAGAAGTCAGACTTGACAACAACAGACGTGCAATTTCAACTGGATAAGCATCATAGTAGTATCAAAAGCTATACAATGCATGGTCACGCCGTCAGTAACTAACCGTAGAATGGACCTGGCGAATACCATGCGAATGCTGGGGCCTTTATGTGTCCTCAGTGGGTTAGCATTAGATATATATACTACTCACAATTTGCTAAGGATCACCCCTATGCAGAGCTATCGGAGTGCATAACTGTGTAATTCTGCTATAATACAGATAAACCATCCCCAATCTGTTACTTTTATGCCACCATGCATGGTAAAGGCAAACGTCTTTGCATTATAGTAGAACTACACAGTCACCTGTTATACACTCAGATATCTCTGCCTAGAGGTGACCCTTAGCAAATTGAGGGTAGCATAAATAAGCACGACCTATCACAAATCTCAAAATCGTCTTAATTCAACGGATATCCGTGACATAATGGCGTCTAAGAACGTGACATCCGCTTTAACACTAAGAGGATAGTGATCATTATGCGGTGTTAACAACGTGAGTGGCGTGTACAGCATGGGGACACCGTCCTAATGGGGGCCGGCCCGATAGCTCAGTGGGTTACAGCGCTCGCCCTGAGTGCTTTGGCCACCTGGGAGCCTAACGGCACGTGGATCGGTGTTTGAGCCCCGCTGTGGCCAGGTCTGTGTGGTAGCAGGATACCGATCTCATGTCCTTCTTCGCAAAGAGTAGGGGGTTACCCCCGGGGACATGGCTCCATTGTGGTAAGAATGCAATCCCCATTATATCATAACAACCACGGTGACGTCATGACCGATACGCTTCCCTCACAGAGAGGTTGCAGAACCCCCGTCGGGGCTGAGTAGGTTGACGTCACCATTTTACATAATAGTAACACAGAAGACTGCTTACATGGAAAATAAATTTATTGTGTACACATATTGATATAACAACGCATTGATACATCACAGAGGTATGTTCAAACAGACGATGACATTATTTACACCTAACGGGCCTTCTTTGGATGACGATGACTTCGATGATGTCTGAGCTTGGCCCCCCAGCCCTCTTTTGTGCTCCCCCACCCTGGCAACCTCTGCTCCCCCCCCCCCTCCCCGCCCCCCATGACTCCGATGATGTCTCAGCTTGGCCTCCAGCTCTCTTTTGTACTCCCGCCCCCCCCCCCCCGGCCACTTCCGCCCCTCCCCCCCCACCCCGCCCCCCATGACTCCGATGATGTCTGAGCTTGGCCTCCAGCTCTCTGTTGTGCTCCCCCCCTGGCCACCTCTGCCTCCCCCCCCCCACTCACGATGACTCAGTGGCGGTCCCTTAGCCGGGCCCAGCTGGGCCTCTAGCTGCCTGTAGTAATCCTCCACCTTGGCCACCTCCGCCTCGTGCTCGCGGTCCACGGCTGTCGACTTGTCGCACATGTCGTCCATGAAGGTCGTCCACTGCTGGACGCGCTCCTGGCGGCGAAGCTTCAGCCACTCCTCCTAGCGGGAGAATGATATGCAAAAAAATATATAGTCATCATTGAAAAAAAAATAAAAACAAGAAATAATGAGGGTTTTTAGATTGGTTTTTTTTTGGGGGGGGGGGGGGGGCACATGAGGACACACATTCAGCGGAAAAAAAACACAAACAAAACTCGGACTGTGAAAACAAAATGGCGTCGAATGGAACTTTCGACGACCAGTGGCGGATTTCACGAACGCAGTTTAGCCGGCTACGGGGATTAGTCGACTACAGTTACCAGGTAAATGATGGGCGATGTTTGCCGTCTAAGCCCCGTAGCCGGCTAAACTATGTACGTGAGATAGGCTTCTGGTTAACCTGCAGCCCAGCCTGATTACCAACTGAGCTTGTGAAAAGCAACAAGTAGATATGGGTGGAAACCGTGGAATAGTCGACGTGGTGGATATGTTATCTCCTGTTATCGGGAGCGAACCATCTAGCTCGCGGATCGGCCGTACCGTGATGCGGATCAAATAAAAGGATGCATCAATTTTATATTTTGAGGACAAAGGGGATTTTTTTAGCCCAACGAATTTGATGGCATATTGTTGCGTGATTTCATATGATTCGATTGGGGCTTAACGGCACTTTCAGCCTTGTAAGGCTATATATCGTGCCATACTATTGTGTGTGTGAAATGATGAGTTAATGAATGATGAAACGATATGCACATATGGGATCAATCGAGTTTAATGATTACTCTTTTGCGGTAGGCCTGAGTGCGGCGCCAGGTATACAGTTGGTTGGTTCTTCAGGTCGCTTTAACCACTTTTGGTCATATCGCGTCAATGGGAGAAGGAAGCGAGAGTGGAGCCATGTCCCCAGGGGTAACACGCTACTCTTTACGAAGAAAGACATGGGATCTTTATCCTGCAACCGCACAGACCTGGCCATAGCGGGGTTCGAACCACCGACTCACGCGCCGTTAGGCTCTCGGGTGACCAGAACACTCAATGAGAGCGCTCTAGCCCACTGAGCTATTGCGCCGGCCCCCCAGGTATACAGAGAATAATAGTCTGAACTTACCCTCTCTGGTTTGGCCTGGTTGGCGAGCACCCTCTCACAGGCCGTAATCGCCGTGGTTACTGCAAAGAGGAGGAAATAATCCAATTTGTAATTTTCCACTACTAAACATATGTCCTCGCCCTCATTCGAACGCAACCTAATCCGATGAGATTGAATAATCAAGTTTTTTATGCAGGAATTTAAGTAAGCAATTCTTAAAAAAAAAAGCCACTAGAAATAAGTTATATGAAGTCATGAATGGTACACAGCTAGTTCATTGGCAGTATTTCATTTACCCGGTACTTTTGTTGTTTGCGTTTGGTAATCATCTTAAATGAGAAGCCTTTACTACGCAATTTCAAGTTAGAAAATAAATTTGCACATCTGCATCATTAATGCTTAAAAGACGTCTGTGAATGAGTCATTAACGTGGCATAGTCATGGCATAGACACGTGATAAACACGTGACCACGTCGGCCATGAGAGCGGCGACCACGAGAGCGGCGGCCACGAGAGCGGCGGCCACGAGAGCGGCGGCCAAGAGAGCGGCGGCCACGAGAGCGGCGGCCATGAGAGCGGCGGCCATGAGAGCGGCGACCATGAGAGCGGCGACCATGAGAGCGGCGGCCACGAGGGCGGCGGCCACGAGAGCGGCGGCAATGAGAGCGGCGGCCATGAGAGCGGCGGCCACGAGAGCGGCGGCCTTGAGAGCGGTGGCCACGAGAGCGGCGGCCATGAGAGCGGCGGCCATGAGAGCGGCGGCCATGAGAGCGGCGACCACGAGAGCGGCGGCCATGAGAGCGGCGGCAATGAGAGCGGCGGCCATGAGAGCGGCGGCAATGAGAGCGGCGGCCATGAGAGCGGCGGCCATGAGAGCGGCGGCCATGAGAGCGGCGACCACGAGAGCGGCGGCCACGTGGTCGTACCTTGTTCGTACACGTGGGGCGGGTATTCGTGAAGCTGAGTCTCCGTCGATCGAATCAGGTGCTCGTCGATTTCCCGCGCGTATTCCAGAGCCTTTTGAAGTCTCACCTCTTCTCTGTTGCCCCTTTTGTCCTGGCAGAACAAAATATAACAAAATATTTAATATGTGTGTGTATGACCTCTTCTCTGTTGCCCCTTGTGTTCTAAATATAAGAACATATTTATGTCTGTATATAAATTCATTTTGTACTTAATAAGGCCATAGACGGTATATAAAAATACCGTATGTAACATTTATGATCAGACTTTAACCGTTCTTTATACCAGAATGATTTGATTAGATTTGATTGGGTTTTAATGGCACTTTCATCCTGCAAGGCCATATCGAACAGCGAATGAAGTGAGGTAGAAGGGGCAGCTAAAAGCAAGAAGGTAGGAGGGTGGCGGGCGCTAACATGAAAGGAAGACCAACGTTTATTGGGAACCATTTCTTCATGATTGCATCAATATACTGACACATAGCTGTATTTGGTTGGTTGTATATTCAGGACTTTAACCACTTTTGGTCATATCGCGTCATTGGGAGAAGGAAGGGAGAGTGGAGCCATGTCCCCGGGGGTAACCCCCTACTCGTTGCGAAGAAAGACATGGGATATTTATCCTGCGACCACACCGACATGGTCACGGCCACGGCGGGGCGCGAACCACCAATCCACGTGCCGTTAGACTCTCAGGTGGCCAGAGCACTCAAGGCGAGCGCTCTAACCCACTGAGCTATCGGCCCGACCCCAGCTGCATTTGGAGACGTACCTCAAACTCCCGCACGAAGTAGCTGATCTCTCCCTGAAGACTCGGGCGGTGGTCGAACAGACGGGTGTGGATCTCACCCAGGTCTGAAAAAAAATAAAAAATATCACAAGCATTAGTCGTTGCTTGTGACGCGTCATATGACGCATGGGTCATATGACGTACCATGGGTTTATACAATCACCAAATATTAGAATTGGATTGTTTTTTTAATTATATATTTTGTTAACGCGTTGGTTCATGGGCGACCAGTATGGCACCAGGATGCACTAGTTGGTGTTATAAATGTCCTTGGAAAAGTTTTCACACAAATTACCGACTGATCTGTCTGAAGATAATAAAAGAGTGGCTACAGGCCACGAAACTTGCTAATCCCCCACTTCGCTTGAGACTGTGCAGCAACCATTTTCTGGATTGTGACTTTATAATTAAAGGCAGTTTCGGCAATAATGCCTACAAACCTATAGCAGTGCCTTCCGTTTTTGACTTCACAAGTTATTAACTGGGCGAAACGGACCGGCCAGCAAAGTCTGACAGGAAATGGGAATTATTAACACAAAGAGAGACCAGACGAAAAGTTCGAGAAGCCACAAAACAAGTTGGCATTGTTATGTTATTGCGATGTTTTATGGGATCGTATTCCAACCATATAACTTGCAATTCTATGTATAGTATATCTGCTAACTTTTGGCTCCACAAAATGAAAGGGGTGAGGGGACGGTAGGCTATATTTTGCCAAACTGTTTTTTTCAAAACCCTGAAATTGAACAATAATAAAACGGTAAAGTCCATACATTAGTCTGAGAGTATCAATTCAAATATCGGAATATAGATAAATACATTAAAACGTGGAGTGGAGGCGGGGAGAGTCTCGTGTCTGTAGGTAACATTTGGATTCGGTCATCAATATCAAGACTAGACAACGCACAGCGCAGTTACAGACGTATTGTGTTTTCCACATGTAACACCCGTAATTTAGGAGAGAATTTAACGCTTGAGTTTACTTGTATAATGGTATTATATGCGTTGCTTGCTTGTGTTTTATGGGTTTTGCCCTTTGCAAGAAAGATGCGGTGAAAGTAAGATTTCACTGATAAACATCTCTTTTTACTAGAGCATGTTGAGGTTGATTTGATTGGGGTTTAACGGCACTATCAGCCTGTAAGGCTATATCGTGCCATACTGGTTAAGTTCATTCTAAATACCTCAAGAGTCAGTACTAAAACCCTGAAAGTATCAATACATGTTAGCTTGTAGATAAAAAACTTGTAAAAATGGCAAAGGGTCAAGTAGATATGGATAAAACCATGAAGGCAGTCAATGTTGAAGGCAGGCAGCAGAAGATAGAAACCATGTCCGCGACCGACCGTCCTGTGCCACAGGCTTGCCGCCTCAGGCTCAGCCGCCCAGCGGCTGGGTGCCACATGGCGTCCGAACGGACCAACCAGCGGCCGTCCGATTGCTTATATGACACAAGCAACAACAACATGGCGGATGTAAATAAACAATCCCAGGAGGTCAGCGATCCACATGTGGTTGCCACGCTCAATGAACATAGCAAAGTCATACATCAGGTCGTAACTGTCCGGCGCCGCAATCGACAACAGCGTTAGTAAGTTTAACGGCAACATCGATGGCTGCAACACGATGCAATGGATGAAGCCATTCGAACGGACGTCTAAAATGAAAGGTTAATTGGGAGGGCGAAATGAGCGTTGACATCTTCCTTTTGACTGGTGCCGCCCTCGAATGGCAGGCCTGGATGAGGATTGGCCGTGGGCACTGTTGAAAGAACGCTTTTTGGACGTATTCAAGCTCGCGAAGGCGCAACTGTTTCTTCGCTTGGATAAACTTTGCTCCAGAAATTAACAGGTCGGTGATTCGGTGGACGACTTCCATTTCACTTAATGGCGAGGCATTGTTGAGGACAATAACGGGCGACTTCAATGACGCAATGCGACCTCGGCGCGAGCTGCAGAAAGCTGCAGATCAGCAAATGGCATACATACTGCAAGGTCTGTTGCCCGACATTAAAGAGCAGGATAATATTTGCCATATTAAAGGCGTTCAATTTTTCACTTGCAGCATTATGCTTTCGAATTTATTTAGATGAATATCCAGAAACCATGTTGGAGTGGCTGCGAGTGTAAAGACCGTTTCAATATTTGCTACCGCCATAATGCAACTGACTAAATTTCTCGTTTTAATTCCACGTTTTCTCTCGTATTCTTTGTCAATGAGGCAAATAGAACTAGAAAGTGATTCACACGGATATATGGGATCGGGAGGATTATGTATTACGTACATAAAGGAGATATTAATCCATATTGCCATGTACATCAATCAAATAACTTATGTTCTGGTCGGCTTAACGCCAGTCATAATATCATGGATCATACGTGACCTGTGTAAAGGCTTGGCTCTTCATTAAACCTTTAATTACTTTATTAAGCCTTTCATTTATTAGTAATTCGGCTTGACTTGATGAAAGCCTTTGATTAGTTTGTGCTATTGGTTTTGCTTATAATCCACATGTAAACATCTTTGTATTTGACATCACGCTATACGCCTGGGCGCAGATTGCCCAGATCCCGCCGCGCCGCTGGCCTTGGAGAACGGCGGTTCCGATAAACAACAGTATAGGAGGTGGTGTAACCCACTGTGACCAAGTCAGTTTTACGGTTATTTAAGATTTCAGAGGTGACACCTAGTGGAGCTCTGAGATAATATGTTGTTGAAAAATGTCGCCATCTATTGGTATCTTTTTTTGGGTATGTGGTGCCATCTGGCGAGGTACCGTATTTAAACATCCGTTTCCGTTCAGAGAGATTCCCTTCTTCTCAAAGTCGCTCGACGAGCAAGACGTAGTTTGATTGAGTCCCATCAACAGTTTTAGCCCATTGTCCGTTTTGCCGTCACCCGGGTTAGTTTCTGGTATAATTCAGGCGACCTTATGCCACTTGTTATACCCGTTTTTAACTGTATTTGTAACATTTGTTTCAGTCAATTTTAAACTTGGAAATACACCACGTGGGTATGCCGCTTTATGTCTCGAGTCAGTTTCAGTGTTGCAAGTCATCCCAGTTGCTGTTTAATTTTGTCGCGAATGTCAGTTGTATTCGTCTGGTGTAAAACAGAGTGACGTGTTATTAATATTGAATATTTTAAAAGAAATACAGGACTTGGAAACTGTTGAGTTGACACTCGGTGTAAATGTAGACATTTATTTAAAAGCTAAGCCATGACTTGTCAGTTTGTTGTAGTTTGCATTAAGTTACAGACCACACTATTTTGAAGTGTGAACATGTTAATTCATGTGACTAGTGGTTCTCATGACAAATAGCATTTTAGGTTTATGTATTGGTATTTTTCTTGAAGTTGTGAATGCCGCTTTATCCTTGGGAGTATGGCGCCATAGATAATCCTGTCCCGGAATGATATATGTTAATGGTATTTCACATGGTTTATCACATGTTTACATAGCTGTGGTCAAGCAGCGTGCCGCTGTGTCAACGTTTAGTTAAACACCCGCTGGAGATGCGGTAAGTGAAATAATATCACTTTGGTCTATGTCGTTTCCGCGTATTTCATTTTTTTTAGTGTTTTTTTTATGGATGAGTAATTTCCATAATGTTACGGTTACCAGGGTATATGATTATTAAATTTATATTATATCCTGGATGAGGAATCTCCATAATAGAGTAGTTTCTATCAGCGTTAGTCAATTTTATATGAGATATTATGGGATTGGGATCTTGTTCAATTCATCCGTAAATAGAGGATATCTTGCTCTTTTTAAAATTAGGCGTTTATATTGCTTCATTTTGTTAAACTTAGAGAATTGATACTGGGTTTAAAATTAGTATGTCTGATGATAGACTATATCTGGACCTTAGAGAATTGATACTGGGTTTAAAATTAGTATGTCATATGGACATATTAATCCATATTGCCATGTACATCAATCACATAATTTATGTTCTGGTCGGCTTAACGCCAGTCATAATATTATGGATCATACGTGACCTGTGTAAAGGCTTGGCTCTTCATTAAACCTTTAATTACTTTATTAAGCCTTTCATTTATTAGTAATTCGGCTTGACTTGATGAAAGCCTTTGATTAGTTTGTGCTATTGGGTTTGCTTATAATCCACATGTAAACATCTTTGTATTTGATATCACGCTATACGCCTGGGGGCAGATTGCCCAGATCCCGCCGCGCCGCTGGCCTTGGAGAACGGCGGTTCCGATAAACAACAGTATAGGAGGTGGTGTAACCCACTGTGACCAAGTCAGTTTTACGGTCATTTAAGATTTCAGAGGTGACACCTAGTGGAGCTCTGAGATAATATGTTGTTGAAAAATGTCGCCATCTATTGGTATCTTTTTCTTGGGTATGTGCTGCCATCTGGCCTTATGCCACTTATTATAACCGTTTTAAACTGTATTTGTAATATTTGTTTCAGTCAATTTTAAGCTTGGAAATACACCACGTGGGTATGCCGCTTTATGTCTCGAGTCAGTTTCAGTGTTGCAAGTCATCCCAGTTGCTGGTTAATTTTGTCGCGAATGTCAGTTATATTCGTCTGCTGTAAAACAGAGTGACGTGTTATTAATATTGAATATTTTAAAAGAAATACAGGACTTGGAAACTGTTGAGTTGACACTCGGTGTAAATGTAGACATTTATTTAAAAGCTAAGCCATGACTTGTCAGTTTGTTGTAGTTTGCATTAAGTTACAGACAACACTGTTTTGAAGTGTGAACATGTTAATTCATGTGACTAGTGGTTCTCATGGCAAATAGCATTTTAGGTTTATGTATTGGTATTTTTCTTGAAGTTGTGAATGCCGCTTTATCCTTGGGAGTATGGCGCCATAGATAATCCTGTCCCGGAATGATATATGTTAATGGTATTTCACATGGTTTATCACATGTTTACAGAGCTGTGGTCAAGTTTAGTTAAACACCCGCTGGAGATGCGGTAAGTGAAATAATATCACTTTGGTCTATGTCGTTTCCGCGTATTTCATTTTTTTTAATGTTTTTTTATGGATGAGTAATTTCCATAATGTTACGGTTACCAGGGTATATGATTATTAAATTTATATTATATCCTGGATGAGGAATCTCCATAATAGAGTAGTTTCTATCAGCGTTAGTCAATTTTACATGAGATATTATGGGATTCGGATCTTGTTCAATTCATCGGTAAATAGAGGATATCTTGCTCTTTTTAAAACTAGGCGTTTATATTGCTTCATTTATTAAACTTAGAGAATTGATACTGGGTTTAAAATTAGTATGTCTGATGATAGACTATATCTGGACCTTAGAGAATTGATACTGGGTTTAAAATTAGTATGTCTGATGATAGACTATATCTGGACCTTAGAGAGTTGATACTGGGTTTAAAATTAGTATGTCTGATGATAGACTATATCTGGACTTTGTGATTAATAATTTGCTGCAGTTTAATTTGAGACTTAATTTTTTCATACTGAATATATGTATTATAGAGCAATTTGCATATAATGTCGTCCTGCTGCATTACCAATGGATCTTCAGAAAATACATTTGCTAATTCAAAATGGATTAAACATCCTTTTATGCAATCATCTTGTCTCCAAAGCTTACTGCCTGATGTTTGTTTATAATCCTTGAAACTAGGTTTCCTATTTGTATGTTTTATTGATTTTGTATCCTGTCTTTACAGGAAGTTTTGTTGTTCTCATGAATAAACTCCGGAACAGTCCATACCGATGATTCTCTGTCTGAGCCCTCGCATATCGACTCTGTTACACCACGATCCCATTTGACGCGCACGGTGACCTTTTATAAGTCACTCGTATAAGATCCAGATGTCGGATCAAGTCCTGGAAATAAAGCACTTTCCATGGGAGGGTTGTTGTTTGGCCGACAGCTGTATTGATAAAGAAGGTAACCTGTCCAGAGAAAGAGTGGTTTATTTATCACTCACAGGGGTTCGCCTGGGAGTTACCGTCCATCAAATAACAATGCCACCTATCAGGTCGGAATAGCGCAGCGTGCTCGTTATCACACCAGAACGGCATTCGGGCGAGGAATCCGATTCCCCAGATTTGACCGTGCTCGAACCCCGAACGGTTCACAGCCTCTCCGTCAGCCCCACGCCTCGTGGTGGTCACACGATACTGTGTTTGATCATGCGACGGCCGATTACTATAGTAGGCGTGTAAGGCCGACCTTGATCGAGGGATTCGACTCCGCCGAGTCCTACAAGAAACCAGAACCTAGTGCCAAGACCCCGCCACAAGCAGCTGGCAACAACACCCTGGCCGTGACGGTGGCACAGTCCGAAGACACCGAGCAGCAGAGGGTCACTCGCAGGGTGACGTTTGACGACTCCTCAACCCAGTAAAAGTAGGTTCCGTAGAACTATACATATGTCGGAACATAAAATGTTGTGACGGTGTCATGACAGACACGGGTTTCACGATTCACAAGTTATCGGCAGAGCGTGGCTGCAGTCTGAATATTCCACCGTTCTTGCAAGACAAAGGTCAGTTTAGTGCAGTGGAAGTTGCTGACACAGAGGCCGCAGCGTCTCACAGATTCATGGTCGAACGTGTTATCCGGAAGGTCAAAGAACGCCATAGCTTTAACGGCGTGAACCCTCTCAGAGAGATGGAACGTATTAATCAGGAGTGGACAGTGTCGAGTATAACCTCCAGACTGCTTGGATGTAACCCTCGCTGAAATACTTGAATACTTGGATATATGTTTCTCGCCGGATGCTTACATGTCGAAGAGGAAGGACGACGTGAACCGCCATATGGCGGCCGAACACGGAGGTCGTTCATCCAGGCCTCCGATAGACACTCGCCTCGGCCGTAACTTTGAATGCATAACTGCTGACCTGCGTTACCCCGCAGATGGTCGCTGGTCCCACGGCGACCACAACCCGCTAAGGCCGCGGACCCCACCACCGCGACCACAACCCGTCAAGGCCGCGGACCCCACCACCGTGACTACAACCCGCTAAGGCCGCGGACCCCACCATCGCGACCACCGCAGTGTGGTGTAGTCGCTTCTGTGACTCACTCGGACGACCAGCGCAAGACGGCTCCGTTGTTATTACCAGCGGTGGTTCAAATTCTTCCGAATCAACTAATGTGTTGGACGATTGTTTCGCCTGCAATGGCTAGTTCCTCACATGAGAGCATTGTATACATATATCAATTATTGTGGCATTCGCCAGGTGGGCCAATAGCTTCATAACGTATTCCTGTTCGCTCGGAACCAGTTTTCCGGAGGCCGGGAGGACGCGGTCCGTATTACGTCTTTCCAGCGGATTCTGGAGTGTAACTGCCATCAAGGGGTGTAGAGGAAAGGGTCCAAAGTTCAAGGTCACAGAAATCACTGAAAAACTTGACTTGGCCCACCTCTGCTTTAGTCTAATGTCTCAAGTCATTTGTATATCTTAGCTTAGGCATATTTCCTCGTAGATTCTTTCGGATCTTCAACCTACTTTTTATCAATATTTCGGTTGCTTGTACATGTCACGGAATCGATTTTGTCAGTTGTCACCGGAGTTACTTTGCATCTGTATCTCCTTAAAATTAAAGAATCGGGTCTCGGTGTGCATTCCAGATGCATTTCATGACGTATTCCTGTTCGCTCGGAACCAGCTTTCCGGAGGTCAGGACAGGACACGCTGCGGGCCAACACCTTCGTTACGTATTCCTGTTCGCTCGGAACCATCTTTCCGGAGGTCAGGACAGGACACGCTGCGGGCCAACACCTTCGTTACGTATTCCTGTTCGCTCGGAACCATCTTTCCGGAGGTCAGGACAGGACACGCTGCGGGCCAACACCTTCGTTACGTATTCCTGTTCGCTCGGAACCATCTTTCCGGAGGTCAGGACAGGACACGCTGCGGGCCAACACCTTCGTGAGGTATTCCTGTTCGCTCGGAACCAGCTTTCCGGAGAGCGGGTCCATACTATGTCTCCCCAGCGGATTCTGGAGCGTCACTGCCATCCAGGGATGTACAGGTAGGTTTGATTTAATTGGGTTTTAACGCCACTTTAAGCCTGTAAGCCTGTATTTTATTATTGACTCAAAAGAGTCAATAATAAAACCCTGAACGTATCAATACATGTGAGCTGGTAGATAAAACACTTGCAAAAATGATAAAGGATCAAGCAGATATGAATAAAATCATGAATGCAGTCAATGTTGAAACGATCAATATATTAATAAAACCCTGAGAACATCAAGTAATTTAAGTGAGCAGATTCTTTTAAAACCATGAAAGTGAAGAATGGTGAAATGCAGAGGTAGGGTCCAAAGTCCAAAATCACAGAAAAAATTAGCACTCAGCTAAAGAATGGGCAGCGCAATTATTATTTAATTTAAACGATATATAATATGATTCTTTCCCTTTCATGGTGGTTATGGCAAGCCCTTTGTATCGTAATTCGCCACTTTTCTATACTATATTGTTGGTTTATTCATTGGGCCTCGCAAAGTATTATCTTAATCTCGTTCTTTAAACGCCCTCATCAATGTCCTTGATTGGCTGATTGTATGATCGAGTATATTTTAATATTGTAGATACCGCGGTCGCGTTTAAGAGCGCTACTTGAACAAGAACCGACTGAAGGCTTCACGCTGAGAATAGCAGCACCCGAAGGCCAGCTCTGTCGCAGATTTACCGCTGATCAAGGTAGTTTGCGGCATTTGCATAACTTACGGTGTATGTCATCATGGCCAGAGACCCTTGAATCACAAATTAGAAGCGTCTTAATATACCTGGTGGCACCCCTGCCACTGTTTTCTTCCAGCGTGTAAGGCTTATATCGCGCCATACTGGTTATGCAGATGTTACAGTGAAGCCGTTTGGTTATATATATATATTAGTGGAATTGTACGAAGAAGGCGCGATGAGTCAAGAGTGAAACGTTGATGATGGAAGTGCAAACGCTGTTGGAAGGGAACCTTCCGTCTACACTGGTAAGTCCTGCGCAATTCCAACAGTTACTAAGTTCTGTTCAGCGCACGTTAACAGACTCTTATCCCTCTTTCCGCCTGGCGCACCACGACGTCGGCCACTTTCACCAGTTACGTGACGTATACTTCACCCAGTATGACCGTTATCTTTATATCTCTCTGCGAATCCACATCGTCTCCGTCAGTGCTTATCTTGACGTATTTAATGTTATCGCCCTATTCGTCCCTTCCAATGCTACTGGAGCTAACACCGCCTTGATCACCTCCCTTCCCACCTTCTTCGGCGTAACTAGGGATGGCAATTACTGGACAGAATTCGACCACAATATGTACGCCTCGTGTCAAGGTCGAGATGTTAAGCGCTGTAGCTCGATAATGAGCCATAAGGTGCGCTCGGTTCCCAGCTGCGCGGCCGCAGTATACTTCGATGAGCCACGGGCCGTTACGACCCTATGTGATATCCGATGTGAAAGAGATGCGCGGTATGAGGACTTAATTGACCTCTCTGAGGGTTATTACCTAGCCAGCGGCAGCGACCGCACGTGGACCATGATATGTGCAAACAACCGGCTGCCCCCCACCGACCCCGCGCTTATCAGAGGGCGGGCATTCGGCATTCTGCAGACAACGTGCGGGTGCGGCATCCACACACCCTAGTTCACCATTCCTCCTCAGGTAACCACGTGTGTAAAGGCTTGGCTCTTCATTAAGCCTTTAATTATTTTATTGAGCCTTTCATTTTTTGTTAGTAATTCCCCTTGACTTCATGAAAGCCTTTAATTAATTTGTGCTATTGGGTTTGCCTATCATCCACATGTAAACATCTTTGTATTTGACATCACGCTATACGGCTGGGTCTGACCTAGGCACAGAGCAAGTGCCTAGGTCAGGTTTTTAGCTAGGCCGGCTTTGTGAACCCGGAGGACCTGTTGATCGAAATTAAGCACCGGGTGCATGCAACGAACTGAGCTAGATATTGAAGCTTCCAAGAGAATCCAAGTAAAGCACGATATATATCCGCAGATCTCTAGCTTATCACGAAATACACGTAAGAGATACGAGAGGTACTATTCAGGCAATTAAATCTAGGTGTTTACCCCTGGACCCAATAAACAAGCAGCAGTCAGGCGAGTGGATTTGCTTCCGTAAACTTCGAGCCCACACAACGGGATTTGGCCTCCGTATCACAGAGACCAAATAAAATCGGTACTAAAACCCTGAAAGAAATGATGCATACATTTGAGCTTCTAGATAAAACTATTGCACAGATGGTCAAGCAGTAAGTAGACATCTGTAAAAGCATGGAACAATCAATGATGAAAAAAACCCTGAAAACAAACAATGTTGGAACGATAATCGTCAATAGGACTGACAAGAAAGACAAATGACAAAAAGAATAACGTAGAGAAATAGTTGGGGAGTAATGTGTCAGGGATGTAAGTTTGAGGGTTTTCGACAACAGATCGGTTTCACTTGCCAATGAGCAGTCCGGGGAGTTGAAGGGTTGGTGATACGGGAATATCAATGTAGCCAACCTCAGGCATGGTAAATATATTCTGTATTTTGTTATAGTGTAAAACCGCCTGTGCATACTTTCCAGGAGGCTTATTATTAGAGGAACACTTTCCGGTGTGAGTATATGTACATTATTAGAGGAAAACTTTCCGGTGTGAGTATATGTACATTATTAGAGGAACACTTTCCGGTGTGAGTATATGTACATTATTTCCGGACCAGTGACCAGAAAACGATATGTAATATATATCCCATTAACATTACTTTTATTGTGCAACAGTCAGTAACCATCATGTCAATTGGTTGGGAGTTTCGTAGATCACGTCAAGAAAACTAAGGTTTCCTTCACTGCCTTTCGCGAAATACTAAGCAACCAGTACAGGCGTAATGACCCAAAGTCTCGGGGCTTTATGAGCACCAAGACGTTCATCAAGTGGTTCTTTTCTTGGGCGTCGCACCAGGGACTGGAGTTCCGTGTAGCAAGTGGTGCGGGCATGAACCCAAATCACTTGCATGTGATGGTACAAAGATAGGCATACCGCAGTACAGGTCAACTGTGTCTCCAATAGAGGCGAAGAAGGATGGGCCGGTAATGCCAACCATGCATCGCCGTTATGACAGGTGTTTCTTGCCGTACCCCAAGGTCCACGGGGTGTACGCAAACCAAGAAAATGTGCGTGTCGCCAGAGGTCATCTGCGCTACTTGTCATGCCAAGCCCTTGGTACGTTGAAGGACGGTGAGTGGCTGGAGCGAGAAGAGGCCACTAGGCGGGAGCTCATCATTCATTTACTCTCACAAGATGCGTCTCTTCTATCCTTTCGCCCCTTATACATGGCTCGCAAGTTGCAGATATTTTGTAATGGCGTGAGGCAGCATCAAGATAATGACGTTCTCGAGCTCTGCGACCAGCTCAAGGGGGTCAATCCTGAGCTAGGTAAGCTGCTGTACTTTTCTGTTGAGGAAGGCAGGCCAAACCCTGCAGTTCTGGAATTGTTATCCTATCTGAGCAGAAGTGTTCAGATTCTTCATTCCGAAGATGTTGCTCCGGAGGTTGCGACTTCAATGGCCGGTTCATACAATCCACCCAGACGTGGTCGGGCCTATTACTTTAGGCCTGACGGAGCTCAAATCAGGCAGGCTCGAACATTTTCTATTGACATGGAACGTGCACCTAGAGTACGGCCTCATGAGTATGATGATGTGCCGGAGGGTCACGTGTGCAGAAAGGCGCTTCCAAATGTCATCAGAAAATGTTCCACCAATTTGTTTCTGTGGTCCTGTCAGTCTGACGGGCACTGTTATGGGTTCCACATGATAAATGGCTCTGAGGTGAGAAAAATCCCAAACTACTCACTGTACACCCATTTGGAGCAGGCCCCTGGTAAAAAAAAGTTATGATTTCGGTTGCTCTCTGGAAGAATTTAACTTGAATCCAGAGGAGCACGTGGCACGATATTTTTCAGGGTTATTCTCACGTCTGTTCATCATCATTCAAGAGCGTTTGGCTCCTTGGAATGGAAGGGATGAATACTTCCATATGCGAAAAGTTCGATAGCTTCTTGCAGTGCATATGTCGTGTAGTGTAAATTGTCGTGCACTTATATATCGCTGTTTTATATCTCGATGGTATGTATAATCGCTGTTTTATATCTCGATGGTATGTATAACCTTATATTTCGATGTTTGTACACACAAAAGAGTTCTGCCACTGCCCCTCGCCCACGGCTGGTCGCCGATCGATATTCATCTCGACGGCCAGCGGCGCAGCCAACCCACATAGTTTATGATCATTAGGTTGGCCTGCGCCTGAGACCCTGCCGGCATTGTAGTATATATAGAGGGTAGCCGGCTGGGCTCGGGGCCTGCTTTGTCTACTTGCTCCACGGGACTGTATACCCGCTATTGTATATATTTGGCTATGACTCTGGATATGAAAATAAAGACGTGGTGGATCGTGTGTTGTATTTAGCTGTAAAACGCTACACAACATATTGGTGGAGAATCCGGGTTCGGCACCCTCATACACCATGTTATTTGCCCATGGCGCATGGTTATAATACCAGACTCAATCCTTCGTCGTTGAGTGCCACATATTCTGCACCCACCTCGATTGCACCTACTCCGTCAAGTTCGCCGCCTCCTTCACCTAGTCCTGACCGACGCACTGTTGTCGCTCCGTCTGAAATTTGGAGTGCTTACACCACCGACGAGCGTCTTTACCTGCTCCGCAATCGTTTGTCCGTTTTGGAGGACGAACAGCATCGATTGCAACACCTTCTGCCCCTCGGCCCGCCCCCGGCGGCCCCACCCTTCGTCATGCTTGGCGAAGACGATGACGCTGTTCCTGCTGCCGTGCCTGCTGCGTCTCCCACTTTTAACTTCGGCTTCAAACCCGACACCTTCAGCGGCCAGGCCCATGAGGATCCTGCGGCTTGGCTCCTGAAATTTAACCGCTTTGCGGCCCTCCACAACTGGTCGACCGCCAATCGGTGCCAAGCCCTTGGCCTTCTCCTCCACGGCCCTGCTGAACTCTGGTTCTACGCCTTGGATGACGCTGTTAAGTCCTCATTTGACGACCTCGCCACCCAATTTGACCAGGGCTTCGTCCAAGGGTTGCCCCGCTGGGTTGGTGAAAAGGCCCTGTCCACCCGTTCCCAGGGTGCTCTCGAGCCAGCCGACAGCTACACTTATGACATCCGTCAACGGTGTGCTCGTCTTCATAAATCTGATCGCGAAGCGCTCAATGCCTTTGTCATGGGTTTTCGCCCGGACATACAGGCGTATGTCATCGGTCAGAACCCTCCTTCCTTCGATGCTGCAGAGTCTGCCGCCCGCCTGGGCGAACCGATGTTTCACGTCAAGACCCCGGCCCCGCAGCCGACAACGCCGGATCTGGCTGCCCTCATCGCCCGCCTCACCGGGAAACTCAGTGCCAGCATTAACTCTCTTGGCTCTCAGCTCCGTCGCGATGTCAACGCCGGCCTTGGACAAGAGCGCCCCTCGCGTCCCTTCGATCGTCCGCCCACCCGTCCTGGAGGCTCCCGACCCCAGAACTCTTACCCGACCTATGTGACCCCTGTGTTCCACCAACCACAGCCCCCTGCCATGTCTCGCCGCCCGTTTTGCTCCATCTGCAACCGCATGGGCCACTAGCGCCAAACCTGTTTCCAGCTACAAAGGCCGGTAAGTTCGCCTGTGCAATGCTACAAGTGCAATCAAACTGGTCATTACGCCCGCGATTGTCCTACCTTGTCTGGCCCTAACCGTCCTTTCAACCCCCGACCTAGCCGCCCCCGGTTAAACTAGACCGGCCTGTCCCTCGTAGACACCTCCGGTACAGGCAACCCCCGTTAAAACATGGTGTCCAAGTGCCAGATCATCCTATATGGAATCGTCGTAATCCACGTCCGCCTAATCGTACAAAGGTAACTGATCCCAGGTATCGCAATGTAGCCACGGCCACGAACGTGAATCCTGACTTACCCCGATGTAACTATACCTGCACTGCCGTGTGCGGCCACGACGTTTATTCCTTACTGGACATCGGTGCACAGTGTTCAGTGATGAATTATGCTCTGTGGAGACGATTATACCCCCATCGTAAGTTACAGGATTCTACGCTTTCTATCGCCACCGCTACTGGAGCTAAGGTTCTCATTAAGGGTCAAGCGCAGATCCAGATTGTCATTCTTGGTCAACGTTTCAACCTTAATGTCCAAGTCTGTGATGAGCTTAGTCACGATGTTATTCTCGGTCTCGATTTCATGACCGCTCATGGCGCTGTTATTGATTTGTCTCGCGCCCGCGTCACGTTGAAACCTCAGTCAATGGTCAACGCTACCGGTAATAGTAGCGTTTCTCCTCGCTCTGAAGTGGTTCTTGCCGCACGTGTGCCTGACTGCATGCCTAACGGCACCATTGGCACATTCACCGGCATTAGCCGTCTGAGCGCCTTAGGGTTGGTTCCGGCAAGGTCTCTCACGACCTGTCGTAATGGTCTGATACTTGTCCGGCTAATGAACCCTAATGAGTATTCAGTGAAGCTTCGCAAAGGTACGAAGCTAGGTTCTTTTCAATTGTTGTCTGATTCATGTACGGTGGTCCCGTTGTCGGACCAATTGCAAGACAAATGCTTGTCTTTGGCACCCATGGAGGCGACCAACAAAGTCGTTCCTCCTCCCCAGGGTCCTAATAAGAAATTTAGCTGTAAAACGCTACACAACACATACAACCAAGCTCAAAGCACATGAACCAAGTGCACTTCATGTTTTCCTCAGTTTTTCATTCACCAGCGGAATACACAAACAGATTTCGTTTGAGAGAAAGATTACAACTGCAAACAATAGATGTAGGCAATAGCATTTTACACAATATAACCGGTCTTGCACGGCGCCAGCGGTTGAGTGGCTACGTTTACTTATATGTATATATCGTGTTTTTGTATGATGGTGGGGGCATGGATGACCAACCGGTCTTGCATGGCGCCAGCGGTTGAGTGGTTATGCTTAGCTTAATGTATAAATCTGTATTTGAAATCTGAAAACGGAAATATGGAACTATCTGGAATAGATAACCGTACATTTAGTTTACGGTGAGTGTGTTATAGCACTTCTATATTATAATTTATTAAATTGTTTTTTGTCGTGTATTTTAGTATCGTACTTCAATATGGGTCACGTGCATTGGTCTTGAGGGGAGAAAAGACCCAAAGCTACCAACTCTATACCTATTTGAAGCAGGCTCATGGTAACATTTTTTTTTTTATTTGGTAGCTATCTGAAAGAATTTAACTTGAATCTAGATGAGCACGTTGCATAGCATTTTTCATGGCTATTCTCACGTCTGTTCATCATCATTCAAGAGCGCTCGACTCGTTGGAAAGGGAGGGGTGAACAATTCCATATGCGAACACTTCCATATGCGAACACTTCCATATGCGAACAGTTCAATAGCTTTTGCAGTGTATAAAACAGAGCTAAAAGCAGATGAATCAAGTGCATTTCATGTTTTTCTTAGTGTTTCTTTCATCAGTGAACAACAAGGATTTCTTTCGAGAGAAAGAGTACAACTGCCCTCAATAGCTGTACTCAATAGTTTTTTTAACAATGTAACCGGTCTTGCACGGCGCTAGTGGTTGAGTGGTCACGCTTACATATATGTTATAAATTGCTAGAAGTTTAATAATGTCAATGTATAAATAAACCATCGACACTTAATGACGACGCTGCCCGCCACAACCGCGGGGAATACCACAACAGACGACTCTTGGGGAGGGGTGGGGTTCTAGTAGGGGTGAAACAAAGTGTTAACAGGGACCTGTTAACAACGCGGGAATCAGGAGTATACATCAAAGACTATTGCTGTGTAATAATATACGACATATATAATAAATCCATTTCGTAACATTGACACGGTCAGACAATGTAGCCAATAAATTTGACATTGTATTTGATTTGATTTGCTTGGGGCTTAACGGCACTTTCAGCCTGGAAGGCTATATCGTGCCATATTGGTCAATATTAGTTAATATTAAAACCCTGAAAATCAATACACGTGATATGAATAAAACCATGAAGGCAGTCTTTGTGGAATCGATTAATAGATTAATAAAACCCTGAGGATATCAAGTAATATGATTGAGTAGATTGTCATAAAACCATGAAAGTGAAGAATGGCGAAACGGTAAAGTCAAAAATTGTCAGAATATAAAACCATGAGTTGGTTTTTAAAACAAAGCTTTTGAGATTAATAATTACAGCAAAATGCACTGTTTGGCAGTAAACGTTGAATATATCATATGCATTTGACTAGATTTATTGTAGTTAAATAATCTAAAATCGTTTGCACTGTTTGGCCGTAAACGTTGACTAGATATCATATGCATTTGACTAGATTTATTGCAGACAAATAATCTAAAATCTTTTGCTGTGGTATATTATTGAATAGTTCTTTCATAGTTTCTGCTCGGTAATATTGATCCCTTGTTTGTTGAAAGTCAACACACCCCAACAGAATGTGCTCCACGGTTAGGGGTTCCTGACAGGGAACACATTCGGGGGGCGCTTCTCCTTTGAGGAGGTAGCAATGGGTAAGGTACGTATGTCCAATTCTGAGTCTTTGAATGACAACGTCCCTCCGCCTACCGCGGATTCGTGGCCGTTTGGTACCCACAGTAGGCTGAAGCCGTTGCGGTTTGTTGGAGGATTGCTCGTCCCAGGACGACTGCCAATTTTTTAGTAATTTCGTTTTGGATGTACGGCTTTAAGTTCGAGTATGGAAACTGGACTGGAAGGACGTCGTCATTTAGAGCTTCTTTGGCGGCAGCGTCTGCTAGACCGTTGCCCTCTATGCCTATATGGCTAGGGATCCAGCAGAACACTACCGCCGTTCCATCGCATATTAAATCATGACATTTTATGAGTATGTCTTGTATTAAGTGATTTTCATATTTCTGATATTTGATGGCTTGTATACAGGATAATGAATCTGAATAGATGATAAATTTATCATGTAGTCATTTTTCTATATATTCAAGTGCCATCAGTAGAGCTATTGCTTCTGCGGTGTATATAGAACATTGGTCTGGGAGGCGGTTGCTGCACTGGTGTTCACCAGCCACAGCTGCAGCGGCCACCCTGTGGGAGTCTTTTGAGCCATCGGTATATATAGAGAAATGGTTAGGGTGTTGATTGTGAATAGTATGTTTAAGTTCTATAAATTGTGCTGGGTCTGTGTCAGATTTGTTGTGAGTTCTAACAGAACTTTTGGAGATTCCATTTACCATGGTGGGCTTTCTGGTAGGATTATTGGGATTTGTCTTGAGCCTAAGTGCGTATTGTAGTGCCAATTTATCTCTACGGTAGTATAGAGATGGCTCAGCTGACTCCACGTACAGGCTTTCCGCAGGAGATGTGCGGAAAGCTCCCAGACATAAACGAAGTGCTTGGTTGTGCACAGGGTCCAGCATCTGCAAATATGATTTGCGTGCTGATCCGTAAATCATCGACCCATAATCCAGCCGTGACCGTATCAGGGCTCTGTAGATATTTAATAATGTCTCTCTTTCTGTTCCCCATTCTGTATTAGATAGCACTTTAATTATATTAAGTGCTTTGGTACATTTCTGTTTTAATTGTTTGATATGGGGTATAAAAGTCAGTTTTTTATCGAATAAAAGGCCGAGAAATTTTGTTTCTGGCACAACTGGTATTTGATCCTTATTCATTTAAGTTCAGGTTCCGGATGGAGTTTCCGGAGTTGACAGAAGTGCATACACACTGTTTTAGTTTTTGAAAATTTAAATCCATTCTCATCGCACCATTGTTGTAACTTATTGAGGTTCATTTGTAGTTGCCTTTCTATTGTGTGCATATGTTTGGACCTGAAACAGGCCAAAAAGTCATCAACAAATAGAGAAGGATCTATGTTATTAGTGAGACATTTTATGATGCCGTTGATTTTAATACTAAAAAGGGTTACAGATAAGATATTGCCTTGGGGAACCCCCATCTCCTGATCGTATACTTCGGAGAGGATAGTTCCGACTCTTGTCTGAAATAGACGTCTGTTTAGGAATTCTTGAATAAAATTTGGCATATGACCTCTGAGTCCCATATCATGGAGGTTTTTAAAAATACCATATTTCCATGTGGTGTCATATGCCTTTTCAAGGTCAAAGAATACTGCCACCACGTGTTCTTTTTTGATGAATGCCTCGCGTATATAGGTCTCCAATCGTATTAAGTTATCGGTGGTATTTCTGTTTTGTCGAAAGCCACTCTGGAACTTAGTGATGATATTATTTGTTTCCAGAAAATATGTAAGGCGGTTATTTCTCATCTTTTCTAGTGTTTTACATATACAACTGGTAAGAGCTATTGGTCGGTAGGAAGAAGGATTGGTGTGATCCTTCCCAGGCTTAGGGATAGGAATGACTATCGCCTTTTTCCACGATGGGGGTATTTGCCCGGTTTGCCAAATGAAGTTGAATATGTCGAGAAGAAGTTCCAAGGATGTATCGGGTAGTTGTTTCAGGAATTGGTATGGGATAACGGTGTATCGTGAGACCAATGCCATTGCGGGCCTGCTCGTGCGACGGCCGGCAATAATTATCTTCATAATTGCATAATAATAAAACCCTACTTTCAACCAATCATTGTGTCCTGTTCTTTTTCCCAAGGGAAGCTGCCAGATTTGACACTGTAAATCTTTCTTTTGTCTGATCGTACATAAATCACTGTGCATCCTCTTTCAGGAATAAAAACAAGACAGTCACATGACCTTAGAGGAATCGTCTGCGCTTCACAAGTGGATTTACCGTGCAGAACTGGATTCCGACGAGTCCTACATATCCGACTCTGTGTTGGACGAGACGCCCCACCCCCCTTAGAGTTGATTAGCGACCAAGAAGAGCAGACTATTTCAGCAGTGTCAGAGAGCGAAATGTGCGAGGCAGAGTCTCTGCACTTTCTCGCAATCACGGGGTTTGGACAGCTGTCGCAGTGCCGGCGGATGTGACAGAATCAGGCTCTGGCCCCATGGAGCGTGTGGGCCGATGGCCCTCCACCTCAGAACCCGACGGCACAGAGGCACTGGCCTGGGATGACATCTTTCGGGATATGCCTAACAACATCCCCTTCAACGCGATGCACCGACTAGCGGGGGCCTCTGGCTCAGCAGGTCGAATCGTCCCTTTACGCAAATGGAGGCAGGAGGCTATCGATGCCTGGTAAAAGACTGTCCGGCCTCAGAAAAGAAAATTCGCCCAGCTACGCGGACTAAATCGGCATTGGCGGCTATTTCATAATAGCAAGGCCGCGTACTGTATCTGTCCAGTGGGCAAATATATGTCAAAAAGAAGAGGCGATGTAAACCGCCACATGGCAGCCGGACACGGCGGTCGCGGTGCTAGGCCACTGACGAACACTCGTCCGGGCCGCAACCTCCGCTACGTTCCCCCCGGAAGTGCAATGCCGCAGCATGGCCATTTGAATTCACAACCCTTGACATAAGTGGACATATCTCTTGTCAAATGGATACTAAATAACTTGGATTTTCGGTTACGGATTTCAATCTAACAAGTCTTTTAGATCACATCGATTATATATATGTACCTGCCACCGTCTTCGCTACAGAAACCCTTTTCTGACTTTTCCGAAGTATTCCGCGTTTTAGTGTTGACCCCCGGGCATGGGCCTAGTTTCGGTGTCGGTACAGATAACTCGCCACACCTACGGGTGAAGTCACACTCCCTCCCGGTAATTGCTTATTGTACTTTTTGTGCTTTTTGGCTCATAGTGCCTAGTACTGACCGATATTCGTCCCCATCTGACATGACTTTAGTTATGTATCCATGTACGAATAGTAGTATACATCAAAGTGGTGTGGCATGTTAATATCACGTGCCAGCCTATTGTACGTCCACGTCAAGAGGCCCTTCAATGCGATGGATGTGATTTCTGGCAACTTAGAACATGTGGAACGGGTGAGTGTTGATTAGCAGCGGTGTGGCTTTGCTGTGTAATAAAATATGATATAATAAATCGATTTCGTAACAGGTGAAAGATATTGGATAAGTTGTCTGCGTTTCACAAATGGATGCACAGTGGAGAACTGGACTTGTCACTTGACTGCTTGTGGAACGGGTGAGTGTTGATTAGCAGCGGTGTGGCTTTGCTGTGTAATAATATATGATATAATAAATCGATTTCGTAACAGGTGAAACACATTAGACAGAATTGTCTGCGCTTCACAAATGGATGTACCGCGGAAAACTGGACTTGTCACTCGACAGCGCTGAACTATTTTTGCCTTCTGCATTCTACCTCCAGATGGACAAGACAGTACAGGGCCCGACACTAACTCCTAACAAGTACTTGTGAGACAAGTCCTTTTAATTTTTAATTGGCTGGTGTGTGGCGTTCCTCCTGTGTGTGTGTGAGGGGCTGAGGGATCCCTCCTGAGTGTATGTGTGAGGGGGAGAGAGTCCGTCCTGGGTGTGTGAGGGGGAGGGGGTCCGTCCTGCATGTATGTGAGGCGGGACTGGTGGTGGATCCATGCTATGGTGTGTAATATGTTGGTATCTATCAGTCCACACGATCAAGATCAAGCGGTCGAACCATCCGTCCACCGAAAAGATTCGACAATTACGTGTACTGAATGAGCTGATGGTAAAGATCAGGCTCCATCTGGGCTATGTGCTAGCAACCTCTGACCCCACCACTTATTGTAGCTCAAAGTCAGTGCATGCTGTTTTTCTATTCAGCATAATGTCATCATGGTACCATGATGGCATTAATACGGCCGGATCCGGCCAAGGCAGGCGCATGCGCCTGAGAACCGTTCCTGTATCCGCTTGTATAGATAGTCTGGAGCACATGTATTGTCGCCAGAGTTAAATAGAAAATAGATCCAACCAAGAGTTGCATCAAACCATCACAGCCAGTCTACGCGGAAATCAATAATGCCCAAATATCGCATCATAAAGAACGTTGCAACAATGTGGTTGAGAGAAGCAGACAAGCATAATGGACCAATAAGTGTCACACTCGTGTTCGGCGTACTATTTGTAAATGCTTGCATTCGGTTGCAATGATTGTACACATACAGATAAAAAAATGAATTAGTTGAAAATAAACCAAAAAGCGAAAGCCAACAAAAATAACTCTGGATACGAAAGTTTTGAACACTTTGTATTTGTCTGGAATGCACTTGCCCTCTCGGACAAGTACAGAGTGTTAACTTGTCTGACAGGCAAAATCACTTGTCCCGGACAAGCGGTAATGTCGAGCCCTAAGGCAGACTTGCTACTCGACTACATTATACTATGTATATTGACCAGTATAATATATGTACAAGAAGTCTCGGACAAGTACAGGGAAGTGTTAACTTGTCCGACAGCCAAAATTATTCATTGCTTTCTGCATTAACTACACGATCCGCCCGAACCCACAATGCAAATTAATGTTGAATATATATATATTCAATTGACCAGTATAAGTATAGCCAGTGGGACGACTTCACCCGATGTGGCGATCCACCCGCAAATGCTAATATAACAAATATATTATTTCAGCAGACAAGTAAACATTTGACGAATGGGGACAATCAAGCTTGTGTAGTGACGTCACCCACATGAATAATGTTCCTAAAGAGGGTGTAATAACTTGTGCTGTATGTTCATCGCTTGCTGTTCATGAGTGATTGGCCAGGAATCCAGCCGAATCAGTTAATTAACATGGCGACGGCTGTAACGCACCCCCCTTGCTGGAGAGTTAGTGTGTACGGCGGTTCCAACAGCGAAGGCGCCTTCCTTCGGTCTGATGAAACACAGGCCAAATATAATGAGATAATAACTTCAAGTGTACTAAGCGTAATAACTATAGTACTACAGGCCTCAATTATCTGATAATACTATCATATGGATGAGTTGTCTGCGCTTCACAAATGGATGTACAGCGGAGAACTGGACTTGTCACTTGACAGCGCTGAACTCTTTTTGCCTTCTGCATTCTATCAGCAGATGGACAAGACAGTACAGGGCCCCGACACTAACTCCTAACAAGTACTTGTGAGACAAATCCTTTTTTTTGCCTTCTGCCTTTTACCTGCAGATGGACAAGACAGTACAGGGCCCCGACACTAACTCCTAACAAGTACTTGTGAGACAAATCCTTTTTTTGCCTTCTGCCTTTTACCTGCAGATGGACAAGACAGTACAGGGCCTGACACTAACTCCTAATAAGTACTTGTGAGACAAGTCCTTTTAATTTTACTAAGCCTATGCTATGGCAACTTTACCAGGATATGTCGCGAGTTCACCAGAAAATGTGGCGGGTTCACTTGTTGCAGTGTGATGAGGTAACTACCCAGATAACATGCCAACATGGATATCAACATTGGCAGCGTTGACATTGGCTGCCATGATTGGGCCTATGTTGGTTCTACGCTGTTTTCGATTGGTCTAATATTGGCAAATTTGGCATCGGTTGTCATTATTGGTCCAATATTAGATCTGCATTGGCTTATTTCTTCATTTAATTTTGGCAGCCCATGAATGGACCTATGTTGGTTCAGCATTAGCATTTTCATATTTGTATCAGATTGGCAAACATGGTAGTGGCTTTTTTCTTGACTTGATTTTGGAAGCCCATGAGTGGGCCTATGTTGGTTCAGCATTGGCATCTTCATATTTGACTAAGAATGGCAACAATGACTGCTTTTCATGATTGGTCCAATAATAGATACATGTTGGCTCTCAGTAATGAGGGCCCCAACCCCCGATTCATTAAGTATTTCCTTATTTTGGAAGCCCATAAATGGGCCTATGTTGGTTCTGCATTGGCATCTCCCTATTTGTCTTAAAAATGGCAAGCATGGCATTGGTTGTCATGATTAATTTACTGATAGATCTATATATCTATTTTTTTTAAATTTAAGTTTGGAAGTCCGTGAATGGCCCTACGTTGCTTTCTCGCGGCGCATTTCTACAAATCAGGGCCCACAAATCAGTGCACCGGCCGCCCGGGAACCTGCCTAATAACACACGGTATCAGGTGAACCCAAGAAAAAGTTCGCTCTCAGTTATCACTTTTACAAAATGGTTCACAGAGTATTTGTCTGTATGTAGTACAAAAGACTCAATATTCTTATGCTTTATTTTTAAGGATGATAATTTTGAAGAAATTGTAACTGATCTTGGCGTTCTCTCAATGTCGCAAAAGTATGACATATTTTTGGAACCTTTCCAAAGAGCACGAAGAAAACGAACAGATGTCGACACAACTTCAGCGGGTAAGTAAACTCCTTGCCATATTAAAACCTCTCCATCCAGATCTGCCATTAGATGATAGAAAGATTATTAAAGACCCCAGTTGCCGAGGATATTACAAAACTTAGCCAATGGCGAATTCAAGTACTTCGGTATCAGAGAGCACATGGAAGGCCGCATGCAGCCGACTAGGGCTGACGGCCATTGCGGCAGCATGCATCCGCCCGGGGGTCAAGGCCAGTACGGCCGTATACGGCAGCAAAAACAGCATATAAAATTCCCGCTCTTGCTTTATAATTGTTAGCCAATCAGAACGATTTTACCGATTTACCCCAGGGCAGACATTACCGGAAGTTTATAGCGCATGGCAATGTTAGTTTTTTGGAGGTTTTTGAGTCAACATTCATTTATTTTTATCGTTGTCTCCGACTCTGGAGTTCTGGATTTTGTGCACCGAAAAAACCTGGCACCACTTGGTCTGATACTTGTCACATTGTTTCAACATGACTGAGGAATGTGAATTAGAATTTGAAGGATTTGATGAAGAAGATGTTCAGCCCATGAGACAAGTGACCGGCATAGATAATGACAGTGATATTTCAATATCTGACGTTAAGTCGAATGCGTCAGATCCTGAATGGGATCCAGAACAAGATGGCGATGTGGGGGCGTTCACCGATCAGCTGCGCAATGTTGACATCCGGGAATTAGAACAACCAACAGGACCCAGACACACATTGCAAGATAATGCAACTGAAGTTGATTATTTCTCTCTCCTGATAAAAAGAGAGATCATAGAACCATGGTGACGGAGACCAATCGTTATGCAGAGCAGTTTCAAGTAGCAACAAGGCCTGATCCAACTTGGACTCCAACCACAACAGCTGAGATTAGGGCCTACATAGGACTGAACACCTTGATGGGAATACACAAGCTGCCTGAAATTGACCCTTAGTGGTCATCTGATGATCTTCTTGGGAGTTCCTGGAGTTGTCAATGTTATGCCATGTGAACGACAATGCTCCCGCGGTACCGAGAGGGGAAGCAGAATATGACCGGTTACACAAAATTTGCCCCATGATCAACTCCGTACAAAATGCTTTTGTGCAGAAATATAGACCTGGAAAAACGTATCCATCGACAAGGGAATGACTGCTTTTAAAGGTAGATCCTTTATGAAGCAGTACCTGCCAGCTAAAGCCACGCAGAGGGGCCTCAAGGTTTGGACAATTGCAGAAGCTGCAATTGGAAACGTGTGCGGCTTTCAAATCTACACGGGAAAGAGCGATGCACCATCCACCAATGGACTTGGCTATGACGTAGTCATGCAGCTGTCCGAAAGATTTCTGTGGCAGCGACGTCACATTTAATTTACAATTATTTTTCTTCAATGAAATTACTGACTGATTTGGAGTCTAATGAAACTTACGCTTGCGCCACTGTACGGCAAAACAGGGCTGGAATACCAGCAGACATCAAACAGCCGGGACGTTTGCAACGTGGATACAGCGTAAAACCGCAGAATAGAAACCTTGCGGCTTGTGTATGGCGTGACAAAAGGGATGTGCGGGTGCTGACCCTGTAGATGGACAAGTGCAGCGGAGAGATGGCCGTAACATCAGTCCTGTACCATGCCCGGAGAGCATCATCCGGTACAATGCCAACATAGGTGGCGTTGACCTTGCTGACCAACAACGATCATATTATGGTGTTGGCTTGTGAGTTCAAAAAGTACTGGCGTTACCTTGTGTGGTACATGCTCAACACCGCCATTGTGAATAGTTTCATTTTCTACAAACAGTCATTGCCACGGCCCCTCACAAGCGAACGAAACAACAGCACTCATCTCCAGTACAGACTCCGGTTGGTACAGCAACTCTTCGCTGGCTTTTCCAGCCGTAAAAGGACAGGTCGCAAGAGTATAGATGCTCCTGTAATTAAAGATAGCCAGCATCCAGGCCATGATCCGGTCAAGATAGACAAAAGGCTTGTATGCCAAAATTGCAGCCAGCTATCACGGAAGACTCCAAAAGGGCGCAGAATCGCTACCACCTTCAAATGTCGCACCTGCAATGTACCGCTTTGCAAGGATGGGTGCCTGATTGAGTACCACACATTTATTGTTTTTGCATTTAAAAGATCAGTAATTTCTGCACATTTCTTAAGCACTATGTTCAGATGATAAATGAATATTTCATGGTGCATATGGGCGATGGAAATAAAATAATAGAGAATTTAAGCAAAACATTTCTTCATGTCTGATTTGTCTCCGGTCGTAAAATATTTAATAAAGAATGCAAATTTATATGTTTTCATTAGCCTGTGTTCATATTTCAGGCAGATTGGTGAAAAAGTTTTGTAATAATGAGTGCAAACGCGGCTACGAGCGGGTGGCACTGGATGATGAAATGTCGGTTTTGTAACAAGGAGTACCGGTCGCATTATCAGAGGGAGCGCCACCAACGGGAACAGGTACCCTGGTATTTTCGACGGTTTGTGTGTGATATTTGTCGGTGTGGTGTACACGACCCGTCTCGCTTGATCAGCCACGGGGCGTCCAAAAGTCATCAGGCACGCCTCGTGGAGGTACACCGGGGGGTAACACGATAGACGTGGTGTCCGCCATAAGGCGCTTCCTACAGGAGTTGGACCTAGCCGACCCTTTGAGACCCATTTTGACGGGCCTCCTGACGGAGACGTTCGTCACGACGACCGACATCGCACCCTCCGACCGCTCCGGCATGGCAATTCCTTTGATGGACGAGGGGTGCTCGGCCCAGTCCGATAATTGGGTAGCAGCGCTGTGTGCACCAGTCACGGACATACAGAACACAAGTGTCTTCTCCGCGCTGTCCAGCTGCATTAGGCCGGGCGCAGCGGATCAGACTGTCTGTCCCAGCCCGACAAGTTCCCCGATACCTCAAGATACAGACTGTCAGATGGATGATACGCCATATCAGCCGTCATGCCAGAGTGTCTCGCCGCCATGTGGGGCGTCACTCCGTATGTCAGCCCTCCCCCGTCCTACACCGGGCAGGGCGCCCGTGGAGCCCCAGGGGACGCCGAAGACCTCCGCCCCGCTGGTCACGAGACCGGACCGGCTACTGGAGCAGGCGATGGACACCAAGGTCACCGTGGAGCGCGCGGTCTCCGAGGTAAAGGAGTACGAGTACCGATTGTGCGTGGCTGTGCAGGCCGATCTTAACAATGTAATTGGCCACCTGCCATCAGCCAACGCCGTACCCTGGGGCACGGCGAGTGCCATGGCTACCCTGGCCGCGGAGACAACTAAGTGGTGCGCGGGTCTCGCCCCGGACTCTCAGGCGACAGCACGACCCGTCAAGCGGCCCAGCCCACAACCATAGACCTGCCCACTGTAGAGGCTTGGCTCTTCATTAAGCCTTTAATTATTTTATTAAGCCTTTCATTTAGTAGTAATTCGGCTTGCCTTTATGGAAGCCTTTACTTAGTTTGTGCTATTTGGCTTTGCCTATAATCCACATGTAACCACCTTTATACTTGATATAAGCTAAAGTGCCTGAGGCAAGTGGCCAAGATCCCGCTGCGCCGCTTGCCTTGGGGCTGTCCCGTCTTGACAAACAACGTATAGGAAGAAGAGGTATAGGTCACAGAGATAAGACCCAAAGTCGGATCGGGCCATGGAAGCAAGACACTTTCCATGGGAGGTTACGTTGATTGGCCGACAGCTGTGTGGTTTCAAGGTCGCTTGTACAGAGAAAGAGTGGTTTATTTATCACTCACAGGGTTTTACTTCTCACTCCTAATGGTTCATTTCTCACTCAGCATAAGTAATGGTTCTCCAACAGAAAAACAGGTTCTCTCTAGAAAGGTCACGGTAACCTTGTTTATCTTTGCTAAGACGAAAATAGATCGGGATAAACTCATTAAAGAGCCCGGGAGGAATGTTAACTTTTGGGCGTAACCAGCAACGCCCACCCCGTCTCAGGAGACGTGGTATTCGCCGTATTTCCGGCTGATATTGCTGAGTCAGAGACCGTGGGCGTGCGGGCCCTATAAAAGGGATCAGCCAGAGAGACTCAAGACCACTCGGTAGAAGACGCCAATCCAGTCAGTCGTAATGCTATAGCCGCCACCTGCGAGTGTGCGCGCTTTTATACCATGGCGGTTATATTGTATTGTATTTATTTATAGGAAGAAAACTACGGACTGAAGAATAAACATCATGAAGGTCTATTCATTGTTATTCCTCAAAGCCCAGACGCCGTACACGCCCCGGCTCGGATGGTGAAAAAGGTCTCACACACAACGAGAAGTACCGCAAGATAAAGTAATAAATTTATCACTAATATTTAATAAGTTAAGTTGATTACACCAGTAGACCGAGGGGTCAACTTTACACTGGTGCCGTGACCAGGATTGAGGATAAAATGAAAACCGGAAATGACGGACACTCCTCCCTTCACCAAGAGTGTTGAGGACACAAGACTCTGTCACCATGTCAGGATCGAGCCAGCCGGAGCCGTGAGCGATCTGCCGGACGTGGAGCTGCGCCATACTGTAAGTGCCGGGTGGGAGATTCTGACCAATGACTGTGGTATCTTTGATCAATACTTATCGAAGGAGGGTCCAATTGAGCGCTTTTCGCTATCAGTAAAAAGGCGCGAACCGCCGGGCCATTCTTTTGTACCTTCTATGACTCTTCGCCCAGTCTTTTTTAATGGTCGTCCCCCTCCCCTGGTAAACAGTACGAGCACTCCCTCCAGTAGTAATCGGGTCACGCCGCTGGTAAGGTCGGCGTCAGTGCCAGAGATTACCTCACGGAGTAGCACTCCACCACCCCCTCTTGAAAATATCTACGCGTGGCCGTACGGTCACTCGACGGGTCGCGGACGTGGGCTTTTCTCACCGCCCGCATATTCTACCCCCGTCCGTCCCGGTTTTGGCCATACGCCCGGAAGCTATCGCCCACCAAATAACAATTATCAGGTCGGGATAGCGCAGCACGCCCGTTATCAAGTAGGAACTGCGCTCGGGCGAGGTATCCGACTCCCCCGATTTGATCGGCCCGGTTCACAGCCTCTCCGTCGCCGCCACCCCCCGTGGTCCCAAGATACTGTATTTTACCACGCGACAGCAGACTATTACAGTAGGCGTGTAAGGCCGACCTTGATAGAGGGGTTCGACTTCCCCGAGTCCTCCCCGGAACCAGAGCGGCGGGCCGATTCGTCTCGCACTACGACCCCGCCACAAGCTGCTGGCAACACCCTGACCGTGACGATGGCACAGGCCGAAGACCCCGACCAGACAGTCATTCGCCGGGTGACTTTCAACGACTCGTCGGCTGAATAAAAGTAAGTTCCGTAGAACGGTAAAATGTCGGAACGTAACATGATGTGGCGTAAACCCGCCGTGGATTCGAACATTTCCCGGATTTGCATTATTTGTTGGAAAGATATTGCAATCATTAAATTCAAGCGGCATGTGCAGAAGAAACACGTCAAGGAGTGTATTGAACTGTTTCTAGACATGTGTGATATGTATGCTGAGGATGTATACAACCTAACCCGCATGAGTGATCCGCAGTGATTGTCTTTAACATTTTGACGTTGATTTAACATTGAGGAAACCCTCGCACGTACGTACCGACTGTGGTGGGTGGTGGAAACTAACAATCAACAGGGAAATTGTGGCTTCACTGTGACCTCTACTGAATTATAATTACAGCCTTGATAACGTTTAATAATTCAAAATGAACGGGGAAGCTAACCAGGACGATGCCCCGCAAAATGTACCCCTGCCCGCAGATAATAATAATGATGATGATGACCAACAGGGTCAAGACGGCCAACAGCCGCCCCAACCGCGTATTTTAACCGCAATGGATTTAACAAGGGCTGCGGTTAATGCCAGTACGATTAATTTACAAAAATTAGTCGGATCAATGGGAAGTAATTGAGGATCGGCGTGAAACTCGTGAAGACCGGCGTGAATTGCGCCAAGGGTACGTACATAGCACTCCCCCGTGCGATGGCAGCACAAGGAAAGGATTGAGGAAATGGGTTTCCGCCATAGATATTGTGCATCGCCGGTTCCCTCGGGATGTACATATAATTATCGCTCGCACAGTAACGAGAGCGTTACAAACGGAGGTTATCTTTGCTAAGACGCAAATAGATCGGGATAAACTTGTTAAAGAGCCCGGGAGGAATGTCAATTTTGAATAATATTTAATAAGTTAAGTTGATACCCCAGTAGTCCGTAGGGGTCAACTTTACACTGGTGCCGGGACCAGGATTGAGGATAAAATGAAAACCGGAAATGACGGACACTCCTCCCTTCATCAAGAGTGTTGAGGACACAAGACTCTGTCACCACGTCAGGATCGAGCCAGCCGGAGCCGTGAGCGATCTGCCGGACGTGGAGCTGCGCCTTACTGTAAGTGCCGGGTGGGAGATTCTGACCAACGACTGTGGTATCTTTGATCAATACTTTTCGAAGGAGGGTCCTATTGAGCGCTTTTCGCTATCAGTAAAAAGGCGCGAACCGCCGGGCCATTCTTTTGTACCATCTATTATCACTCCTCGCCCAGTCTTTTTTAATGGTCGTCCCCCTCCCCTGGTAAGCAGTACGAGCACTCCCGCTAGCAGTAATCGGGTCGCGCCGCTGGTAAGGTCGGCGTCAGTGCCAGAGATTGCATCACGGAGTAGCACTCCACCACCTCCTCTTGAAAATATCTACGCGTGGCCGTACGGTCACTCGCCGGGTCGCGGGCGCGGGCTTCTCTCACCACCCGCATATTCTACCCCCGTCCGTCCCGGTTTGGCCATACGCCCGGAATCTATCGCCCACCAAATAACAATTATCAGGTCGGGACAGCGCAGCACGCCCGTTATCAAATAAGAACTGCGCTCGGGCGAGGTATCCGACTCCCCCGATTTGATCGGCCCGGTTCACAGCCTCTCCGTCGCCCCCACCCCCCGTGGTCCCAAGATACTGTATTTTACCACGCGACAGCAGACTATTACAGTAGGCGTGTAAGGCTGACCTTGATAGAGGGGTTCGACTCCCCCGAGTCTTCCCCGGAACCAGAGCGGCGGGCCGATTCGTCTCGCACTACGACCCCGCCACAAGCTGCTGGCAATACCCTGACCGTGACGGTGGCACACGCCGAAGACCCCAACCAGACAGTCACTCGCCGGGTGACCTTCAACGACTCGTCGGCTGAGTAAAAGTAAGTTCCGTAGAACGGTAAAATGTCGGAACGTAACATGATGTGGCGTAAACCCGCCGTGGATTCGAACATTTCCCGGATTTGCATTATTTGTTGGAAAAATATTGCAATCACTAAATTCAAGCGGCATGTGCAGAAGAAACACGTTAAGGAGTGTATTGAACTGTTTCTAGACATGTGTGATATGTATGCTGAGGATGTATACAACCTAACCCGCATGAGTGATCCGCAGTGATTGTCTTTAACATTTTGACGTTGATTTAACATTGAGGAAACCCTCGCACGTACGTACCGACTGTGGTGGGTGGTGGAAACTAACAATCAACAGGGAAATTGTGGCTTCACTGTGACCTCTACTGAATTATAATTACAGCCTTGATAACGTTTAATAATTCAAAATGAACGGGGAAGCTAACCAGGACGATGCCCCGCAAAATGTACCCCTGCCCGCAGATAATGATAATGATGACCAACAGGGTCAAGACGGCCAACAGCCGCCTCAACCGCGTATTTTAACCGCAATGGATTTAACACTGGCTGCGGTTAATGCCAGTACGATTAATTTACAAAAATTAGTCGGATCAATGGGAAGTAATTGAGGATCGGCGTGAAACTCGTGAAGACCGGCGTGAACTCCGCCAAGGGTACGTACATAGCACTCCCCCGTGCGATGGCAGCACAAGGGAAGGATTGAGAAAATGGGTTTCCGCCATAGATATTGTGCATCGCCGGTCCCCTCGGGATGTACATATAATTATCGCTCGCACAGTAACGAGAGCGTTACAAACGGAGGTTATCTTTGCTAAGACGCAAATAGATCGGGATAAACTTGTTAAAGAGCCCGGGAGGAATGTCAATTTTGAATAATATTTAATAAGTTAAGTTGATACCCCAGTAGTCCGTAGGGGTCAACTTTACACTGGTGCCGTGACCAGGATTGAGGATAAAATGAAAACCGGAAATAACGGACACTCCTCCCTTCATCAAGAGTGTTGAGGACACAAGACTGTCACCACGTCAGGATCGAGCCAGCCGGAGCCGTGAGCGATCTGCCGGACGTGGAGCTGCGCCTTACTGTAAGTGCCGGGTGGGAGATTCTGACCAATGACTGTGGTATCTTTGATCAATACTTATCGAAGGAGGGTCCTATTGAGCGCTTTTCGCTATCAGTAAAAAGGCGCGAACCGCCGGGCCATTCTTTTGTACCATCTATTATCACTCCTCGCCCAGTCTTTTTTAATGGTCGTCCCCCTCCCCTGGTAAATAGTACGAGCACTCCCTCCAGTAGTAATCGGGTCACGCCGCTGGTAAGGTCGGCGTCAGTGCCAGAGATTACCTCACGGAGTAGCACTCCACCACCCCCTCTTGAAAATATCTACGCGTGGCCGTACGGTCACTCGACGGGTCGCGGACGTGGGCTTTTCTCACCGCCCGCATATTCTACCCCCGTCCGTCCCGGTTTTGGCCATACGCCCGGAAGCTATCGCCCACCAAATAACAATTATCAGGTCGGGATAGCGCAGCACGCCCGTTATCAAGTAGGAACTGCGCTCGGGCGAGGTATCCGACTCCCCCGATTTGATCGGCCCGGTTCACAGCCTCTCCGTCGCCGCCACCCCCCGTGGTCCCAAGATACTGTATTTTACCACGCGACAGCAGACTATTACAGTAGGCGTGTAAGGCCGACCTTGATAGAGGGGTTCGACTTCCCCGAGTCCTCCCCGGAACCAGAGCGGCGGGCCGATTCGTCTCGCACTACGACCCCGCCACAAGCTGCTGGCAACACCCTGACCGTGACGATGGCACAGGCCGAAGACCCCGACCAGACAGTCATTCGCCGGGTGACTTTCAACGACTCGTCGGCTGAGTAAAAGTAAGTTCCGTAGAACGGTAAAATGTCGGAACGTAACATGATGTGGCGTAAACCCGCCGTGGATTCGAACATTTCCCGGATTTGCATTATTTGTTGGAAAGATATTGCAATCATTAAATTCAAGCGGCATGTGCAGAAGAAACACGTCAAGGAGTGTATTGAACTGTTTCTAGACATGTGTGATATGTATGCTGAGGATGTATACAACCTAACCCGCATGAGTGATCCGCAGTGATTGTCTTTAACATTTTGACGTTGATTTAACATTGAGGAAACCCTCGCACGTACGTACCGACTGTGGTGGGTGGTGGAAACTAACAATCAACAGGGAAATTGTGGCTTCACTGTGACCTCTACTGAATTATAATTACAGCCTTGATAACGTTTAATAATTCAAAATGAACGGGGAAGCTAACCAGGACGATGCCCCGCAAAATGTACCCCTGCCCGCAGATAATGATAATGATGATGATGACCAACAGGGTCAAGACGGCCAACAGCCGCCTCAACCGCGTATTTTAACCGCAATGGATTTAACACTGGCTGCGGTTAATGCCAGTACGATTAATTTACAAAAATTAGTCGGATCAATGGGAAGAAATTGAGGATCGGCGTGAAACTCGTGAAGACCGGCGTGAATTGCGCCAAGGGTACGTACATAGCACTCCCCCGTGCGATGGCAGCACAAGGAAAGGATTGAGGAAATGGGTTTCCGCCATAGATATTGTGCATCGCCGGTTCCCTCGGGATGTACATATAATTATCGCTCGCACAGTAACGAGAGCGTTACAAACGGAGGTTATCTTTGCTAAGACGCAAATAGATCGGGATAAACTTGTTAAAGAGCCCGGGAGGAATGTCAATTTTGAATAATATTTAATAAGTTAAGTTGATACCCCAGTAGTCCGTAGGGGTCAACTTTACACTGGTGCCGTGACCAAGATTGAGGATAAAATGAAAACCGGAAATGACGGACACTCCTCCCTTCATCAAGAGTGTTGAAGACACAAGACTCTGTCACCACGTCAGGATCGAACCAGCCGGAGCCGTGAGCGATCTGCCGGACGTGGAGCTGCGCTATACTGTGAGTGCCGGTTGGGAAATTCTGACCAATGACTGTGGTATCTTTGATAAATACTTTTCGAAGGAGGGTCCTATTGAGCGCTTTTCGCTATCAGTAAAAAGGCGCGAACCGCCGGGCCATTCTTTTGTACCTTCTATTATCACTCCTCGCCCAGTCTTTTTTAATGGTCGTGCCCCTCCCCTGGTAAACAGTACGAGCACTCCCTCCAGTAGTAATCGGGTCACGCCGCTGGTAAGGTCGGCGTCAGTGCCAGAGATTACATCACGGAGTAGCACTCCACCACCCCCTCTTGAAAATATCTACGCGTAGCCGTACGGTCACTCGACGGGTCGCGGACGTGGGCTTTTCTCACCACCCGCATATTGTACCCCCGCCCGTCCCGGTTTTGGCCATACGCCCGGAAGCTATCGCCCACCAAATAACAATTATCAGGTCGGGATAGCGCAGCACGCTCGTTATCAAGTAAGAACCGCGCTCGGGCGAGGTATCCGACTCCCCCGATTTGATCGGCCCGGTTCACAGCCTCTCCGTCGCACCCACCCCCCGTGGTCCCAAGATACTGTATTTTACCACGCGACAGCAGACTATTACAGTAGGCGTGTAAGGCCGACCTTGATAGAGGGGTTCGACTCTCCCGAGTCCTCCCCGGAACCAGAGCGGCCGGCCGATTCGTCTCGCACTACGACCCCGCCACAAGCTGCTGGCAACACCCTGACCGTGACGGTGGCACAGGCCGAAGACCCCGACCAGACAGTCACTCGCCGGGTGACCTTCAACGACTCGTCGGCTGAGTAAAAGTAAGTTCCGTAGAACAGTAAAATGTCGGAACGTAACATGATGTGGCGTAAACCCGCCGTGGATTCGAACATTTCCCGGATTTGCATTATTTGTTGGAAAAATATTGCAATCACTAAATTCAAGCGGCATGTGCAGAAGAAACACGTTAAGGAGTGTATTGAACTGTTTCTAGACATGTGTGATATGTATGCTGAGGATGTATACAACCTAACCCGCATGAGTGATCCGCAGTGATTGTCTAACATTTTGACGTTGATTTAACATTGAGGAAACCCTCGCACGTACGTACCGACTGTGGTGGGTGGTGGAAACTAACAATCAACGGGGAAATTGTGGCTTCACTGTGACCTCTACTGAATTATAATTACAGCCTTGATAACGTTTAATAATTCAAAATGAACGGGGAAGCTAACCAGGACGATGCCCCGCAAAATGTACCCCTGCCCGCAGATAATGATAATGATGATGATGACCAACAGCGTCAAGATGGCCAACAGCCGCCCCAACCGCGTATTTTAACCGCAATGGATTTAACAAGGGCTGCGGTTAATGCCAGTACGATTAATTTACAAAAATTAGTCGGATCAATGGGAAGTAATTGAGGATCGGCGTGAAACTCGTGAAGACCGGCGTGAATTGCGCCAAGGGTACGTACATAGCACTCCCCCGCGCGATGGCAGCACAAGGGAAGGATTGAGGAAATGGGTTTCCGCCATAGATATTGTGCATCGCCGGTCCCCTCGGGATGTACATATAATTATCGCTCGCACAGTAACGAGAGCGTTACAAACGGAGGTTATCTTTGCTAAGACGCAAATAGATCGGGATAAACTTGTTAAAGAGCCCGGGAGGAATGTAAATTTTGAATAATATTTAATAAGTTAAGTTGATACCCCAGTAGTCCGTAGGGGTCAACTTTACACTGGTGCCGTGACCAGGATTGAGGATAAAATGAAAACCGGAAATGACGGACACTCCTGCCTTCATCAAGAGTGTTGAGGACACAAGACTGTCACCACGTCAGGATCGAGCCAGCCAGAGCCGTGAACGATCTGCCGGATGTGGAGCTGCGCCTTACTGTAAGTGCCGGGTGGGAGATTCTGACCAATGACTGTGGTATCTTTGATAAATACTTTTCGAAGGAGGGTCCTATTGAGCGCTTTTCGCTATCAGGAAAAAGGCGCGAACCGCCGGGCCATTCTTTTGTACCTTCTATTATCACTCCTCGCCCAGTCTTTTTTAATGGTCGTCCCCCTCCCCTGGTAAACAGTACGAGCACTCCCTCCAGTAGTAATCGGGTCACGCCGCTGGTAAGGTCGGCGTCAGTGCCAGAGATTACATCACGGAGTAGCACTCCACCACCCCCTCTTGAAAATATCTACGCGTGGCCGTACGGTCACTCGACAGGTCGCGGACGTGGGCTTTTCTCACCGCCCGCATATTCTACCCCCGCCCGTCCCGGTTTTGGCCATACGCCCGGAAGCTATCGCCCACCAAATAACAATTATCAGGTCGGGATAGCGCAGCACGCCCGTTATCAAGTAAGAACTGCGCTCGGGCGAGGTATCCGACTCCCCCGATTTGATCGGCCCGGTTCACAGCCTCTCCGTCGCCTCCACCCCCCGTGGTCCCAAGATACTGTATTTTACCACGCGACAGCAGACTATTACAGTAGGCGTGTAAGGCTGACTTTGATAGAGGGGTTCGACTCCCCCGAGTCCTCCCCGGAACCAGAGCGGCGGGCCGATTCGTCTCGCACTACGACCCCGCCACAAGCTGCTGGCAACACCCTGACCGTGACGGTGGCACAGGCCGAAGACCCCGACCAGACAGTCACTCGCCGGGTGACCTTCAACGACTCGTCGGCTGAGTAAAAGTAAGTTCCGTAGAACGGTAAAATGTCGGAACGTAACATGATGTGGCGTAAACCCGCCGTGGATTCGAACATTTCCCGGATTTGCATTATTTGTTGGAAAAATATTACAATCAATAAATTCAAGCGGCATGTGCAGAAGAAACACGTTAAGGAGTGTATTGAACTGTTTCTAGACATGTGTGATATGTATGCTGAGGATGTATACAACCTAACCCGCATGAGTGATCCGCAGTGATTGTCTAACATTTTGACGTTGATTTAACATTGAGGAAACCCTCGCACGTACGTACCGACTGTGGTGGGTGGTGGAAACTAACAATCAACGGGGAAATTGTGGCTTCACTGTGACCTCTACTGAATTATAATTACAGCCTTGATAACGTTTAATAATTCAAAATGAACGGGGAAGCTAACCAGGACGATGCCCCGCAAAATGTACCCCTGCCCGCAGATAATGATAATGATGATGATGACCAACAGGGTCAAGACGGCCAACAGCCGCCCCAACCGCGTATTTTAACCGCAATGGATTTAACACTGGCTGCGGTTAATGCCAGTACGATTAATTTACAAAAAATAGTCGGATCAATGGGAAGTAATTGAGGATCGGCGTGAAACTCGTGAAGACCGGCGTGAACTGCGCCAAGGGTACGTACATAGCACTCCCCCGTGCGATGGCAGCACTAGGGAAGGATTGAGAAAATGGGTTTCCGCCATAGATATTGTGCATCGCCGGTTCCCTCGGGATGTACATATAATTATCGCTCGCACAGTAACGAGAGCGTTACAAACGGAGGTTATCTTTGCTAAGACGCAAATAGATCGGGATAAACTTGTTAAAGAGCCCGATACACTAGTGATTTCCACATATAATGTTTCATGTTTAAGTCACAATTTGTTGGTAAATATTCTAGATCTCAATTGTGGCATATATATTAATTTTATTCAACCAAAGACTACCAGGTAATATTTTTTTGACAACATTGTCATATATCTTTGTGTGTATACCTGATAATGGTATGTAAATTGTGCTCATTTGACTGAAAAACAACTGACCTTTATTACTTAATTCTTAGTAATTTCCACATATAATATATCTCATGCTTTACTCCCAATGGAAATTATTTGATTTTGTTTTGTTTTGGTTAGAATATTATAGTTATCAATTGTTGCATATAGATTAATTTCATTCAACCAAAGACCAATATTGTTTTGGTATTTGTCATATATCTTTTTGTATACATTATATTGGTATGTCAATTTTGCTTACATGACTGACAAACAATTGACCCTTATTACTTAATTGTCATTATATTAGTAGTTATGATCGATAAATGTCAGTAGTGCACAGTAAAAATTATTTTATGGTGTTGCAGGAATAACATGGAAGAAAATGACTCCGAAGGCTCTGCAGATGAATTTGACTTTGCCTCATCGATGCAGCAGTGCATTTCGGCAGCAGGCCTTCTTCGTGAGCATTTCAAACCCTCAAAGAAAAGGAAGAAAGAGGCAAAGAAGCGTGGCCCTGCACCGACAACTGTGAGGCCCCGTCTGTATCATCTGCCAGATGGGAGTCCCATCCCTATTATGAAGGAAACAGATGCTTCATATAAGGCACACATAGAAGCAGGCTATGGTTTGTGTTGTTTTTATGTATGTTCTTAAAGAAGATTATATCCATTCGTTCAATCCCCAACACATACTGAAGTGGGTCGTGTCCACCAATAAATTGCTAAAAAACAAAACGTTGAGAAGTTTATGAACACTGTTTCTTCACAAAGAGTGCAATTGTTCGCCTTGATTATCCATATATAAAGTTTAATTATGTTAGTAATGTTTAAGAACTAATCATTATCGTAATTATGTTTTATGTAATTACCTTGCAAGAGACCCACATGCTTTCAATTTTGGGCATGCAGTCTATAGTTAAATGCTTTTTGGAACCTATGAAATGTGTCCACAGAATGATGCCCTTGAATACTTGTGCATTAATAACGGTATTCAAAAATGTAAGCAGCAGTACGTAGAGCGGTGGCTGACGGCGGGGTCGAGCGGTGGGCCGGGGTCGACAAGTAGGTCGGTGTCAACCGGGGGCGTCATCGGTAGTGAGTGGCAGTGACAGGCGGACGCTCTCGGGAGGGGGTGGTGGCAAGCCCCAGGGTTGGGGTGGTACCCCAAACATAAGGGAGGGGTGAATCCTGGGTTGGGGTGGTACCCCCCAACTTAGGGGAGGGGTGAATCCCCAGGTTGGGGTGGTACCCCCAACTTAGGGGAGGGGTGAATCCCTGGGTTGGGGTGGTACCCCCAACTTAGGGGAGGAGAGAGGCCCCAAGTTGGGGTGGTTCCCCCCAACTTAGGGGAGGGGAGAGGCCCCAAGTTGGGGTGGTTCCCCCAACTTGAGGGAGGGGAGAGGCCCCAATGTAAGACTGAACCAGGATGTATAAATAGAGGGGGATAGCGAGTAGTTAGGGGAGAAACGAGGACTAGAACTAGAAAACCAGAGAGAAGATCGGACCAGTAAGTAGACACGAGATTGATACATGGAATATTTTAGTGAAATAAAAACTCAAAAAGGAACGACATGTGTTGGAATTTACTGTGTGGCCCGGCGAAAGAACTCCTAAATAGGATAAGGTTAATAAGACTCATCCAAATCTTCCTTGTAATTTGATTTGGGGCTTAACGGCACTTTCAACCTGTAAGGCTATATCGTGGCATACTGGTTCAGTTCATTCTAAATAACTCAAGTGTCAATACTAAAACCCTGAAAATCAATACATGTGAGATTGAAGATAAAACAATTGCAAAAATCACAACTGGTCAAGTAGATATGAATAAAACCATGAATGCAGTCAATGATGATTTGACTTGATTGAGGCTTAACGGCACTTTCAGCATGTAAGGCTATATCGTGCCATACTGGTTCAGTTCATTCTAAATAACTCAAGTGTCAATACTAAAACCCTGAAAATCAATACATGTGAGATTGAAGATAAAACAATTGCAAAAGTCATAAATGGTCAAGTAGATATGAATAAAACCATGAATGCAGTCAATGTGGATTTGATTTAGGCTTAACAGCACTTTCAGCATGTAAGGCTATATCGTGCCATACTGGTTCAGTTCATTCTAAATAAATGAAGAGAATACTAAAACCCTGAAAATCAATACATGTGAGATTAAAGATAAAACAAAGGAGATAAATTGTCAAGTAGATAAATAAAACTATGAATGCAGTCAATGTTGAAATGATCAAAAGATTAATAATACCCTGAGGATATCAATTAATGTGAGCGCATTGTTTTAAAACAATGAAATTGAAGAACAGTGAAATGATCAAGTCAATAAGTTCAATAAAACCATGAATGTTGTTATCGATGCTAGTTTTTAAAACCAAGCTTTCGCGATTAATAAATATGGTATAACAAGTGCATGATTTGACAGTAAAAGTTGACTAGATCTCCTATACATTTGACTGGATCTCATATATATATTTGACTAGATCTCATATAGATTTGACTAGATCTCATATATATATTTGGTTAGATCTCATATACATTTGTCTAGATTTTTTTTGTAATTTGAAAATGCAGGTCAAAACTGATGGTTTGCCACTTTTTAAATCTAGCTCGTTCCAATTTTGGCCTCAATTAGGTTACATGCCTTCGTTTGAGACCAAGCCATTTACAATTGGTATTTATTATGGTACAGAAAAGCCTAATGTCAAAGAGTTCTTTGAAGATTTTGTGACAGAGATGAAAGAAATTGAAAATGAACATGGACTTGTTCTGAGCAATGCCTACAGAGTTAACATTGAGATAGAAGCGTTTTGGCACTAAGCAAGGAGACAAAGGGCTATAACTAAATATTGTGCAAACAGATGATGGTATCATTGTAATGTGCAAGATATTTACTGAGAGAAAATGTCACTGAGTATGCACTTGATTCTGATGTCTTAGGTATCTTTCATGTCAATAATCTGTCAGAAGTAGTGCAGAGGGCATTAGTTAATGACATTTTGTGCAATATGTTATGTTCCCAGTGGGTGAAAATGAACACTGTGTTGTGCTATATGTTCATACTGACATCACACATGCTAATGCCTAAACATGTAATACAGTGCGTAGTTGAAAGCCTTTATAGCCTGAAACACTAATTTGCCCAGTAAATCATTATAGTATGTCTTTTATGCTACACACATTTTTGTATCTTATTATGTCATTAGAAAACCTTTGTTATGGTGGAATTTACTGGCCTTAATGAGGTTGAAGTGGTATCCAGTGCATGGATGCTGAGTATTGGCCTAGCTTACTGGCCAAAACACATCACTGATCCAGTGAAGTCGTGCAGGATATTGTTCAAGCACCAGCCATATGAGGAAACCTGGGAATCTCGTGTTTCCCTGAAGATATGATGTTTGTAACAATATGCTTATTAAGATAACGAAGCCTCCCCATCACGATGACGTCACATGTAACGAGACCTTGACCTCACAGATTACACTTGTCAACTGTCATGAACTGTGTTAATGCTTTCCACACTGGAACTGGATGTGTCATGCATTATAATCAGCACGCAGAACTATCACATGTCTTGGGTTTTTTCCTTTACATATTTCAGATGTACTGAAGTGATTTCTTTGATGAGAGGTATTACAGCTTTTCCCCTAAGCTGGACATTGTTCCTTTTTCATCACATGCACGTTGTTGCCGAATTTACAGCGTTGAGTGCTGCAACTGTCTTGTTGTGCGTAGGATGATTTCCTGTCATGTCGACTAGGTTTAGGATGATATTTTTCTTGTTTCTTGAATTGCACCTTGTGAATTTCTACTTCTTTATTAGCCATAGCTCTCATCTGCAGTTTGGCTGACTCCATAACACGTAAACCTCTTGACAAAGCACCAAAGAGACTCCAAGGAATGCTGCTACGAGCATTAGCATACGACGTGGAGGTGAAATACTTGGAGGGCAAGAAGTTGCTCTTAGCCGACACACTGAGTCACGAGTATATTACTAATACCAAACAAACACCTGATGTTATTGAAACAGTGAATGCTCTTAAATACATTCCAATGGAGGAAGAGAAGATGAGGAAAATCAGACAAGCTACAAATGATGATATCTCATTACAACAGCCATCAGGCGATTTATTACAATCGATCAGCACATGAATTGGCCGAATTACGCTCCAATGACAGAGTGCGGATGACACCGTTTAAACTTGGAGATAAGTTGTGGAAAGGAGCTACTGTCACACAAAGGTTGGATGAAAGGTCCTACGAAGTCCAAGACGATGCAGGAACATGCTACAGGCGTAATAGAGTACACTTGAGACCTGTCACTACACCTCAAAGAGACCAGCATCAGATAAACCAAGGGGAATCACACTCCTCGCACTCAGCAAGCTCTGACACAACCATGGACATGGTTGCTCCTGATGTGCATAAAGTGATTACGCCTCTGCGGCGGAGGTAGGCCTAACGAAAATATTGTTTTAGGCAAAATGGTATATATTTCTAAACATGAACCTTCTGTTTTGTAAATAGTAGCTATTATTTCTATAGTTGGAGTTCATATGATTTAAGTCCATAGCTATTAAGTTTGGTGGGTTTGTTGGAACTATTTATGTAAATATCAGTTACGCGCATTGCCACCGCGGTGAGCACTGAGTGACAAAATCTGTAACGTGAATGATGGCAGCAAAACAACGCATGATTGGAAAACTAAACTGGATTTTACAAATGAAGTTTCAGCTTTTAAGCCGCCAAACTTCGGCACATGAACTAATTTATCAAACTGTAACATAATATGATAAAATCTTAATTTCTGACATGTATACCAGGATGGGTTTTTGGCCACTGACAACAGAGTGCGAGAATGTCAAGTAAGGATAGATAATATTATTGATTATTATTTACCATGGAGATGTACAGTATATAACAATGAGTAAGATAGCTCTGTAAATGGCCTAATTCAACCTGCCCATGTTGACTATCATTTTACAGTTAAAACAACGATCAATTGGCAACTAATGAGTAGATGTGTTTCGTGGTCCTACTAGATAAGCATTGGAACTGTTCATTACCGTTTTATATAAAGTGATCGGTTGCGCGAAACATACCTGCAAGCAATTTAATATCCACAGATTAATGCAGCTTCAAAAGATCACTTAAAGTAATATTAGACATATTAACATTTTAATACATGACTGTTTACTTATTTAGCCACTTATGATGACTCAGAACGCATTTGCGAGGAGTCTCTTCTATCGTCAGATATTGAAATAACAGTTCTAAGCATCTTGGAAGCGGTCCCATACACTGACAGAAAAAAGTTGTAAATTTCGGCAAAGAGAATCTCGTAAGTTTTCTATAATGCTAAAATGCAACCTGTGATTGAATATACAAGCCTTGCTCCTGTCCATCCACGCCAAGAAGGTTTGCAGTTATCTTCCGCTGCCTATAGTTCCATACAAATTACAGTCAATCACACTAACCCACACCATTGGCAGGGCATACAACTCCACAATAGCCTTGCAGTCATTCTGGCGAACAATAACAGACAGTCCAATCGCTGTAGGCTAATCCCTTTGACCATCCCCCACCTCCGGGTCGACCAACACCCTCCACCCCCCTCCATCTATGTGGTGTATGGACGTAACGGCCGTACTACCACAACGGCCGTGTGAGTTAGGGTGGGTGGGGTGGCGGTCTATAGGGGTGGGGGGGAATGTGGTAGGGGCGCGTGAAGCGTGGTGGGGGCGCGTGAAGCACACAGCCGGGTCGATTGGGTTGGAGGCAGGGGTGTGCGAAGCGATTAGCGAGCTGTGTGCATCAAGCGTGCCGTGTGCAATGATGCAAGGAATGGGTAATGGCGCAAAGGAGACCAACAGCCGCCTGTTACGCCTGTGGGACGAGTATCGAAACGGCGAGCGAACGGCCTTGGGCGTTCTGCGCGCGGGGAGCCGCGTCATCTGTCCCCGTCCGGAACTCCAGGAGGACCCGGTCGACATGGGGAACGCGGTCGACATCGACATCGAGAACGACAACCTCGAAGAGTGATGGGAGAAGTTGCAAAGGAGGGGGAGGAGGAGGGACCGGAGGAGGAGGAGTGAGGAGGAAGGCAGAACGCGGGTGAACTCGTCGGAAGTGATGTGTGGTAAATAAATTGGTGAGGGTGAAAAATAAGTGAATTGCTTCCTGCCTACTGGTCACTGGCTTTTGTTTATTCCATCGAGTGAGTCATCGCGCTGAACTAACTAACATAAACGATATAACAATATACCATTATCAATTGCCGACTCTTTGTCTGGCCTTGCTAAGCCGCTAAGCTTGCTAAGCCGATAACAACCACACCGCCGAGCGCCCCCCCGCCGCCTGCCATCCCTGCCCCCCCCCACCGCTCCCCCTCCCGCTAGCCCCGTTTGATGGCGTTAATGGTTACGGCAGACTGATAGGCCGTCCTTACCGCCACGGCGTAGGCCGCCATATTCAGTCTAAAAAACGGTAAGATGTCCACTTTACAAGTAGCTGGAGGTTTTGACACCAAACACTTACCTCAAATTTTTAGTTGTTTAAGTTCAGGAGCATTATCCTCAAGGAGTGTCTGACTGAAATACGTTTCATGCAACTAACAATCGCTCAACTCATTGATTTTGTCCACTAACAAGTTTCATGGCTAGCGTTGCCGTCTTCTTGTTTTGTCTCGTCCCACGAGACCGCTAGATGTCACTAGTTCCTTCCGGTCAACGCCCTCTAGCGAACTGGCTGCGCATTTGTCAAAGACCTGGTTCCCGTTCTGTTTATCAACATTGACACGTGTCTACTCACCAGCAGGATCTGTACACCTCTTGAGTGAAAAAATGTTTCAGCGGGAATTGAAGTGATGGGACGGGGGGCAATTTTCGCAAACTTTGATTTTGAAGGGTTGAAAATAGCTGCATTTGTCACATGTAAATTCCGCTATGAAGGGGATTAATTATTTCTTGTAGTGGCCCGATATACATCCTAATATTATTATGTTATGTGCCTCCACAAACACAAAATAACTTGTCTACCGTCATCTGGTAATTAAGGTTGAGTACGTTGTTGAATATCATATGTTGCTTAACATAACAATTATGTAATTTTTTTTGGTCAAGTGTTATATTGATATAGCGTTATAGTTTTCTGATTATATATATACCTACATGTTTTTTATTTTCTTGTTTTACTGGTCGTATATGGCTAATTATTCACCCTCTCACCATAATTATAACCGATCCCCCCTCCCCCCCAATGCCTCTCCAACCAATCCCTCTTTCAACTAACGTTTAAATGTGTGCACAATGAGCCACTCCTTTTTTCGCGTTATGTATTTAAAGCCGATTGCGGATACCTTGGTCAGTTGGAGACTCGGACAAGTAAGGGGCCATCATGGAGCCGTGTATATGTGTCACATGCGGCGCGGACGTTTCGAAGAAAGTGGGGCGACATTTTAAGCGTTACACTTTAATGAAAGTGACGTCACCCCGTACTGTCCGTACAGTATTTCCCGAAGTGCGTCGCTTGACAGGCTTTTGTTGCCTGCAATGCCTAACAAAGTTGAGGAAAAGTGTCGGGAAGAAACGATCCCAGTCTAAATATCGTTTGGACTGGAGCAAACGTTCCCGCATTACGCCAATGGCAAAGGAAAAGAAGGTAAATGTTTTTGAAAATAGACTTTTAATAGTGCCGGTCATTTTTAGGCCAGGCCAATTATTTGTTTCTTGTCCTGGGGATCTCCCAAAATTATAATATATAGAGTTTATAAAATAACACACATCATGTACATAATATAGTATTACATTTATCATCATAATCTGTCCATCTCTCCGTCTTTCTAAAATTAATAACTTTACTGGATCACACATATCAGATTTACTGTTAGATTATACTTAAATCGTTGGAAGTCTTGCTGTTGTGACCTTACTTTGATATGGATTGTAACAATAATGTATATATTTTTTCAGTGCACAGACATTCGCGACGCGGCGCAAGGGCTGTTGGCGTTACAGTATCCTCCTTATGATCCTAGGCTACAACAAGAGGTAATATATTTCGTTTCAAATAACCCATATCCATATCAATAATCTTTTAGCTAGGTATGTGACTCCTACATTATTATAATGCTATACGCCTGTGTACATAAGATTATAAAAGGGTGGCATTTCTACCCGATGACATAAATTGTCCTATGTATTATAGCCCCATCAGATGGCTTGTTATGGATTTTATATTGTTCTATGTCCATAACAGCCACACCGTAGGTCCCCATGTTTGGTCCCAATCACCGTGAGAGGTCCACTTTATAAGTTGCCAGAGGTTTATATACAAAACACTCACCTTTAATTCTTACTTTTTTAGGTTCCAGAACATTATATTCCAGGAGTGTCTGACAGAAATAAGTTTCCTGCTACTAATACTCACTCAATTCTTTTATTTGGTCCGTTAACAACTTTTGCTGACAAGTTTTGTTGTCTTGTGTTGTGTCGTCTCACGAGACCGCTAGATGTCACTCGTTTCTTCCGGTAAACGCCCTCTGGCAAACTGGCTGCACATTTCCCAAAGACCTGGTTCCAACACTCTTTCTGTTTATTAACAGTGACACGTGTTTTTCTGTCAGGTATACAGAAAACAGGTGAGTAAACACTTGTCACTGTTGATAAACAGAACGGGAACCAGGTCTTTGACAAATGTGCAGCCAGATCGCTAGAGGGCGTTGACCGGAAGGAACTAGCGACATCTAGCGATCACGTGGGACGAGACAACACAAGAAGATGGCAACGCTAGCCAGGAAAATATGTTAGTGAACAAAATGAATGAGTTGAGCTAGTGTTAGTTGCATGAAACGTATTTCAGTCAGACACTCCTTGAGGATAATGCTCCTGAACTTAAACAACTAAAAATTAGATGTAAGTGTTTGGTGTCAAAACCTCCAGCAACTTGTAAAGTGGACATATCACCGTTTTTTAGACTGAATATGGCGACCTACGCCGTGGCGGTAAGGACGGCCTATCAGTCTGCCGTAACCATTAACGCCATCAAACGGGGCTATGTTAGGGGGTGGTGAGTGACTCAGCCGTGTATGTCATTCGGCCATTGTACATAGTCATAGCATTCCGACAAAAGTCTTCAAAGAGGATGTGAGGGGACAAGCAGTCCCAAGCAGCGACAAGGTCAAGGACTGTAAGGATCTAGAACTTTGTCTTTGATTCACCTCACGTCCTCAGTTGTTTCCCGTTGTTTCATGCGCTCGGCTTTAGTAATAGTTGATGGAACATGGTACACAGTTCTCTTGCCTAGTGTGGCAGATTAACCCGAAAGTGTGGCGAGGCTAAGGCCTAAGCCTAAGGCTAAGGCAAGCCTTAAAAGTTAGAGAATAGATTAAAGTAAGATGGCAGCTGAAGAAACCGGATCTGCAACGCTTTCAACACGAGCAAGTTTGGCACGCAATTTTTGACATTTCCTTTCATCAGCCAACTCTGGCAACAAACCCCTCGTGGACAATGTTTCATCAGCAATTGCGAGATGGAATGCAAGGCGCCCACATGAATGAATATGCTACCTAGACTCTACTTACCTTTAATTACAGTTTCAGCTGCCATCTTAGCCTTCGTTTCATAACTTACGCCGCCTCGCTTTCGCTCGTTTTCCGGCGTTCTGCGCTGCAAAAGTTAACTGAGCATTTCGTTCTTATCCACAGATCAATATCCTCTCGCAGGCCTACGAATTGGGGTGCATTTTGACAGCAGCACACGAATGCTGGGAGACGGCATTCATGACTATACAACACCATGACGACCGTTATTGTAACACCATGACGACCGTTATTGCAACACCATGACGACCGGTACTGTAACACCATCACAACCGTTATTGCAACACCATGACGAGCGTTACTGTAAGACCATCACAACCGTTATTGCAACACCATGACGAGCGTTATTACAACACCATGACGACCGTTATTGTAACACGATGACGACCGTTATTGCAACATCATGACGAGCGTATTGTAACACCATGACGACCGTTACTGTAACACCATCACAACCGTTATTGCAACACCATGACGAGCGTTATTACAACACCATGACGACCGTTATTGTAACACCATGACGACCGTTATTGTAACACCATGACGACCGTTATTGCAACACCATGACGACCGTTATTGTAACACGATGACGACCGTTATTGTAACACCATGACGTCCGTTATTACAACACCATGACGACCGTTATTGTAACACCATGACGTCCGTTATTACAACACCATGACGACCGTTATTGTAACACGATGACGACCGTTATTGCAACACCATGACGAGCGTATTGTAACACCATGACGACCGTTACTGTAACACCATCACAACCTTTATTGCAACACCATGACGAGCGTTATTACAACACCATGACGACCGTTATTGTAACACCATGACGACCGTTATTGTAACACCATGACGACCGTTATTGTAACACCATGACGACCGTTATTGCAACACCATGACGACCATTATTGTAACACCATGATGACCGTTATTGTAACATCATGATGACCGTTATCACCATGATGACTTTCAATGACAGTATGGTCACAGTGACCGCCATTGAGTCATCTCGCGGGGACTTTCATTGATACACCATGACGACCTTCATCAAGACAAAATATGGCTAACGTCATTGAAGCACCATGACCACCTTAATTGAGTCACCATGACCACCTTAATTGAGTCACCATGAGCACCTTAATTGAGTCACCATGACCACCTTAATTGAGTCACCATGACCACCTTCCTTGAGACAGCATGGCGACGTTCATGGAGACACAATGGCGACTTTGAAGTATACAAAATGACGACCTTCATCGAAACACCACATGTGGCCACATTCGTTGAGACACCATCGCCACCTCCACTGAGACGCTATGACGATATGTACCAAGTGACCCCTCCCCCCCCCACCCCCCTTCTCCCCTATCCACCGAATATATAAAACGATGTTACGCCGACACACCTTTACGCCATCGTATGCGAAATTTCCCTGTGAATTGTTTCAGAATTTAAACAACCGAAACAATCTCATTAATATAGCAAAAACTAAAGATCTGATGCTCGTTGGCGCATACATGCAGATGTCGAAGGCAACATCCTTAATTCCTGCCAAAGCTATTTGCATACCTCCACGGGCCAAAAAATGGAGCAAAAAGCTCGAGAAAACTAATTATTATGGGGATGACCGTCGAGGAACCGAGGAACGCACGTGGTCTTTTGCTGCTCTACGTAAATGTTTGTGGATTTTATGCCGCCTATTGGAAATGCCCTAGCATGCTGTCTTTTCACCACATCATGAGTTTTACACCCATGGTAGTTATAAGGACTGGTTGGTTTGTATATTGGAGACAATCGAACCGCGTCAATGCGAGGTGGGAGGGAGAGTGGAGCCTTGTCCCCGAGGGTAACCACCTACTCTTTTGATAATGACTGGATGTCACTTGATGATTGGGAAGAAATCCAATTCACTATATTGGAAGGTTGGTTTGGTTCTGTTTTGATTTAGTGCATGCATGCATGAAGTTTCGCCCGGCATATGTACAAATGGATTGAAACGTCATGGCTATCAGAAAATGCGCCTGGAGATATTGACAGAGCTTGCAATGCAATCGAGCCAAAGCCACACCAGTTAAATTATAATCAATAATATTCGTCTTCTGGGTACGGCTTCAACATATCTAATGCATCTATCAAATCCATGTATTCATAAATTATATTTGTGTAATTAGCAACGTGGCCTGCGTGTTCCGTTCGTTAATTGCCCCCACATAATCACTGCTGGTAAATCACCAATTGCCAATGCGACCACGGATGGATCAGGGGCATATCTAGAAATTTGCAATGACGGGAGGAGGGGGGGGGGGGGCAGGGAGGAGGTTGCTCTCTGAAAACTTGCGATCTGGGTGGGGGGGGGGGTGCTATCTGAAAACTGAGGGGGGGGGCAACTGACAACTGGGGGGGGGTGCTCTCTGAAAACTGGGGGGCGGTGCTCGGTAAAAACCCGACTTTTACAGTGCATGCTCAAGTTCCCTAGGGGGTGTTACAATCCCCCCCCCCCCCCCTAGATCCGCCCCTGTGGATGATACGACAAAACTGTCATGTTAATTACAGACATTGAGGGCTGAAAACGGAAAGCACCGGTGCTTTATCATTAATCGATATTTCTGTGTGAGTGAGAACAGCAGAACAATTGCAGCTGTAGTGTCCCCTCCCAGTGTAAGCGCGGCTACATTTGGTTTATATGCGCATAAAGTAATTAAAGGGCAAACACCCTTTCTGGCAGCTGAACAATGACGCCTTCCCAGAGGCGCGAGGTCGTACGTCTCTCGGGCGGCAATTACCCATCAGGCCTCTGACATCCGCACCCCACGACTGTCATCCCGCGCGCCGCCGCGGCAGTGAGCGATAATAGGGAGCACGTGACTTCCGTTATTAAAGCGGTTGCAGCGCCGCTTCTTGCGAACGCGCGGGGGTTATTATTTTTTCTTATGTTTGTTTTTTTGTTTTTTTACCCCTCGTTATTGCAAAAGATGCTAGATCGTTATATTTCTTTTTAGTTACGCCGCATTTTCCTGCGACCACTGACACGCTCCATTCCATGATTTCACCTAAATGTTGCGCTGAGCTGGATCTGGGCGATGCCAGCACCAATATGTGTCGTCTGCATGTCTTTCTTACATATCATACTGAGACTCGCATATTTCCGAAAAGGCCATGGATGGATGAACCGGTTCAGGTATTTGTTGAGGTTCTTCCATGATGGTTATCGAGGAATGAGTATTTCTTATTGGGACATTTCGTTATCGCTTCCAACACAGTTGCTGCACAAGGACATCTAACGTTATGTGACGTCACGAACAGTGTCTTCTTTGGCCACGCGCTGATCCGTACCAAATGTGTTATGTACTAGCTAAAGAACGAGCTGGAGGGCATTCGCCAAAATAAAGCACGAGACGCGATAGCGTCGAGTGGTTCATTTACGGAATGCACGACAGCGTGTTCTTTAACGTACTTATAAACTTGTTATAACAAGGCATGACATGTGCTCACGTTTGGACACAGGAATTGACTATTATTGTGTCAATTGCACTGCCCGACCAATACACGAGGCACAGTGGAAACAACGGTTCGTCATTGTGAAGCCCCAGGGGAGAGGGTAGGGGTGGGAAGGCGTGGATGAAGTAGACATTTTGGAAGTCATCGCTTCTTAGTTTCCAGAAAACATTGCCCCCTAAAAAGCGATAAGACGGATATAATGAGAAATGTATGCAATCGGTAACTGTGGAATTTCCATATATTTTGAGATTTCTGATCTAACCCCCGCCCCTTTGGTGCTTAACATTGACTAATGCATTCCATTTTTGGTCTTGAAATTGGTAAGTTCTGTCAACACCAGCCAACTCGGCTCCTCTCAGCTCAGCTCGACTGATTATACCGTGACACTTGGCGAGTCAATATTAACAACTGTTCTTTATCTAGATAACGCACAGTTTTTCCGTTCATTATTAAAATAAAGCACTGTTTTACCGTTCTTTATTTGAATAACGCACACTTACGTTAATACAACACGGCTAGGTCTGTTTTTTCATCTATTTTTCAAGATAATGAACACTTAAAAGCGTGACGTCACACAATTTTTTAATGCGGCCTCCACCACACGGTACCCCATAGTCACGCGGCTGCGATATGGTAAAATATGGTAAAATATCATAACATACTCACGAGATGGCGACACAATTCATCAGTTAATGATGAAATGGCTTCCTGCAGGGCGGCACGTTTTTGAACCGCTTTTGTAATGTACTTTTATTTGAAATAACGACTGAAATCGTGGAGAGTCAAGTCTCGTTTCTGTGTGCGATAAAACTTCTTTTCCAGCCTGATAGCGGTCCTTTTCATCATCTTCTAGTTCCACCTCCGCCCACCCTTTCATGTCAAATATGAGGAAATATGTAGATTGAAATCGCTGGCGAGATAGTTTGTCCGGCCTTTCCCGGATTCCTCTGGAGTCGGCATGACAACCCGGGACTCCGGAAGATGAATCGCCCCGTAAATAGCTGGTTTCAGCATGATCGGGAGAAGTTTTCCACTTTTCTCATTATTGGAAATTGTCACCGTTATCAGCAGCCTCCGGAAAAAAGCTGGTAGAAAAACAACAAGTAGTCTGTCTTTTCCATATCATGGACATATTTTTACTCCATATATGGACGAGTCCGTACTATCGAGACCCCACTGCCATTGACTCAGTTTACCCTTTCATCCGTCCTGGTCCTCTACACAATGTGCATGGGACTTCCTCCCTCTACTTCGCTGTGTGCGCAGTTCATTTTACTTCATGGTCAATATGTCTATTGCATCGGTCTCACTTTCATTGCAGACATGCTTATTTGCGACTACGTAATCCAACATTTTGTGGAGTGTTAATCTTAACGTGACAAGAGTAGCGTTAGGCGTTACTCCAGAGCAATTCGATCAGGAAAGTTACTTGAACCTACCGTCCTTTCATCTGAACAAAAATGTTATTAGTTCTTTAGGCCGCGCTTGTCAACATATTATATAAAGACTGAATTGGTTCGTGTATCCATCGTGTCAAAGGCTCCTGGTCCAGGATATAATTATCTAGGTGGGTTTGATCATGCCGTAGGTACGCCTCGGGAGATAAAACGTCTTCTTATTAAGCTTTAACGACATCCGTTGTTGTGACACATTCCTAGAGAGTCCAAATCTGATGCTAGACCGACTTTAATTACCACCTGGGTCGGTTTATTTTCTATGCAGGGAGATTAAGGGAAACAATTGTTCGCCTAAAGTTAGCCTTAGAGAGTATTTCGGATGTTAAAATAAAGTGGATAAACGTAGATGTAATGACAAACAACTAAATGTCATGGCATAATGCTATGAGCAAATCTAGAAAATGGCCGTGCAGCTCACTTGGTCTGCATTGACATGAAAAGAGCGAAAGAGAGAGAGAGATATATATATATAGAGAGAGAGGGAGTGGGGTTGGGGCAGGTGGGGGGGCGGGGGGGGGGGGGTGACAGTTCAGTCGCAACAGAGTAGAGGCTGCAGACGGATCGATTTCTAGCCGGAATCTCTCCCGGTCGTCAGTTTTTTGTGTGGCTCGAAGGACCTAATCTGATAATTGGACCTCCCATTCAAAGGCATGGAACCGTCCATGGTTTTACATGGAGACACGGATCAGTTCATTTGCGAGGCCCACCCAACCAGGATTGAGACACAGTCATCGCATTGGTCCAGCGGTCCGGTTTAGTCCAGCCCTCCGCCACAACCCCCCCCCCCCCCTCTCCCCCTCCCCACCCGTCCCACCTCCCTCGCAACCCACTCACCCATATTTCCACCCTCCGACTATGTTTGCATTGATGTGATGAACAAAAAGCCGACATGCCCAAAGGCACCTTTTAATATACCATTAGTCACTTCGGAAATACTCAGGCTGTAAAAAGTGGGAAGAAATCGAATTGCATTGCGCAAGATAAATAACTCAATCTTCTCGGCTGCGAGCAATCAGGATCTGGATTACAATGGAAATCGGGAGGGGGGGGGGCAGAAGTTGGTTGAGAGGGGGGGGGGATATAATGTGGTCGAGAGAGGGGGGGGGGGTGGACAGAAGGTGGTTGAGAGGGGTTGGGGGTGAGGGGGACTTCATGAATAGAGCTAGCATGGTACTCCGTGACCTTGGTAAATAGGCCCAAGTTCATAAGATGTCTGGTGAAATTCCCCCGAACAGAGATATAGTGACAAAAAATTTAATTAAAAATTAAGAAAGCAAATTGTATCCTGTACTTAAGACTAACAAAAAGACGTTAAACAAAACGTTATATTGATGCAACTTGGTTATTAACTTGTTATAGTCACATATAACTTTTTGCCTTATGTATGTATGTATGTCCAGCCGCTAAGCCGCCTAATTAAACAAGCTTATGTTGTGGAAACATTTTTATTTTATTCCATTATTTCAGACATATGTAAACAATTATTATAAATCATTGCTTTATGCATCATTTTCAAATTAGGCATTGTATCCACGCATTAGTAACTTAAAGGAGTTGGGTTACCAGCGTATTTAACAATCATAGTTATGTCTTTTCGTATTGTCCGCAGGGCCAATAGCGAGATTGCCAACATAGTTTCCACTCGTTTTTCTTCCTTCGGATCCGTGGTTTCTTCTAGGCCTTGATACGCTTTAAAACCTCTTTGGTCATTTTGTAATATCATATATTTCATTTAAGGTTCTTTGTATTTGAAGTAGACCAATTAATACCGCGTAACATTGAAAGAATGCATGAATTTCATCTCTAATAATATCCGTGATTATAAAGTAAATGAACTATACTAAATGAACTATACTATAGGGGACTCCTTTGGGCCACCGGAATCGCCATTACCACGCCATGTATATACCTAACTATATGTAGTGCCCCCCCCACCCTCCCCCCGGAATTGGACGTTGAGGGCAGTGGCCCCAGGTGCCGGAGTAAACGATGGATTGTCTGGATCAACGTCAACAGTCAGGCGAAAATGATGGGTCGGGCGTGACCTTGAACTTCTGCGTGGGTCGCGGACCGCAGAAACGTGTAGCTTCGTTTGTAGTTGGTGGAGGGCATCCCCAGCTAAATAGATTCCTCCTGAGAGGCATTTCATTTTGGATTAGAGTGTGTGGAGAGAGGGAATGAATTGATGGGTGTATCCAGTGGTTATACTGGACTCCCACATGCGTTAAGCCGACGGTAAGCCACTCAAGCGTGTTTACACAAGATTAATGGCCAAACTAGGGACCTCCCGTCATTGTTAAAGGAAACAAAACTTGCACCTCATTCTCATATAAGCCAGATGGGAGCGTCCCAAGACGATTAAAATATTTTATATAATAATATTATTAATAATAACAATAATAATATTTATTTCCAACTGTAGGCACCAGGCCCATAGTACAAAAATAGAAACATTTCCAAATGCCATTAAGTGAAGTTGCTGAACTTAAATACGTCTCTTCATACAGTCTGGCTGCGCATGTCGCATATATATATAAAAAACAAGGCGTTCAATCGCCTTCCCCCATTAGATAGACCCCCCCCCCCTTCTCACGCACACATGTGTCGTGGCGCATACACTTGAATAGCTTAGACTTTACGCTGCTCACTTTGAATCTACAACCAATATTTGACTACGTCCCCGCTTGTTAATTTCTGTAGCTGTATCAAGTATGTTTGGAGTAGTTGTGTCCCCACATAGCCAACTTATTAATCACTTGACATTAATTGTAAAAAAATATATATATTACTGCAAGTGGTCAAACACAGTTCCTGTTTTCCAGGCTGTGAAAAACTATATAAAGCATTACTATAGGCTCGAAAAGAGTGCGGTAGAAAGGAAGCTGAACGTTAGTACAGATATGTTTTATAAGAAATGGAGACCACTCTCAGACTGTATGCTGACACTAAGCGAATAATGTCATGTTTTGGGGGGTTTACTGCGTATGTTTGTCTTCCATTCCTGCTTTGTATGATTTATAATTGCATTATAGTGGAATAAAAAAGAAAAAAATCTGTAGCTGCAATCTCTCGCAAACATGCCTATCATAAGTGGCCTTGACAAACTCATATGCTTTAACTATACATTGTATACAGTCCTCCCTTGTGTCTAAACGCGACCGTCACATGTACTGTCCAGTCTGCCATGGGCTGTCATGTCATTGACAAATTGTGACGCTTAAAATATAAGAAGACATTACTGATGTAGTTCAGGAGTCAAATGAGTGGCCGAGGTAGGCCTATATAAGGTGGTGGTGGTGGGGGAGGGGGGGGATACATTTCCCGATCTCCCGCGATTGGCATCCAGGAAGTTTTGGAGATTCGCGATCAGCTGTTGTTGATTATTGGGATCGTTATCTGTACAATTTCTGGTTCAACGCGAAGACCCTTTCCCTATTTACCGCGATCCGTTCTAGCAGTCAGCGAATTCCTCGATGTGGGCGATATCACCATTAAGGCGTTGTTTTTTCGCGCCCAGCTTTAAAATGTCCTCATCTCGGCTCCTCATATTCGAGATTGTTCACTCTAATTGTTGGGGATTGGCGCTTCAGGTGTCCCTGCTATATAGTGATCGGCTTCAGAGGGGGTATCCCTGCTATACAGTGATCGGCTTCAGAGGGGGTATCCCTGCTATATAGTGATCGGCTTCAGAGGGGGTATCCCTGCTATATAGTGATCGGCTTCCCATGAGTTAGCGAAGTAGATCGATTGTTATATAATTGTAATTGTTCACGTGTTCTAACGATGGCAAATTCTAAGATCAACACACGTTATTCCCATTGAAACTATTTTAGATGTTTCTCTGAATTCGTTTTGTATGCTTGAACGTATTGTATGTACAACACAACAAAAAACAACTAGCTTGACATGTATGACTTTTAACTAAGAGCATATATATTCTTTGTATCAATATATAGATGTATATATATATATCATATATATCAATGTAAATATATATATATATATATCAATGTAAATATATATATATATATATCATTTATATCAATATATAGATGTATATATATATCATAGATATCAATGTAAGTATACAATGTATATATGTATGTATATACCTGTAGCATAGAACAATTACTGTTAGTATATCACCTCATCAACATTTCGCCATAATCCGTTCCCATCTCATGATATGTTGACATGACTGTTGTGTATCTCTCCCGCCACAGTCACTGAGCCACAATGTATCGATCCACGTCCTCCTCCACCTCGGTGTGTTGATCTACCCTACCCCCCCCCCCCCCCCCCCGCCCTCCTCATGCTGTCCTCGCATGCAATGCCCTGGGGTTCTCATCCATCCCATCGCAGTATTACTTCACCCTTTACGTGACATTATCCCCCGCTCCTATACCCCAGGTTGACCCAATCGCAAATATTACATACTTTGCAGACAGTCATGAATAAGAAAAAGATCCATTTCTTCAAATATATGTCGCTTTGGTCCACCAGGGGGAAATCTCCTGCCACGGGAATGGTGTATTCAAGGGAAATCAATGATAAGATTGCAACATGAGAAATCGGCATGTCCATATATTTTGGTGAAAAAATGGCGTTTGCCGCCACGCAGTAAAATGAGGAATCGAGAGGGCACAAGGAAAGACGGTTTTGCATTGGCCTATGAATCAGTCTGGTTCTTACATAGCGGTAGATAGGGAGGGGCGCCAAAAGAGAACTTGGATAGGCCTACTGCATGCACCACCATGATCGTGATTTAAGACGACACTAATGAAGTATTGAAACAAAAATGATACGCGATCACATTTTGAGAAAACTCACGTCTCCCTCTGCTTGAATATTCTCCCGTTTGACCGTAATATATCTCCCTTACCAATGGGACAGGGCTATGACTACTGGATTCCCCGCAAAAAATCTAGTCTGAGACTAGTCTGTGAGCCTAACTGACGACGCCTCTGAACAGAGACGTGGATACAGTATAAAACGAGATTTTAGGTTATATTTCAGTGGGTTTTTGGAACATTCACTCTCGAATAAGCCTTCCGAATAATACCGAACAGCGGACAGGCGAGCAGGGATATAAAGCCGGCCACCAACTTCTGCTCCGGTGAACAGATTTTCGTCTCTCCGAAAAGCCCACATGCTTTCAGGATTTAAATTTAAGACCGAATATACTTATCTGACATGGATGAGAGGTTGGTAAAATAAAAAAAAACGTCAAAGCGTCATGAGTATAAAAGCAACCAACCTATGTCTGCCTCCCACCTGATTCGCTATACCCTCCGCACCATATGGCCTTATCCCCTCGACTCCTCATTAATAACACGTCTTTGTCGCCTCATCAATCAGTCCTGCTGTTCTGCGCTATCCCATTTCAAAGTCTGCTGTCATCAGAGAAAGGATCTTGAGGTGCTGAACGGGCGCCTGACCCTCCTATATATACTGCCCCCCATCCCAATGCCTTATGTGGTTCCAGCCAGCAGATAGTCCACTAGCATCAGGACATCTACCTCTGTCTCAAGGACCTCTCATGCCCCTGCCCACCCTCCACTCACACTCTCTGCCTTCAACTCACTCCGCTAGGGCTCCGTTATACCTCTGTTGTTGCCTACTTCCTCAATACAGTTTCACACTCGCTCGCCAGGGCGGCGCTGCGCATATTGATGGGACAAATACGATGCGCATTTCTACAAATTAGTGCCGGGACCTAGCCTAAGGCTAATAACAAACCGTATCAGGTGATGAAAACAAAGAGTTCAGCCACAATTTTTTTCATGTTTTATTCTTCAGAATTATAATGTTGCGAGAAATTAATACAGCTGATTTGACCGTTTGTCAATAATCTTGAAATTTGCCCCCAACCGACAGCAGCGGTAAAAGCGGAGCTTGCGTGGCGCCACCGTGAGGGAAGCTTGCCACACAACCCAGCTAACAATTGAACGTTCCGCGAACGTTCACATGAAACGTTCAAGGTACGTTCGCCAGGAAAGGTTTTGTTACGTTAGTTGAACCTTCAAGCTAACGTTCGCTGAATGTTTAAAAAAACCGTTACCCCACCTTCTGCTAACGTGCGACAAACGATCAAATTACGATTCAGTCACACGAAACGATATAGCCATGTGATGTATAATTCCCTTTAATAGTACAAGCGATAATGATGGCCGCTCCAATCCGCTGGCCGTGGAGTACTCGTTAACATGCCCGCATGGGCGACAAAAAAACATAAGAACAAGACCATAATCAGCCGTAGGCTGAATGGGACTGACAGAAGTAACTTGCACCCATGTCGTACAGTTCCTCTCTCTCTCTCTCTTCACCTGATTTTTATTGAATTTTCCAATTTGGCCAGACTCTCTATACTTTTACTTTAGCCATTAGCCATGGAAACGTCAACGTGACGTCACATGACGTCACTGACGCTTACAACAATGAACAATTTAGCTTTAATTTTTTTCACTTTACCTGCTTATGTACCTAGTGATTTCAGCTAGTGCCTATGTAGTTGAAACTTAGACGATCTCGCGATTAAGTCGGGTAACGTAAACTTGGACGTCATTTTTGACGCACACGCTTCAGTACCACCAAAAAAGTTGCGCACACCACCAGTTGTCTCTTGGTATAAAGTCTAACCTCAAACAAACCGGAAGTCGCTATGACGTATTATAGGCGAGTAATGGCATTTACCAAATTATGACGTCATCACGTCATGCTGACGTCATGGCATGACGCACGACCACGTCCAATTACCAAAACACAAACCTTTGTACTATCAATCAAAAACGTTGACTAGAACGGCGGTAGGACTGTCAGCTCTTCTGATATGGCTTGACTTAATTACCGAAAATTGCTATTCTTCATCATTACGGATAAATGAAAAAAAAACAGACGAAGAAAGGACTCTGCAGCCAAGATAAAAAAAAAAAAAAGATTAGATGCCAATAGTGATCTGGATACGTATGTTCCCTACCACCATCCGCAAAGATCTAAGCTCTAGCTTGTTTTTCCGATTTTTTCCGATTTTTTTAAGTTAGACCCAATTTGTATACTTTATCATTGAGCAAATCTTCGGTTGCCATAGAAACGAAACTGAGACGCGCGTTTGCCGTGGGTATACCGTAGACCTCTTGCACTCGTCCATATCTCGCACCGTCGTAAGGCAAAGTGAGGTCGCTCAAACGGAAGTACGTCATTTTGAAGGAAGTTTGATTATCTCCATAGGGTCCCATGTTAAACGCGTTCGACTATATAGCAAAAAGTTACAGGGCTATGTCGCCGTGTTTATAGTTAATGGTCCATCCTACTGCTATCCCACTACAACTACAAGCATAGATGGCTTCAATAGGACGCTCGTGGGAGCCCCTGCAAACCCCAAAAATCCCTATCTTTCACAATAGGGAAAATTTCAAAAAAATCCTGTGACGTCAGTTCTTGTCTGAATTTTATCTAGTAAGGACCATGGTTACTGGGTGCCATGTTTAACCAAAGAAAAAATCCCAAAACTGTTTGATGCAGGCACCGATGAAATACGGGGCAAACAAATTTCCCCAGCCTGAGAGATTGAGGGCTTTATCATTGGAGGTCCCATAGGGAATTGCCGTCACCCCTGGAACCGGAAGTAAGATAGGAATATACTATTTTTATAATGCAGGCGAACATCGGAGCCCATTTCCTACAAAATAACGCCACTCTCGATTTTTTATCATTTTTTGCCGATTTTAAACGATTATTTCAATGTACCGAAAGTGACGTCATCGTGACGTCATATGACGGATCTCAAAAATCTCAGATTTCACAGAGGTTATTGCCATTCATATTTCTATGAGAGCCCGGAGCAACAAAGCGATACCTTCAATCTAAATAGGTCAAACCGAAGAAAAACGGTTCAAGGTCATCTGTTGCGTTTTTCAGAAAACGTAAAACGTCATGTAGCTCAAAAATGAGTATGACGTATCAAAAAGTGGTCAATGGCTGAAAGATGCGGTCTAAACGGTAGCACATTCTGCAATTAACCACATTTCTCTAGGTCTAATATTAACGAAGATAAACGCGTTCTTAATCTATCACTTGGTTAAGTATGACAGCCGTAACTGTTACCGTGCGCCCTGTATCCAACTGACAAACATATTAACAAACAAACAAACCGAACATAGCAGTATACTGACAGAAGTTTTCAACTTCTGTCAGTAACAAAGTGGTCAGTAATAATAGGGGTACCTACTATTGACCCCCATGATAGACCACAAATTACTGGTATCTTAGATAGCCTGATTATACAGACATTTAGACTGCTATTAAGATTTGTCACTAACATAATTGATCACATTATTGCTACACTGTCCCTACCTTCCAGCAAAACTGCCTATCAAAATCTCACCCGGCGAACGAAGCCAATTACTTCAGTTCTAGACACGATGGGATAGGCTTATTTATTTTCTGGTGGGTGGGGGGGGGGGCTACTGTGGTCTAACCCCCCCCCCCCACCCCCTGGTCAAGCCGCAGAAGCCCCCTTGTAAATAAATAAGCCTATCCTATGTCCAGGAGCAGCAGCGTGATGCTGACGAAGGGCCAGAACCGCCCCCCCCCACTTCCGCTGCCTAAGCATTGTAATCGCAAAATTCAAGCCCCCCCCCCCCACCCCCTATAGTCTGGATCCGCCCCTCCTGTGAGATAGGCCCAGCTGCTTTATGTCTGTTTATCCCGTTCATCTCTTGTGTCTTGCAGTTGCACGCTGAACCTGGAACCAAAGATCGACTGTCATAGGCCAAAGGGTGCCCCCCCCACCCCCCACCCCCCAAGCCTGTGTCTGTCGATCTGCGGCTCGCGTACACGTGTTACTCGTGTAACTCGACGAGGACAGATAGACGTGTCAGAAATCATTCATAGTGACTTAATCACCGATAATGCGAACAATCAAATGGAGCGATGTTGGTCACCAATAAGTGTCCTATTCAAAGAAACACTGACAAGTCATAAAACTTAATAAACGTCCAGATGGCAGAATTAGGACTTACAGACGAGGCTCAAGGCAACCAAGTAAAATTTTACCCCTGAAGGCCTTGGGTTGCCGTCTAACAGAATAATTTAGCAGGGTAATTTAGCAGGGTATACCATGGTGTTTTAAAACAGGTATACCATGGTATACTATGGTAAATTACCATGGTATACCATGGTGTTTTGAAACAGGTATACCATGATATACCATGGTAAATTACCATGGTAAATTATCATGCTAATTACCACAGTAAATTACCATGGTATAGCATGGTAATTACCACAGTAAATTACCATGGTATAGCATGGTAATTTACCATGGTATATCAAGTACCAGGGTATGCTAATTTACCATAGTACTTTAAAACATGAATACCATGGTATACTATGTTACTAATCACTGTTACATATAGCAATATATAAATATAATGCTACGATATATATATATAATGCCAGTCTAAAAAATACAAAAATAAAGAATAGAAAGATTTACAATCCACTTTCATCTATATGTATTACAATAAAAAGGTGCAGTATGTGAACATGTGACATTATAAACACATAATTAACCCAAGGTTACCTGTTACGTAAATGACACAAATTCCAAAAGATTTATATAATATACACATTCTAGCCGTATAGATATATTAGAAAAACAAGCTACCATTATGTTAAGAAATGTTCATTGCTTATATGCATATTGACATAAAGTTAAATCAACAAATAATATCAATATACACCATATAGCAGCATCATAGTTACATACCTTCAAATTTAAATTTCACATCTAAAAAGTAGTTGAATGATTAATATATTGATATATTATAATAAATTTTGTTCACTTTACAGCTTATACATTTAAGCGAGTTGAAAAAAAAACGCCATCATGGAATTTTGTCTAGTCATTATATGAGCAATAAAATATAGACATACTAAAACTATATACATGACATAAAAACCAGCTGTATTCGATTATTACCCAAATAATGTATACTATACAAGAATGAACTGTTATAAATGAATTGATAGAGTATTCTTTTTTTTTCTAATGGATACAAATTCTACATCAAAATGAGATGCACCACCACGCAGCACTTCGCAACTACTACATAACTACTACTCAACTTTTAAAAAACTACTATTCAATGCATAAAACATATATAAACATTCCCTTATACACATATATTTCATTTCAATTTGTAAAACAAGTAGATCTTTCAAAATTTCTTATTATTATCCAGCCTTTACAGGGTTGCTGAACTTCTCTCGCATTTACATGCAAATTTCTTTTACATCTTTGCCAGGAACTTCTTGCCTAACTTGATCTGTAACAAAGGATACACTTATCGTCTTAGTAAATTATCATTTACCAATGCTGTTTAACATTGTAAGATATGGGTACTAATATGTTGGAAGGCTATCTTACAAAACTTTGTACCACATTTATTTTTACAGTATGCAGGAAGCAACATAAATACCAAAGAGAATGTTATAAACAGAATAGCGTGAAAACATACTGCAGTACAGAGTTCCCACATGAAATACAAAAAAAATTACCTGATTTTTCCCTGAGTAACAGAAAGGCATGTTGCCTTCGACCCCCCACACCGACACCACCAAATAATTAGGGGGAGGGATGTGACAGGGCTATAGCCAGTATAGGGTTGAGGCACTCACAGACACATGTACAAAGAAACCAACAAAGTATCTTAACAATATGTTAACGAGAGGAATGCACAGGACATACATGAATCTTATGACAGGCCACTTCATCACTCACAGGCTAGGCCAGCTCTGCTCAACATGAGTCACAATCTTTGTACGAAGGTTCATACACATAAGAACAGACAAACTCCAGAGATAGGGAGGGGGTGGGGGGGGGTCTAGCCCAAGCCCAGAACCCCAGGCTGTGTGTGGCTGAAATGATTGTTCAACCATAGCCATGTTCATGCCTGAATGTTCAGACGTTACAGTTTGAGAGTCTGATGCTTTTCAGCATCACCATACACCGCATACACCATGTAGGCCTAACAAGACCACGAGCGCTTAACTTCTTCTTTCATTATTAGTCCCCACGAGGTCATCTGCACTAAGCCCCACCTCTCATAGTCTATAACTTATATAAAAAAAAAACCGTGGCTATTCGTACGGGCCCGTATCAATAAGCTGGTTTGCTATTTGCACGGCACCGATCACGTGATCGCTACTCCACACCCAACTGCGGCTCCCTAACAAACTAGCCAATCAGGGCCCAGTCATGTGAGCATCCACCCCCCTCCCCGTCGACCCGGCTGACTGAGCCCTCATGTGACGTGCGAATAACACGGCGGGCTATTCATACGGCACTCGGCTCCATATAGATAGAGCTGATTAATTCCTCACGTACCAATAACACGGCGGGCTATTCATACGGCACTCGGCTCCATATAGATAGAGCTGATTAATTCCTCCCGTACCAATAACACGGCAGACTATTCATACGGCACTCGGGCTCAAATTTTCTGACGTACGAATAACACGGCGGGCTATTCATATGGCACTCGGCTCCAAATAGATAGAGCTGATTAATTCCTCACGTACCAATAACACGGCGGGCTATCCATACGGGACTCGGCTCCATATAGATAGAGCTGATTAATTCCTCACGTACCAATAACACGGCAGACTATTCATACGGCACTCGGGCTCAAATTTTCTGACGTACGAATAACACGGCGGGCTATTCATACGGCACTCGACTCCATATAGATAGAGCTGATTAATTCCTCACGTACCAATAACACGGCGGGCTATCCATACGGGACTCGGCTCCATATAGATAGAGCTGATTAATTCCTCCCGTACCAATAACACGGCGGGCTATTCATACGGCACTCGGGCTCAAATTTTCTGACGTACGAATAACACGGCGGGCTATTCATACGGCACTCGGCTCCATACAACGTTACAACGAGAATCACCGCGAGAATCTGTACGTCATGTGACCATGTGCCGTACGAATAGTCACATGGTTTATTCATACAGACCCGTACGAATAGCCACTACGTAAAAAAAACCATGATGATTAGACTTGAGGTGAGGCTTGTGCAGGCCCCTGTTCGCCTTTTGTTATGGTGTCACGCTCGAATTTGGGCGTCTTCAGGTTCTATACAGTATAGTATTAATAAATACATACCTTTCATTCACATAAGTAAGCAAATATTCGTGATTATAAGCTAATCGTATAGACATGCCGTAGGACTCCGCTCGCCTTTTCGCAACATTTTTCAAACTTCGCGCATGCGCCTTGCGATCTCCGCTGCGCATCTTCGCTAGGCGGCAGCTGCCGTCTGGTGGCGCACTACTCACTTCGCGGGGTTGGGCCCCGTTGCAAATCTCACTAATGTTTTAGGGCGGGGGTGTGTGTGTGTGTGGAGTGGGCGGGGGGGGGGGGAGTTACGTTACATTATTTTGGATCGAGAACGCTAGGCCTATAGCATATAATGATAATCTAATTAGAACTAAAATGCAATGATACACGGCCCTTCGAGGAACGTTCCCGGAAGGTAGCTCTATGCACGACCGTTCGGAGAACGTTCCCAGAAGGTAGCTTTACATCCCATTAATCAACGGTTAATTTTACGCTCAGTGTCTCAGTTTAGGGAACGTTCCCTGTAGCTTTCAACAGAGGGAAGCTAAAATCTAGATATTCCAGGAACGTTCCCGGAAGGTATCTCTCCGACCGAATCATGCCGTACCGTTCATTGAACGTTCGCAGAAGGCTAAACGCTAACGTAACCAAAATATAACCCCGAGCGAACGGTTCGCTGAACGTTCGATGTTGGCTGGGAAGCCGTCTCGCGGGACCTAAGTGACAAAACTCTTGTGGAGGTGCTTAATGTAATATACAGCCCCGCCATGCGCTAAAGAACCGCCCCATGCAGGTCGGTGGCGCCCCTTCACGGGCGGAAAAAGAAGCTTAAAACGAGATGCCGTATATATGCCATGTAAGATCCTGACAGGGGCCAGGGGACTAACTCCCCTTTGTGTTCGAGTCACACCCCTACGCCTGTCCCTCACCTCCACCCCTCTCCATCTCACTCCTTCAGCTTTATGCCCCTCCCCTCACCGCCAACACTCTTCACCCAACTCCCTCAGGCTTATGCCCCTCCCCTCACCTCCAACCCTCTCCACCCCAGTCTTCCAGGCTATGCCCTCCCCTACGCATGTCCCTCACCACCCCACTCCACCCCACTCCCCCAGGTTTATGCCCCTCCCCTCGCCTCCACCCCACCCCACCCCACTTCCCCAGGTGTATGCCCCTCCCCTGGTCCCACGGGTCTCTCCAGTCTGGTAGCCGCCATTTATGTTTTATCAACATTTTAGAATCCTCCGAGTCCCCACCGATGTGTTCACTGTACCTTTTACGGGACTAGTGTAAATAGTGTAATTCTTCTCCTAGAGCTTCATGGCTTCAAAAATCTCAATCTCTTAAAATGTTCGAGGTTTGCATAGTTTATTTTTACGAGGATGATTACGTTCTGTCGCATCCTCGTTATACTTTAACTTCCGTTACGCTCTGTGGATAACGACACCATATAATTAGCAGTTTTACAGTTGAAACTAAACTACGGTGATGAGCAATTTTCACTTGCGTCGGCAACTACGGAAGCCGATTGGTGCTAAGGGATGGAAGCATACGCTCAGCATAAAAATGATGAAGCTACGAGTACGCCAGTGATAAGACACGGTTATGGCCATTTGTGGCCGCATGGGGTTAAAGTGTTGGTGCCACGATTTAGATTAGCTCAAGAGTTCACGTTGTTTATGGCAGATCAACAAATAAGAATTTGTTTTAATGGGAGCAACAGACAGGGCATCTTGTGCCCTTTCAAAAAGTTATAATTGTGACTGAACTCTTTCTTTTCATCACCTGATACGGTGTGTTATTAGGCTTAGGCTGGGTCCCGGCACTAATTTGTAGAAATGCGCTTCGCGTTTGTCCCATCAATTTGCGCAGCGCCGCCCTGGCGAGCGAGTGTGAAATTGCATTGAGGAAGTAGGCGACAACGGAGATATAATGGAGCCCGAGCGGGGTGAGTCGAAGGCAGAGAGTGTGCGTGTCTCTCCAGGTTGTTTTTTCACGTACAGAGCAGTAACTATGAGCTCCTTGTGAAGCCCGAAGGGATTTACTTCTTTGTTTACAACCGGAGCCGTTCGGTCTCGGGGTGAATCAAATTACCTCCAGAATATAAAAGACGTTGGTTTATTATACATCATCGCGTAAACATCGCATGCGACACGAAAGTGTTCGTGCCACGATTTTTGTAGCTCAGAGTTAACTTTGTTTAGGGAAGACAAACAAATAAGAATTTGTTCCAAAGGGAGTTTACTGTTTTATTCCACGATATCACCATAAAAAACAAGTTCGTCAAAGTAGCAAAAGTGAGGTCCGGTGGGTTCAATTATGTGAGCACTGCATCTGGTAAGTGCGAAAACACGTGGACACGTATTCCCTTCTACTATTTGGGGCGTTATAGCTCGATAATATAAGCGTGGAAACACAGAAGATTAATATGAGCTAAAGTTGTTTTGGCATGGCACAAACACTAAAAGTATCTCCAAATTATGATGCAAATGTTTTAGAACTCTTTGAATCTGTAAAACAACAATTTCAGCATAAAAAGGCTCGGTTTATCTATATCGCGCGCGGACGTCTTAGTGAGCCGCGGTCGACATTACACAGAATACCGAACAGCGAACAGGCGCGCCGGGATTTAGAGCCAACAACCAACTTCTGCTCCGGTGAACAAATTTGTTTCTCTCCGGATAGCCCATAGGCTTTCAGGATTTAAATTCAAGACAGAATATACTTATTTCACATGGAGAAGAGGTTGGTAATACAAGCAATTACAGAATACATGATTTTAAGTTTAATTTTATGATATAACTCAGGCAATTACGAGGTCAGCTGCCGGGGGCAAATTTCAAGATTCTTGAAGCTCTAATTTCTTGCAACATTATAATTTTCAAGAATCAAACATAAAAATAACGAACTCTGTGTATTTAATACAGCAAAAAACGTCTTGTACCCTTTGAAAAAAGGTATAATTGTGACTGAACACTTTCTTTTCCTCACCTAATACGGTGTGTTATTAGGCTTAGGCGGGGTTCCGGCACTCTTATTTTATAGCAATGCGCGGCCCATTTGCCCTATCAATCTGCGCAGCGTCGCTCTGGGGAGGAACACGGGATGAAATGTTCTCTGTACTACAATTCTTATTTGAGCAGCCGCCTCATCGCCTTCACTGTCAAATAATTCCCGCAGGAACCCAAAGTTTTTATTTTCGCCATGAGACAGATTGTAAACCCTTTTCGACTATCCTGCGTTCTGCATAAAGCTGTAATGCGCAGGCGCAATGGCGAAATCTAGGTAAAGAAACAGTCGACGAGCTGTCCCTCGCGAACGAGGCCCAGAGCGTAGTCGGTGTAGTCGCTGGGGGCCTCAATATAGCGGATGGCGGACATCGCGAACAATCAAGTTCGTTTATCTTTCTTTTATCCCACATAAGTTTGGTTGGCGACAATGAAAACTTGTTGAATTTCATGTCCTATTATTGGCCGAATTCCATTGATCCCTAATTGTTACTTGTTTATGGCGCGGTAAAGATTGCTTTCAGGGTAGGCCTACATATATTTTAACAGCAAACATGTGTTTTTCCCATTACGATTCATGTGAAATGAAGTCCCAAAATACCCTAATTTTTCACGCAATTCTACAAGTGCCCCCTCTCTGAAGTGTTCAGGTTGATATGGAACACTGCCGCCCTTTTCCTACCGACGAATCCCCCCGGTGAGCACCATGTTGCGTAATATGTGTGCCTGTTGGGACTATAGTCCACATACAGCGTTCGACTCGCTGATAGCAGAGTGACATACTGCGCATACGTCAAACTATTCAGGTTCCTGGGCTATTGTCACTAATAGTTCCCCAGCCGAAAGCAGGCAGATATTTAATGGAGCTCTAGCAAAGTCAGTCGAAGACAGAGAGTGATCCGCTATGAGGTGATATCTTTCATGGGCTTATAAATAGCTGAGAGAAAACGTTTTTTTTTTTTACATTTTTATTTAAACATCATTGATTTAATGAGGTTCCCCTGAAAGGGATTGTCATCTGGCAGGGTCACCTCAACAACACACACATTTGATTTAATTAAATATAGCTCTTCGTCGTTCTTATGACCATAATTATTATATAAATATAACGCATAACAAATGTTACTCTTCCACATGTATCAGCACTGTGACCACATCAGTTAGTGCTGTGACCACATCAGTTAGTGCTGTGACCACATCAGTTAGTGCTGTGACCACATCAGTTAGTGCTGTGACCACATCAGTTAGTGCTGTGACCACATCAGTTAGTGCTGTGACCACATCAGTTAGTGCTGTGACCACATCAGTTAGTGCTGTGACCACATCAGTTAGTGCTGTGACCACATCAGTTAGTGCTGTGACCACATCAGTTAGTGCTGTGACCACAACAGTTAGTGTTGTGACCACATCAGTTAGTGCTGTGACCACATCAGTTACTGCTGTGACTACATCAGTTAGTGTTGTGACCACATCAGTTAGTGCTGTGACCACATCAGTTAGTGCTGTGACCACATCAGTTAGTGCTGTGACCACATCAGTTAGTGCTGTGACTACATCAGTTAGTGCTGTGACCACATCAGTTAGTGCTGTGACCACATTAGTTAGTGCTGTGACCACATCAGTTAGTGCTGCGACCGCATCAGTTAGTGCTGTGACTACATCAGTTAGTGCTGTGACCACATCAGTTAGTGCTGCGACCACATTAGTTAGTGCTGTGACCACATCAGTTAGTGCTGTGACTACATCAGTTAGTGCTGTGACTACATCAGTTAGTGCTGTGACCACATCAGTTAGTGCTGTGACTACATCAGTTAGTGCTGTGACCACATCAGTTAGTGCTGTGACTACATCAGTTAGTGTTGCGACCACATTAGTTAGTGCTGTGACCACATCAGTTAGTGCTGTGACCACATCAGTTAGTGCTGTGACTACATCAGTTAGTGCTGTGACCACATTAGTTAGTGCTGTGACCACATCAGTTAGTGCTGTGACCACATCAGTTAGTGCTGTGACTACATCAGTTAGTGCTGTGACCACATCAGTTAGTGCTGTGACTACATCAGTTAGTGCTGCGACCACATTAGTTAGTGCTGTGACCACATCAGTTAGTGCTGCGACCACATCAGTTAGTGCTGTGACCACATTAGTTAGTGCTGTGACCACATTATTTAGGGCTGTGACCACATTAGTTAGTGCTATGACCACATCAGTTAGTGCTGTGACCACATTAGTTAGTGCTGTGACCACATTAGTTAGTGCTGTGACCACATCAGCTAGTGCTGTGACGACATTAGTTAGGGCTGTGACCACATTAGTTAGTGCTGTGACCACATTAGTTAGTGCTGTGACCAGATCAGTTAGTGCTGTGACCACATCAGTTAGTGCTGTGACCACATCAGTTAGTGCTGTGACCACATCAGTTAGTGTTGTGACCACATTAGTTAGTGCAGTGACCACATTAGTTAGTGCTGTGACCACATCAGTTAGTGCTGTGACTACATCAGTTAGTGCTGTGACCACATCAGTTAGTGCTGTGACTACGTCAGTTAGTGCTGCGACCACATTAGTTAGTGCTGTGACCACATCAGTTAGTGCTGCGACCACATCAGTTAGTGCTGTGACCACATTAGTTAGTGCTGTGACCACATTATTTAGGGCTGTGACCACATTAGTTAGTGCTATGACCACATCAGTTAGTGCTGTGACCACATTAGTTAGTGCTGTGACCACATTAGTTAGTGCTGTGACCACATCAGCTAGTGCTGTGACGACATTAGTTAGGGCTGTGACTACATTAGTTAGTGCTGTGACCACATTAGTTAGTGCTGTGACCACATCAGTTAGTGCTGTGACCACATCAGTTAGCAGTGTGACCACGCCAGTCAAGACTGTGACAACGTTTGTCAGCACTGTGACAATGTTTGTCGGCACTGTGACTATGTTTGTCGGCACTGTGACAATGTTTGTCGGCACTGTGACAATGTTTGTCGGCACTGTGACAATGTTTGTCAGCACCGTGACAACGTTTGTCAACACTATGACTACGTTTGTTAGCACTGTGGGTCATATTTGAGCACGGTGACCACGTCGGGGCATGAGCAACATTGTGGATTGCATTGTGACCATGTGGGTCGGAACCTTGCTATGACTACGTCAATCATAATTAGCTGTGTCAGCGTTATCGGCTGAATCTGCACTTCAGACCACTATGAGAGCCAAAGGGACAATGCATGCTAATTAAGCCGCGATGAGGGACTGCTCATCCATGATATACTCCAAGTGGTCGATGTATTTAATCCAACTGGTACCGCTGACAAAAAACTAGTCGTTCCTTCTGACGTTTATTGAGGTTCGTTCTTTATGGAAGCACATCCCACTTTCATTACCTCGTAGGGGCCTCATGTTGCCCAATTTCTGTGATTGGTTTTATTGATTGCTGAAGGCCAGCAAAATAAATCTTCGCCGTTATCTGTATGAATTGGTGACAAGCTATTGCGAATTGGTCTCCCACCAGCTATTAATAGCGAGCGCAAGCGAGCTCTTAAGGTAACATGCATGCATAATCAAAGTTCATTTCAAGCATAGGCTTAGGACTTTTATTTCGCGTAACTGCCCCCATGAGACGTTTCTGAGTAAGGAGCAAAACTACTGATAACCACAAATCTTAAAAGTGATTTTGATTTATCCAGCAATGTAGAAATATGACTATATTGTCAATTGCTTTATGAACTAGCACACTTGCATGAAATTGTCTTACCAGCTTAATTTACCATAAAAGTTGTTTCTTCAAAACCTTACATTGCATAATGTGATCATCCTTTTATAATTTCAATGTTTCATATATTTATTTGATCTAACTTTGTATCAAGATTGACAATCATTGTCTATATATAAGATATTCAATTTGGGTAATTACCAAACGTTTGAAATAAAAACACAAAAACACTGTTAAAATGTTGTCAAAATGACTAGTTTAGCCCGACTCAAATTTGACGCATGTCTGGTAATCAGGGCCACATACCTATGTAGTTAAGTGGTGCTTACATTCAGGTCTTGTCATACTGTCATCTATGTGATTCAATTTTCTTTGTTTGCAAATGTTTTACAATAACACCCATAGTTTTCATCACCTTTCCTAGTAGCAAGTGATGCATTATGAATCCACTTATATTAGCGATTATTATAGATGAAATGCACTAGAAATCTGAAACACTTCCCATATTCTTTCTATATATATCCAGATAATTCAGACTATCAGCACGTTAGTCTAGAAATAGTAAAACTTTTTCGATCAAAAAATAGTTGCGCTCGCCCTTTTAGGTTTTACCTATATGCCATATTAACACATGTACTTGTGAATCGTGAAGCATTTAATAGTCACAGTGCCAGTAATTACCCACCAAACCCATTGGTGATACCTTTGATTTATAGAATTCTCATGAATTGCAAGCGTCGTGGTAACAACATTAATATGATGGTTGTAAGACGCCCATGGTCGTCTTGGGTTTTCAATAAGAGCCGACCATGTCTCTAGGCGACCCTATTCACCAGTTGGCGACACTGTTCGTCTTTTATTCGATATGGCCAGCGCAGCACGCGCATAGTACAGCCTGTACATAGATCTGCTGAGCCTTTCTGCAGTTAGCTGACGTATTGCGCTTCCTGCTATTATGCCATTTGACAGCAATAACGGTGCGAGGAGAAGACACCAAAGGGGTGTGGAAGATGTTTGAGGGGGGAAGGGGTGGGGGGCGGGGGGGGGGGGGTGGGGGGGGCAGTGTCCAGTGCCGATTTTCCAAAAGTCCCAGTGTCGATATTTCACGACGCTTCCTGCCACTATCTCTCTCGATGTTGGAATTTCGGGGTCAGTGTCGAATGTCGATTTCGCAAATGTGCCTGCGTCGCGTGTCGCCATTGACCCCTACCAGACCGATATCCAGACAGGACCTCATCGGGGTTTAGCACCCTACGGTCCAATGGGTGAGAGACCGACACTCAGGCGCTCAGCCGATGACCCTTGAGTTCCCTTTATATGACCGCCGTGATACCCCTTTTATGTATTTATATCTGTTGCTTTGTCATAGGACAGGTTCCAATTACTTCAGCAATTATTCATGAAGCTTTCAGCGCGAGGAAGATAAAACAAATCAAGACTCAATCACTCAGCAGAGCCATGCGAAAGTGAAGAAATACAGCTCACAGAAGAGAAAAAGATACAACGGTTTGCTCCATTCCTGTATATGTCTCTCCCTCCCTCTGTCCATTTAGTCACCACCTGGCCATCGCAGCCCGCCTGAATTCGCTCATTCTCTGTATATACCTTACTTTCTAAAACCCCTCTCCCCTATCACGACTCATCTCTCTTAAAATTGCTATTAAGCTCCTCAGTTGTTCCTGCTTTACACAGTCTCTCTCACATGCTTTGCGATCTGCAATTCGATCAGTCGAATCAGGCCCACTACATCAACACACACCGGCTCGTTGGGGGCTATAGGCTTGCATCCGTAGAACGAGCCTTCGTGACCAGGGCCGAGCTCGCTTTGGGGCAGCTATAAGTTCTGGGAAAGAAACAACTACCTCGTCACAAAATCATCTGTCACCTACCTTAATCAGCATCTTCATCAGCATCTTCATCGCAATACAGGATATTATGAACTAGGAAGGCATATTTTCAATCATCGCTTCACCTTTAAAAGATAAATACTAAGGATAGTTTGTTAAATATAATCGATACGAGTGATTTAACGAATGTAGATGTTAATTTGGTGTGTAACTAGCCATTTCAGTATAATCATATCTGTTAATGTGTTAATAGAAAGAACGAACTTTTGAACAAAATTTTTTTTTCACTTCAAGGCCTCAGGCCCATAGTACACAAAAACGTCAAATTTAAGCCGGTCTCATAATTCAAACTGCGGTAATACTGTTATGATACATATCATGATGTTTGAAGGCATAGAAATGCTGCTAATCTCTGTTGCACATCGCTGTTCTTGGTGGACATAAAGTTTCTAAAAGCAAACTGACCATATATTTTACAACAATGTAGAAATTGTAGTCGGATGTCGTTGTAAAGAGGACACGAATTTACAGAGTGCGATTCATCTTCGATAATTTCTTTCGAGTTTGAGAGACAATATTTACATAATCTATTTTCTCGCACAAATAGTCAGCCAAATGATGGGTGGAAAATCGTAACTTAGTTAATGCAGTTCGGTGTTTCGCGACGCGTACAGACGATAAATATATTTCTGGTTCCAGCAAAGATTTATAAGTACAATACGAAGAAAACTTTGACGTGCCCGTTAACATAGAGTTCCATTCTTGAATAGTAATTTCGGCTACCCTTTGCTTAAATTCGGAAACAAATAATTCTGGGTGTCCTACTCGTTGGCATACCAAAACATGTCCAAATCCATATTTAAATAATAATTCTTTGATATGATACGCCAAAGTTTCTTTCCCATTTTCACAAAGCTGGAACAGGCGGTAATAGCAACTATGATTATACCGATGTTCATCAGTCTGAACCAATCGAAGCCAAAACTGGATACATCTTGTCATGTAGAGAACACTTAATGGTTTTTGCCCACATTCACCTAAAACTGCACAATGCGGTGCGTTCTTCGGAACATTTAACACAATCTTTAACACTTTTGCCTGAAATTGTTCAATTTCGGTTCTATACATATATCCCCAAAGTTCACACCCGTATAACAGAATTGGTTCCACCGACTTGTTGAATATATCTAGGCATATTTTTATTGGTATATCACCACATTTTTATCTGAGGAATTTAAGCATAATTATACCCCTCGATGCTTGCTGGACAAGCGATTTTAAAGGGCGGATCCATTTTAGTGTTGATGACATCACTAATCCTAAATCTTTATATGATACAGTTTCAATCTGTTGTCCATTGATAAACCATTTCTCATATTTTCCTAGGTGACCGCCTCTGCGAAAAACAATAACTTTTGTTTTCGAGAGATTTATATGCAGAGAGTAGTCTTCACAACATATGGCTAATTCATTTAGTTGTTTTTGTAATCTACCAACCGTATCGTTAATTAACGTTAAATCGTCAGCTTACATTAACATGAATACACACGGGAACACCTCATTAGCATAGATACCATTGCAGTCTCCTTCTCTGAAACGACTTTCTAACTCGTTTATATATAACAGAAAGAAGAATGGGCTGAGCATACACCCTTGTTTATCCCTATGAAACAATCAAAATGGTCGGAAAGATGGGAAAGAGTTTTACCTCAAATGGAAGCTATATTATTCCCCTTATAGTCTAAGCTCTAACGTTGAACCCGGGTGTGTCGTTTACGTTGTTATTATCAAATTAGCCCCCATTTCTTCCCTTCCAAACAAAAAGATGTAAATCTATGTTAGAGAGATAGTTTTTTGGTAACTTCAGGTCCTATGCCCATCGTAAAAATACAGAACGCAGCACAAAGTGCAAACGATCAGAACAAAGACAAAATAAGATAGATGTAATCATCTGGGACGGGACTTTAATGAAGAAAATACTAGGCGATATAAATACACCGCGCTGTTTTATGTTGAAATTGTTGTTTCACAGACTCTCAGAGGTATAACACATATATATGCATCATAATTTTGAGATACTTCTAGTCTTGATTCTAAAATGCAATAAATATAAGATGGCGCATGCAAGTATATTGCTTTAAATGCGGATAACCATCATTAATATGAAACTACTTTGTAGTCCATACGAAGGTAGTGGGACGGATCTGGCCAAATGTCAATGAAAAGGTTATATAGGCAATTCGATATCGTATGCCCTGCTAACCGATCTTCTAGTCAATAAAATGCATTCATCATCATTGATTATGATATTGTTTACGGGGCTATTGGTTACAAGGCCCGGGGAGGGCGGGGGGTGGGGGGGGGGGGGTGTAGACAGGGTGGGGCATAGAGGATTCGGTTTGTAGGTAGCTGTAGGACCATGTCACACGTCTGGTTATAAATACGTGGGCCGGTGATGTCCACGTGTTAAACACGCCGATAACTTGGTCAAATCTGCTGGCAGAACCATAACGCGGCCGCGCCACGCCACGCCACGCCAGGCCACGCCACGCCACGCCACGCCAGGCCACGCCACGCCACGCCACGCCACCCTCCGAGGTGATCTTCAACTTGGATCCGGAAGCGGAAATGGACACCTACGTGTTGGAGCAAGTGGTCCGCGGTCGAGACTTGTACGAGACCGTCTGGTGCATCCTCCAGGCACTCTGCCTCATTAACGTTGTCGTCTGCACCAGCCTGGTGGCGACCTCGTACGTCCGACTGAGGAGGCTCCGGCGACGCCTCAGTGGCTGGTGTCTGGATCAAGCTGTGTTCGGATCAGACGGCGCCTGGCGGGGTCAGGTGGGGCGTCAGCGGGACCCCGCGGAGCTGATGCGATCCATCCGGATCTGTCTGGTACGTGTCTCCACGGGGGGCTTCGACCTCGCCATGTGCTGCATGCTGGGGATCCAGTTCCTGTTCTTACGACCGCATCCGGAGGGACAATCCCCTCGGGACTTGCTCCGGGATCCCTCCGTCGTCTGTCTGGAGATAGGGGGCCGCCAGATCAGCCAACTGGAAATCTTGATCTGTTCGGTGGGACTGCTAATGGTGATCCGCATCTGGATGTCCTACGGGGATGAGCTGATCGCCTGGCGGCGGCCGTGGGGCACGGCGCCGTCGCCAGCCAATCACGAGGTGCTGTCTGTCCGCGGCCAGTTCTACATCAGTCTAGGCGTCATGACGACTATTTTGATCCTGTTTGCCTGCCAGGCCTTCGTCACCGCCACCGGGATGCACATCTGTCTGGACGCCCTGGATCGCCTGCCGCCCTTCCTCTCCCTGTGGGGGCCCCTCAGCCTCGTTTTCGTCGTCCTCGGCCTCGCTCTAGTTACCAGCATCGCTCTCATTCGCGCATGGAGCTCGGCACAGGTCCTCAACTTGACCCTGCCGCCATTAAAGCCATCGCGCGCGAACGCCTCGCGTCACGTGACCGTTGCCATGGACGCAGACGAGGACGATGCGCCGGGGCCGCCCGGCAAGGACAGTGGCGCCCCCACGTGCCTGGCGATCGAACCGCCCAAGGTGTCCCGGTGGCACTCCATCGGTCTCGTCTGGATGACGGTGGTCTCTATCTGGCTTCCTTGGGCCCTGGACATGGGGACAACCTCCGCATTCTTCGAGCATCCGGGCGTCCTGCACTGGACCTTGGTCCTCTTACATATGCAATCCGGATGCGCCGTCTTCCTCGTCAACCTCCTCAACCTGACCGTCATCAGAAGCAAGCCACAGTGACAAACAATTATCATTTCGCTTTGTTTCCACTCACGGCCTCCACGGGCTGGTTATAAGTGTGAAATATATCTCTTCGTACCAAATTACCAAATCGTTACTTTTGATTGAATGCGTAGCGATCAATCATGTGCCTTGTCAATGTACAGGTCATAGTCGATACCGTGCGCCATGCAACTCGATCTTCTAGTCAATAAAACATGGGTAAAAAATCCTTAAGCATTGATTGTAACAGTCCACCAGGCGAGGTCATTGGCCTTGTTTACCACCCGACTTCAGTACTTTTACATTCATAATTTGCATAGGTATTTTGACTAACAATCTCAATGTGTCACTGTTAGTGCCTTCTCCTACATTTTACTACGGTTAAGACATGTTGCTTTGTTAAAATAAATCATGTGTGTTGTAATAAATAAATTAATGAGTCATCACTTTTTCAGAATTGTGTCGATATTGTAAAATTACAGTGACATTACATTTCAATAGGCTATACTAATCCTCAACTTGCTACTTTCCGTGATGACAAACGTTATTCCTCGTTCTTCGAAGTTGGTCACTGATGTGTGAATAATCATGGCGCCACGCCCCGTTGATTACGACTCTCGCAGACAATCGCGAGATTGTAACGCCTCGCGATATGAGGCGCGAAGCGTTCTTAATCACGTGACATTTTGTCAATCTGTTCTACGACAACGCCGTTGTGGAATGAGACAGAATCAGGGATGCTTCGTCATTTTTATTATGGAAAGAAATGCGGTGATTTATGTCCCCTTTGGTTCCACTTGAAGGCTACATAGACCTCCCGGAACAATATAAGATAAGATAAGATAAGATCAAGTTTTATTTAACTTCGGTATGAAAACTCAACAATAAAGATTAGCACAAGTGCTATTGACCGACACTGATGATAAAATGACATGAGCGGATGAGATATATGTACATATGACAATGACAAATTAACGAACTTTGCATCCCATTAAACTTTTTTAATTACCGGGACACAAGAACACATCCGAAGTTGGCCGCGTTGTTTTAAATTCCTTGGCAGATTTGGCTAACTTCGTTTCCTTGTTGAGCATGTGCCGTAGCTTGCTAACTTGATACTTCACTGAATTATGACAGGATGGGACACCTCAGCCTGCTTACCAATTTCGCTGGGGCAGAGAGAGTGAATCATCGTTAATTTCGACCAGGAAAACAACAATGCAATACAGCATACAGCAAACACGAAAAGATTATAATTCCTGGCCGAGGAGACCACCATTATGACATTATGAGTCGCTGGCATGGTGGCCACCTCAAAAGAACAACAAAAACGAAAAATAAATCGGGGGGGGGGGGGGAAGAGTCTATTAACACAACTTGGGTAAGCAATTACCCAGAGGCATCATTACAATTTGATAGTACATATGATATAAGAATAATAATTTGGGTGAAAAGCTGTCTGTTGTTATTATGGGCAAGTTGCTTAGACGGCGGGATGTGGGTCATAACTTGCACGGCTTGTGGTATGCGTTTTACAAATGTCCCTTTCGTTGGCGCGGGTCTGGTTGTATCTTCACCGCCGACATATAGACATGAACTTCACCACCGAAAGCGGGTTGTAGCTATTTTTGAAGCAAATGCCATCGTTAACAAGAATACGCGGCAGCTTACCGGTGGATTCTCAGGACAAAGCCCCCCTGCCCGCCAGTTAAAACAAGGTTGACTGCCTAGACAGACCATGGCTGCTTTATCCTTATGGCGACTATGATTAGGCCTATTGTCCAGGGGGCAGGACCACTTTTCTGGGAGTAACACCGTATTTTTTACGATGAAAGACATGGGCGTTGCACACACGCTGACAGATGGACAGTCTCAGGCGCTGCCGAATGCGCTACGAAGTTGGTGCACCATCAATAGTTGTAGGCCGCAAATATATGCTGTACCAATTCTTGATAACAGCATTGCGTGCATCACGGCGCTTACAGGTAAGCTTGTTGAACATTTGGACTTCCTTCAATCTGTGTTCAGCCAACCAAATCCTCTGTAGCTTATTGCTCTAAATGAACGATCTCTTTTAGACGGTTCCGGTTGCACCATTACCGTAATCTCCAGCGCCACCGCCTATCTGAGAGGTGTCCCTGACAGTGTCGTTACTAGCCGGGTACAAGCTAAGGTGGCTTCATGCGTCCCAGTAATTGATTGTTTATATCGATCAACGCCACAACGAAAAGCGATGAGTCAGCAATGACCTTGAACTTCATCCAATTGGGTCAAGGACCGCAAAAACGAGTAGCTGGGTCCGTGATTGGCTCACCGTTGAGGATTTCCCCCCGGGACGGTTTCACATTGGGTGAAAGTGAATGGAATGAAGGGATGATGGTTTGATCCTTTAATTATAGATGGCCGCACCGTGCGTTAAGCCGGCGGTAAGCCACTCACAGCATTCTTAGACTTGATTCATGTACTGCCCCGGGACCTCGTTACGCCCTCACAAGACGCATTGGCGGTTTCAGGGGCGTGGGGGGGCGGGGGGTCCATGAAGTCTAAACCCCCCTCTGCCTCAATCCCATCGCCTTTGTTTATCGCTCAAGGCCGAATGTAGTGTGAATCGTATTATTAAACGGCATCAACATAACACTTTTGCTAAGTTACAGGGGTCAAACTACGGCAAAAACATCCACATAGGATGAATCCCCGATTGACGTGTATTAATATAATTATCTCTAAGGTGAGAATATGGAGTTGGTCACATGACAACAATGTAGTACCGGCCACCTCCTCCTCCTCCTCCTCCTCCTCATCTTCCGCCACCTCATCTTCCTGTGCCTATGTCTCATCCTCCTCCTCTTCCTCTACCTCTTCCTCCACCTCCTTCTCCTCTTGTTCCTCCGCCTCCTTCTCTTCATGTTCTTCCACGTCCTCCTCTTCCTCCACCACCTCCTCCTCAGCTTCCGCCACCCCATCCTCTTGTGCCTATGCCTCCTCCTCCTCCTCATCTTCCTCTACCTCTCCCTCCTCCTCCTCTTCCTCTACCTCTTCCTCCTCCACCTCCTCCTACTAGACAGACCATGGCCGCTTTAGCCTCCTTATGGCGACTATGATTAGGCCTATTGTCCAGGGGGCAGGACCACTTTTCCGGGAGTAACACCGTATTTTTTACGATGAGGATGTATCCCTGCTAATAATTATTTGTACAGATCAAGAACATGAACAAAAGTGTATTTTGTAAAAGAAATGTAGAGCACCTGTTTTGGTATTGTGACGATGAGAATCGTCTTTGACAATATTACAGTATGGCTGGGACAAAAAATAGAAGACAATAAATACACTTGGGGAGATTTCATTAATATGGAAATAGTTATGCTTTGTATAGGTTCAGGTAACGAGATTATGGTCCTCATAAACCAAGTTATTTTCATTAATTAGGAGGTATTTATAGATGGATATATGTAAATGGAAGGAGACTCTCCCAAGTCTAAAAGGCGGGATCAATGACATAAGACATAATTACCATATAGAGAAAATGACCATGCGGTGGCAAGAAAAAACCAACACAGCGATGGAAAACCTCAATAGAAAGTGGTAGCCAATCATGCACGGATTACTGTGATCAGTTTGTGTATTATTTTCGTTAATATATATATATAATATTATACATTTAGTCTATGATTTCACACAAGCGGTGACACAACGGTTCGCACAATGACAATGGACCCGCAGATGGCATTATGTATTGGGACCCCTCGGTGTTGTCATGTCTAACAGCCAATCGTGTAGGTATGTATGGATTGCTACAGGGTGTCGCATTAGGACCAGGCTATACCTGCCATCCACTAAGACTGACGTATACAGGTTCGGGGCATCCACCGCCGTGGCATTTACGCATTTACGCCAGCGGGGGGCCTATTTTATGGCAAATAGTACTAAGCCGGGAGAGCCACTAGAGAGACACCCACAAATGAGCCAGTCAACAACAGAAGAGGGAAACAAGAAAAAAAGTCACCGACGGGGATTGCAGGGAAATTCAGTGGCGAGTTCATTAGAGGGAGCCAGATAATTACAACGGACAAGAGCGCGCGAGTCTCGATCCAGACCTCTCGATCTCTCTCTTCTGTCTGTGTCTCTAATGTCCATCTATTTGGCCATGTCTTTCACAACTTCGTTTACACGCCGCCCCTTCCCCTCTCCCACCCACCCGCGCCAGTCCCCCTTGCCGCATCCCCTCCTCTGCCCCAACCCACCACCCCAGCCGTCTCTCGACCCACGCCGAGTCGAGAGAGCTGCCCACAACACCGTAATTTCTCGTCACAGTGTGAAAACGGGGAGAGTGAACCTCGCTGAAGTCTGTGCTAGCTAATAACGGTGGCAGCCAGGCTTTTAAACAGCCTAATTACATGCACCATCTTAGACTTTTTACATACTAGGATCAAGACTAAAAGTATCTTACAATTAAGGTGCATATGTTTTATATTAGTCTGTAAAACAACACTTTCAACGTAAAACTGCGCGGTTTATTTATATCGCGCGCGCACGTGTTAGCGAGCCGCGGTCGACATCACACAGAATACCGAACAGCGAACAGGCGAGCAGGGATATAAAGCCGGCAACAAAATTCTGAAGTGACTCTTTGTGGCGCTATTAGAGGCTGAAGTGACTCATTTCAGAGCTCTTAGAAGCTGGAGTGGCACTTTGTGGCGCTGTTAGAGGCTGAAGTGACTACTTGTGGCGCTGTTAGAAGCTGGAGTGACCCATTTCAGTGGTCTTAGTGGCTGCAGTGAATCATTGTGACGTTGTTAGAGGCTATAGTGGCACTTTGTGGCGCTGTTAGAGGCTGAAGTGACTATTGTGGCGCTTTAAAAGCTGGAGTGACTCACTTCAGAGCTCTTAGAGGCTGGAGTGACTGATTGTGACGTTGTTAGAGGCTGGAGTGACTGATTGTGACGTTGTTAGAGGCTGGAGTGACTGATTGTGACGTTGTTAGAAGAAGAATAATCGTTTATTCAGACCAGAACACAGTAAGAATACAAACAATGTGCTAGATATGCATGGTGAAGTGGTGACTGGTCCAGGAGACCTCCATTATGACCTGTGGTCGCTAGCATGGAGTCCACCTTGGCAAAAACAAACAAAAAACAAAGCGAGACAATCAACAAGAATAAATGTATCTAACTTGATGTCGTTAAAAACAATTAAAGAAACAGGCAAAATAAAAAAAAAATAAAAAAAATTAAATAAAAAAGCGAGAAACATCATCGTTATCAATACATTAAAATTATTAAGTATATGCACGATCATCAACGTTTTGGGGCCTGAGGAACATGAGATACCGAAAGAACCAATATACATGTATGTATGGCAAAATAATTAGTAATTGAGTTGACACACATAACAATTTACTATTAAGCAGTCAATTCTATACGAGTCTATAAATCTCTGTTTGATATGTCGGGTATATCCGGCTTGGCTATGAGTAAAAATCTTCGTGATTATGTCTTGAGGTAATTCGTTTATTAAATGCGTAAGATAATATCTAATGCAACTTTCTGCAAACTTGTGTTTTGTTCTAGGGATAATAGTATTGTATTTTTGTCTAGTGTTGTAGTTATGTCTGTCAAGTATTCGAGGTAAGTCGAATGTATTCAGAAAGTATGCGGGGAGATCATTATGCTTTAACCTGTAATAAAACTTTAGCGCCTGAAGTTTATGAATGTCGTCGATTTTAAGGACATTCAGATGTTTAAATAAGCGATCGGTGTGGGCCATGTAATTACTCCTTGTAATGATACGTACAGCTTTCTTCTGGATGTTTTTCAGTCGATTACTTTGGTACCCCCAGGCTAGTATACAATAGTGAAAATGCGATAGTATGAGTGAGTTGTATATAGTCAGGAGAATGTTCTGAGGAAGGACGTATTTTAGTTGCTGCATGATTCCAACCACTTTAGATATCTTGAAAGCAATTTTATCGCTATGACTGGACCATTTCAGATTTTTCTGTATGGTCAGTCCAAGGAAATCAAATTGATCAACACATTCTAGCTTGGTATGGTCAATATAGAGTTCTGGCATTATTACTCGTTTTTGTGGCATATAGAAAATCATAAACTTGGTTTTTGTGATGTTAAGAGATAGTTGGTTTAGTTTAAGCCAATTATTTACTAAAGACAGTTCATTGTTCAGTATATCAGCACCACGTTGTATGTTAGTCTTGGAGGCGCAAGCGCTAAGTGTGCTGGAAAGGGTTGTATCATCAGCATATATAATTGCACTAAATATCGCACTCGCCCTAGATATGTCGTTTATATAGATTATAAAAAGTAATGGGCCAAGTATGGATCCCTGTGGAACCCCTCGGGAGACGGGGGTTTCTTCTGATATATCATTATCTAGGCTTACGTACTGTTTTCGGTTATGAAGATAATTGGTTATTAAACTAAGCGCAGCCCCACACACCCCATAGTGTTTTAGTTTAAATAACAGTATATCATGGTTAATGGTGTCAAAGGCCTTTGACAAATCTAGGAATATACTTATTGGGATCTGGCCTTCGTCCAGTTTTTGTATTGTTCTATCTATTAATTCCAGTGTTGCAAGTTGAGTGGAATGTTTTTTCCGAAAACCATACTGACCGCTGTTAAACAGTTTCTCGTGATCAAAATGTTCATACATCTGATCATAAATTACTCTTTCAAAAACTTTAGATATAGCTGGTAAAATTGATATTGGCCTATAGTTATCGACGTTAGACTTTTCACCCTTTTTGAACACTGGTACTACTTTAGCAAGCTTCAATTTATCTGGAAAAGTGCCCGTTGTAATAGATTGGTTAATTATGTGAGTAATTGCTTTGCTCAATTCTACTTTCAATAGCTTCAGTGTTTTCATGGACATCTTATCATGCCCAGAACTAATTTTTGGTTTAAGCTGATCGATTATTTTTTCCGTGACAGTGTGGTTAATTAAGTGAAACTCCATCTTTGTATCACAAGGGTCCCCAAGAAAGCTGGCGTAAGTTTGGCTGGGATCTGGGAGGATTTTGCTAGCAAGTTTTGCTCCGATAGTGCTGAAAAAATCATTGAAGCCATTAGCTATAACCGGTCGATCGGAAGTCATTTTGCCATTAATGTTAAATACTTCAGGAAATTTGTCCTTTCTCTTTGATTTATGAATAACGGATTTTATTGCTTTCCAGGTTTCCTTTAGGTCACCTTTACATTTCTCAAAAGCATTGGAATAATACAATCTTTTTGCTACCCGAATACTGTTCTTTAAAATATTTTCATAGGTTCTCAGGTTGGTCCTTGGGATGTCGTATTGACGAGAATTTGGTTCCGTCATTTTAAGCTGTTTATAAAGTTTGTCTTTAAATGCTATGGACTTAATAATACCATTGGTGATCCAGTTTGCCTTTTTGTGCTTTCTCTTGTTAAATTTTACTGTTTTGCTTGGTAAAAATACATCCCTGGCATGTGTAATTATGTCCTCGAGTATCTTATAGTTACTGTTAGGATCAGCACATGGGTCTATGTCGAGTTTACCTAGTACGTCTGCGTTGGCAATATGCTTTTTGAAGTTTTCTACTGATTGTGGATCATTGGTATTTATGGTAATATATGCGGGCGCTTTGTTTGTACGTCGCATATCAATGTCTAGAGATAAGTAATACGGGAGATGGTCTGAGATAGCCTTCAATATAATTCCAGCTGTTGTATTCAGTGAACTGGATGTTAACTTACACAGAAAATTATCAATTAGCGTACCCCTATGACGCGACAGTCTAGTCGGCAAAGTAATTTTCGGAAGAAAACTGCAAGCTACAATGGTGTCGAAGTAGTCGCTAATGGCTGGTTTTTCACAAATCTTTAAAAGGTCTATATTAAAATCACCTGCTAGGATACATTCCCTATGTGGTTTACTCCCTTCAAATGAAAGTATAACCTCAGATAATTCTTGAGAAAACGTCGCATAATTTTCGTTTATGTCACATGGAGGTCGATATATATTACCTAGCAACATTTTTCTGTCAGTGGGCCGTCCAAACACTTCAATAAATTGCGCTTCCCAAATGTCAGATTTGACCGGGTTTTCTATGCATGTAAACCCATATGATTTATGGAGATATATCAACAGGCCTCCACCCGCGCTACAATATTTACCCTGGGATATCAATACATAATCCTCGAGTTCATACAGACCGACATCATCATTATCGGATAACCAGGTTTCCTGTAAACATATTGCACTTAACACCACATTACCAGCATGTAAAACACTTAGAAACACTTTCAGTTGGTCAATCTTGGAACGAATTGAGGCAATATTTAAGCTGAGTATAGTAAACTTGTGTCGGTGACGTTCAATAACATTAATAAACTTATCCACTTCACAATAAGGTGAGTGCTCAATAGTAATTTCATCCGTACAAGCATTGGCAACATTGTCATAATTTTTCTGTTGTAACGTCTCATTTAATGAATTAAAGTTTAGGCCCCCAATATGTTTTAAGATGTCATCATCTATATCGTTACCCATGTTCTATGCATAAACCAGATGCTATATCAACATGAATCTCCGCCAACTTGAACATCGAACGAACAAAAACATTGAACCAAATTTTTATACAAACAGTTCTGTCATGGTTCATTACGTGAGCTAACACTGGTGGCACATCAGGGTAGCGCAATGACGAATATCGAGAGTGACGACATATTTATATATTACAAATTACAATGGGAAGAAACCGATTGCTATGCATTGACTAATCGCCGGCAATAGCTTAAGGAATAAAAACAACAGACTGTAGTAAATTGTTATGTTCATCTCCCTCCACGCTTCGACGCCGCTAATATTAGCCGACGCCTGGCCAACCACCCACTTCGTCACACGGCCTCAGTGACCCGGATAAAAAAAACCTAGGGACTCTGGAGGCAGTGCCACGTGGGCAGTTGACTAGGACTCCTCTCTCTAGCGGGTGGAGAGGACTCCTTCGGGAGGGAGGAATTCAGGTGTATGGCGAAATTATGAGACAGTATAGGGGTAGGAAGGTACTACGATGGAGTAAAGAGTAAAGAATGGAACAAGCCTTGCTATTCACAATGCTTGGAGTTAAACAGTAGCGCTAATATAGCGACCAACACAGTGTGATCGACTCAATAGTTCCCGGTGCCAATAGGGTACAAACTTGTTAAAGAAAGGACAAACTATTGTCCCGCCAATATCGCTCCCAGCAACGGCCTATAGTAAGCACTGACATGTTAAGCGAAGGCAAGCTGCTTGAGCGGATATAACGTGAGCAGATAGGGTCTTAACATATGCTGAGAAATCGAGTGCATGTCGCAGATTTCAGTTGTGGTCCTGAGAACCAGATTAACACCTCTTGTAATTGCAATTACGTTTCTCAGATCGACTCCTCCAAAAATAAACTACAGGCAATGCATGAAAGCAGGCATCGATGGATGCAAAGTATACATGTTCTCCATATCAATAATAACAGAACGTTCTCTGAGCAACAATTAATATGCACTCTTTACCTAGAACCACTCTTATTGTTTCACCAGCTTCATTACCACTGAACCGTGCACAACAGAAAGTGGATGGGGAGGGGGGTGGGGAGAGGGTCGTGCAATGGTCAATACACTTGCCGTACATCAACATTAACATGCCCCTTGGCCTATTTATATGTTTGTTTTACAAGCCATAGAGGCTGGAGTGACTGATTGTGACGTTGTTAGAGGCTGGAGTGACTGATTATGACGTTGTTAGAGGCTGCAGTGACTGATTGTGACGTTGTTAGAGGCTGGAGTGACTGATTGTGACGTTCTTAGAGGCTGGAGTGACTGATTGTGACGTTGTTAGAGGCTGGAGTGACTGATTGTGACGTCGTTAGAGGCTGGAGTGACTGATTGTGACGTTGTTAGATGCTGCAGTGACTGATTGTGACGTTGTTAGAGGCTGGAGTGACTGATTGTGACGTTGTTAGAGGCTGGAGTGACTGATTGTGACGTTGTTAGATGCTGGAGTGACTGATTGTGACGTTGTTAGAGGCTGGAGTGACTGATTGTGACGTTGTTAGAGGCTGGAGTGACTGATTGTGACGTTGTTAGAGGCTGCAGTGACTGATTGTGACGTTGTTAGATGCTGGAGTGACTGATTGTGACGTTGTTAGAGGCTGGAGTGACTGATTGTGACGTTGTTAGATGCTGGAGTGACTGATTGTGACGTTGTTAGAGGCTGGAGTGACTGATTGTGACGTTGTTAGAGGCTGCAGTGACTGATTGTGACGTTGTTAGAGGCTGGAGTGACTGATTGTGACGTTGTTAGAGGCTGGAGTGACTGATTGTGACGTTGTTAGATGCTGGAGTGACTGATTGTGACGTTGTTAGAGGCTGGAGTGACTGATTGTGACGTTGTTAGATGCTGGAGTGACTGATTGTGACGTTGTTAGAGGCTGGAGTGACTGATTGTGACGTTGTTAGAGGCTGGAGTGACTGATTGTGACGTTGTTAGAGGCTGCAGTGACTGATTGTGACGTTGTTAGAGGCTGGAGTGACTGATTGTGACGTTGTTAGAGGCTGGAGTGACTGATTGTGACGTTGTTAGAGGCTGGAGTGACTGATTGTGACGTTGTTAGAGGCTGGAGTGACTGATTGTGACGTTGTTAGATGCTGGAGTGACTGATTGTGACGTTGTTAGAGGCTGGAGTGACTGATTGTGACGTTGTTAGAGGCTGGAGTGACTCATTTTGACGCTTTTAGAGGCTGAAGTGACTACTTGTGGCGCTGTTAGAAGCTGAAGTGACCCATTTCAGAGCTGTTAGAGGCTGAAGTTACTCATTGGGACGTTGTTAGAGGCTGCAGTGACTAATTGTGGCGTTGTAACCAAGTCAAGCAAGAAATGTGGCTTGGGCGGACTTTCTCAAAGGACCACGATGGCTGACGTGTCGTGGCGGGCTGGCGATAACGCGTAGGGCGAGTTTGGCGTATTTCGACCAACGCAGGCCATTTAATCAACGATTGGATCTTTCGCACTCGTCTGACAATTTGCTATGCGACAACAATAACTAGCATTTATCCTCCCGCCATGTGGTCGCAAATGCAGATAAAGACAGCCAACACGTTTGCTGACCATTCTACAGCTAGGCTCTTCCACAGCCCCACCTCCGCTCGCTTCACGTGAGGCTGTAAACGGCTAATCTAAGGTTGGCAAGGATTGGTCAACGCGCTGTGCCTGTGTCGAATATTCTCATTGGCTGTGCTAACTTTTGGCCGCCGTTGACAAAGTTTTGGAGAAAGTGAATGAGTTTTGGCTCAAATAAAATTTAAACTTGCTCCTGAAATGGTTTTAACGCATATAAACGAAACAACCAGGAAAGAAAAGCAGACGCATGGCTATTTAGGAAAAAAATAAAGTGATTGTAGGCGGAAATACGTGGAAGAAACCTCCAATCGGGCGGACGTTTCGCGAAAATCGAGAATGTTTACTTTCCAGTTCAGCGTGGGGGGCGGGGGGGGGGCGCTGATCAGCTGATGCCTTCAGTGACCTCCCAAGAGAAATGACAGTGTCAATGCTGTTATGCATCAGCAAAGAAATAAGCTGGCAGAAGCAACATTTATGCTGGAAATTGCAGGTAAATTTCAGTTATATTTAATTCTTTATGTTTTCATTGCATATGATTATGAATAAGCTTCATTAGGTATACAGATGCAATTAAATGCCTTCGATTAATTTGTGCCAAATTTTGCATTTTAAATTATGATGTTCTTTATGCAGCTGGAATATCAGTGGTGTGTGTCAATATAAAAGGGCCAGCATATGATTTTACCTCTCCCCACCATACCCAACAATCATTAAATTATTCCAACAATTTAATAAGCTTATCTGTGTTTTTGTCTTTTAGATGCGTGCAGAGCTAAGCTGCAGATATTTGCAAACCTCCAGGCAATATTCATTTGCCAAATGCTATTGAATAAGAGGTGTGGATATTTATATATTCCTGTTATTTATTACTTGAAGGGTTTTAGCCTTAATTAATCATGTTAATTCCTTAATTCTTATCTAAATTCGGTAGTGTTATAATCTATTTCTGGTATAGTCTCTGTGTAAGGACTCATATGTACATGACATGCACATATGCACATGAGTGAAGTGTATAGACCATGTTATTATTGTCATTTATGTGAAGTACAATTAAGCATGATGTTTAAGCAACTGACTGAGCAATATGACATATGAGCCATATGAGCAGATTATGGCTCTGTATAGTAAAATCAGATGATCAAGTATTAAGCAGCAAGTATTCCTTTTTTTACCTGGGTAATTTACTTTGTCTGAGAGAATTGTACATAGTTGTCGGCTCTACTTAGATACCTTTGTTTAGTCATACACTGCATCTCCAAAACTCCCATGATGGGAGCTTGGCCCAGTACCTTATTATATATAGTCATGTACCAAATTTATGGTCAATCTGTCAAACCCCTAATATATAAAGTTATTTTTATATTCACAGCATATTGTCAAGAGGCTGGTTGAGGCACTGGACTATTGAACACATGGAGGAGAACCAACTTATTATGACGTAAAATCTACGATTTTACGGCATCTATCACTTCGTTCGTTTGTCTGTGTGTGTGTGTGTGTACGCGCTCTGTAGGTCGCAAAACGCAACATTTCGTTCTGTAACTTTACCCATCGATAGGTACCCGACATGGCTCGGTCAAGTTCGTTAGCGGGGTATGTACGTCAAAGGTCAAGGTCACAGGAATTTTTTGTTTGTTCCTTAACCATTGGTAGATAAAAATCGGGGAAGTCGCTATAACGTTCACAGTTTTCATTTAATGACGCTGTACATTATGTCACGTATTGAGCCCGTCGGTAACTTGTATCACGTTTTTGAATTTTGCAAATCGCCTAATTAGTTTGTCTGCAAAAAAATGCTAAACTTTAACATAAGACCCTACGAGAGCTATTAACTATTAAGAACAGCTGGCCGACCTCAATGATGTGTGGCCGGGGACTCGTCACTTGGCTTATCGAGATGTCAACACCGCGCTGCTTGCTATTCTCATTATAACAACATTACAGCCAAGCTCTTCACTGTCGCGAGCTGTGACAGCGACCCCGGTGACAGTGCAGGCCTACTGTTGTGTGTGTGTGTATATGGGGGGGGGGGGGGGGAGGGGGGAGGGTTCAGGCTGGGGTGGTGGGTGACTTACTTTTGGGATGGGGCAAGAATTGAATGCTCACTGTAACGACAGTTATGTAGCTGCCGGACCTGAGGGGTCAATATCGATCTGATGTATCAAATCTGGATCGTAGAGGCTAAATACGAATTTGAATGGTCAAATCTTGATCTCAGGGTGTGTCTGTGCACTCTGTGTATACTTTTGCAGTCAAAGGCTACAGAGATCACACCTTGAATGCTAAATTCACGTGCATCGTAAAGTGACAGAGGGAGGGGTGGGCGGGTATTGGGCCGCATAGTCGCACCCCCAACCCCTCCCTCATCCCTAGTCCTGAAGCGAGTCTCTCTGACTTGCAGGCCTTGCAAGATAGGGAGACGATAGAGCCCGTTCCGGCGCGGTCCACAGCGGGATAGCCAGGGGGTGGGCGGAGGGGGGTCATGCAACAGGGCTACCCTCTCGCCGTTGCGACCAAATGGTCCGTCCCTTAGGCTCAGCGACTTTCCGACCTATTTTTGTCGAGTTGGTAAATCTCCCATGAAGCCGACTGCAAAGTTCTAAAAAATAAAGAAACTGTGTCTTGTCATGATCAAAAAGTGATACAAAAACATCAAAACGGTCTTGTTTTACCTTTATCGTGCAGTGTAATGACGCATTATTGTGTTCTCACGCCAGGCACCACACAGCTTTGCATGGGAATGGTTATGTCGACCACTTGCTCTCGCCATCTTGGTTGGTGAGATGCAGCGGAGGCTGATGGGATTTTTGTGACGTTTACAGACCCAATCTGAGTGAGCTGGCCACGCAGCGGCGGGCTGTGGAGGAGAATATTCTACAGCTAACGTTCAATTTTTTAATACACAAAAAAAGCAGAAGCCTTGTTTTTTCACTCTTTGGCCCCATGTTAGATGTGCGTTTAGTCTCTATGAGATGACTATTGCAAATTAGCCGAAGCAACTTTAGTCATGAATAATAACAACCCAAAGAAGAAAAAACCCCAAAAAACTGAATATTACAACTTCCGGCAACCGTCGTATGCGTGGAAAGAAAGTCAAGATTTTATGAATTATTGACGGCACAAAACGCCGAAAATAAATAGCCGACATGAAACGGAAGCAAAATGAACACTCATTTCTTTATAATTCCATTGCAGTGGAAGACGGAGGTAACTTCAATATCATTTGGTGCAAGGCTTATTTGGTTGTAGAAGAAGCGCTACGGAACCTGAAATGAGAAAGTGCCGTTTGCACTCAATGTCACTGGTATGTCATAATGTATGTTTTGTACCATGATTTCCTATTCAGTGTAATGTTCTTGGTCCCCGTCCGGTTGCCGCTTGGGTTGTCAGCCATGTCAGTACGTTAACCTTCACAGCATGAAAGCATACCAAAGTGGTAACTGCAGTAAGTTAAATGAGCAGCAGGACAACTCGGACGTTTTGCCCTTTTTCATGGCGTAATTTGATTAGAAAATCCATTTTCGCATTATATTTCAGGTAACTGAATTACTAAAGCCCATTACCAGAGCCATCTTCGAGGACTTGAAGAGGCTGAACCTGACCAATCCTCAGGAGCAAATAATGTTTTTCCCCCACTTTTTGCTCCCTTCGGGCCAGTGAGGTTATGCAAGTTCACATGAAGAAGTGGGGATTTAACTAATAAAGAAACAGCAGAAAAAAAAACACGAGATAGCAAATGGGACCGTGACTGAGGTCAATGTTGAAGTAATCCCACCTGAAGGGTCACTGGGTCAGAGGATAGAAAATAGGACTCCGCGTCTCCAACTCTGGACGTTCCTTGCTAATTGCCCCATCGACAGGTCGCCAGCCAACACAATCCATGTTTCGTAGTGCGCAATTCATATTGTCAGGGAGCCGTGCTGGCTCTGTTGGCGAAGGAGACTGAGGTTTAGATCAGTCGTGGGTCGAATAAGTCGTGGATTTGAACCTAAATATCTGCATCTGGGAATATTTCATGCAACCGGATGTCATTGTCCCATGGAGATGTGTTTGGCCTTCGTATGTACATTTAACTTAAATTAACACCTCATCAACGATGCATGCTCCTTAGATTCAAAGGTACCAGACGTGACGTTCAAGCATCCAACCGCGGAGATATGAGACAAGCTAATTGATAACTTAATTAAGAAAATGTGCTTGTCAGTCAGATATGCCAAGCGTTGAAAGGTTTTCTGTAACTTTTCGATGATTATATATCCCAAGGATAGAGGCGTACCGCGACGTGGTTAGCACTGAATTCAATGACAGTGGCATACGAAAATTAACTATTGTACCACAACATGTTTAACAGTTCGCATAAAAAAGAACTGGAGATGAAATGTGAAAGGAAGCATGTACGACCGATGATAGAGAGTACTTAACCTCACTGTAATATCCCTTGTCACGACGCATCACAAAAGCATAAATTTGCGTTGAAGTTAATCCATTGTAACTATAGTCAAAAGTTATTTTTAGCCCGAAATGCTCCGCCCGGAGTGTCCGTCTGGTCATTACCATTACTTTGTCTTTTTCGTTTAGCAATAAAACTAGTCGACGTACCACTGTCCGGCCGATACTCCATTGTCTGACTGGGGAAGAGCCGTCATGGCCATCATGGCCAACACGGCTTGGACAAATCGGATGAAAGGGTGAGCAATATTATTACGAGTTGATGGTCGTGTTAATTAGTACAATAGCATTAAATCTGAAGGCCGCTAAAATCGTGTCATCTGCCGCCGACCGCTTTGTGGTCCCTTCAATAGTCAATCGTTGCCAGAGTGACTATGCATAGAACAATGAAACAATGAAAATATTATACTGATATGGTGTAAAGAAGGTGACTAGCGCACAAGATGTGGGAAAGCTTGTAAGCGCAAAATATTTTACTTCGAAAATGAAACCAAAAAAAGCAAGGAGACACCCAGCACATATGCGAGGTGAATTCAAATTCAAATTCAACTGGAAATAAGTTTAACGAGTAACTCGTAATAAGCACGTTTTTTTGCATGACGTTTTAAAGCCGAAGGGAGGGAGCAAGGCGTTGGGAGCTCAGGGGAGAGAAGAAAGACATGAGTCAGAGGCAGTGTGGGTGTGGCAGTGGCCAGCGAGCGAAAGACAGATAGACGGAGAGAGTTGTAAGATGGCGAACGAGGGATATTGAGAGAGACAGCACGGTTGAAAACAAGAATATATATATATAAGGTCTAGCAGATTGTATCGGAAATGCAGTTTTTTAACACGAATACGTTCCAACTTTGAGACCGATTTAAACGAATCGTTCCAATAAATATAACATGTTTACATTTTCTGGTTCCATGGCAACGTCATGGGACTACATTGATTCTTCCCCCGTTGGCATGGAGAGTAATGCTGTCGCCGTGGCAACCGCCTTGCCAACCTCTGCTGTTGTCACATTTGATAGAAAGAGTGCACGTAACGCCACAGTTCGAGCGTCAGTTGCAATGGTTTGTTGCATCACATGGCGATTATAGCGGGCGTGTCGAATACCCTCGCATGGCTTGGGCATATCGTCGCCCATGTACGTGCTGAGTGACTGACTGACGGCTTGGCAGGTCAGGTCACGAACTCCTCTCGAACAACGCAGTCCACTTAGCTCACGTAGAACAATGGTGACGACTAGCACTCTGAACCAGAATCACCTTCCAATGACGTAATGCCCCCCGGGGACCCCGCCCCGAGCCTCTTACTCGTTCCCGGCATCCATCACATCGACCCCGGGTGAAGTGTTCTCGCAACGGAGCTGACGCAGGCAGGACGTGCGCGAAGGACTCGTTATTACACGCCCAGCGGGATGCGGAAGGTGACGCCAACGTCGGGGTCATACTGGTAAACATGTCCCGTTAGATCCCCACAATCTAGATATATTGCCTTTGATTAATTGACGGTGAAGACTGTTGTGGTGGCTCTTCTAAGCCATGTTAAGCGGATCGGTCATTATGAGGCTTCGAGACACTTCCGTTCTTTTTTAACCGCAACGATAGTTATTAGATTTTCTTCTATCGAAACGTTGAGGTATTAGGAATATAGGCACAACACGTACTGAACAGAATATAGAAGCACCATTAGTCGACAATAAACCCATGACCATATATTGCAATGTTGCATTTTTATCAGCACTAGCGGTCGGTAGGGGTGTGGGTCCAGTCTTCATTGTCGATATTTCAAAATTCTCAGCGTCGAACGTCGATTTTTCACGACGTTTCCTTGTCGCTCTTTGGCTACATTCAGTGCCGTTTTTTTCTAAAGTTCCACCATCTGTGTTGGTGCCGCTTTTTCACATTTAATTTTCAGTATTAGAATCTGGGGGTCAATGTCGAAATCAATGTCGAATTGTCAAACATGCTTGTGTCGCGTCTCTCTAGGATCACTTGACAATCTGATGTTTTATATGCTGACATGGGACAATGCAGTCAATCGTTGTCGCCATGTTATCCGTTAAACTAAGCAACAACTCGCCTGTGGCCATTGACCATATATCTGTTATTGTCTGTCGTGCCAGCTTCTCTGACGCGATCAAAGTTCAGAGTTGTGGCGACTGAGTAAAACTGCAACATTGTCCGAACGACATGGCTTCAAGTTATGACGTCATCAAACACGTCATCACCAGCACGATATTGGACTCGTGTGATACGTCGTCTCGTTTAATCGTTTTGACTATAGATCCAACATAAAATGCAACCATTAGACGGGACTTTCGGATGTTACGCCATCCATCAGTAAGCGCAATGGCCCGTCTAGACATATTTGGTTGGATGAGCAATTGGTGGCATCTTACGACAGAAGTAGGGGAGGCGATCTTTTCGAAAAAAACAGGCGGGCTTTGGAAATGAATTTCGGCAGCACAGCGTTGCCGGTGAAAGCGATTAAAGCGATCATAAATGCATGTCCTCGTCAAAAACGTTATTGCTGTCTAAATTTGTGATACGTTCATGCAATAGCTTAACGTCTACAATAAATCCACTTAGTGATCTAGTACCCATAGCTACCAATCCACAATTAATAAGAATATTAGTGCTAACGCCATTGCGTAACATTCAATTCGTTCTGTAAATATCTGTATAAATAACTGTGATTGTTGTGTCAACAAAGAGTAATAACATTTGAAAGCTTCTTGTCGTGTCGGTAGCATGCAGTTCGTTAAACTGGGGAAAATTTCTATGTTTTACTTCAATCGGGTGGACAAAACAGCTCTTAGCTTAGCGTCAACAGGCCCCTCCTACCCCTTCCCCAAACCCCTATCCCGCGTTCTGCGGCCCAACCGGTGGTCGATGTACCTCATATTGAAGCTGACATGTCGTGTCAGCTGTCCTACCTGACCTATACACACTGACGGTTGTGTCGGCGCTGATTGGCAAAAAGTCACGTGATTAAGACCACTTCACCGCGTCATCTCGACGGGATTCGGGCTCGCCGAGAGTTGTTGCAAGAGTGGCATTCAACGGGGCTTGTTAAAGCTTGTTATTATGACGGCGAGGTCATTGGCCTTGTTTACCACCCGACTTCAGTACTTTTACATTCATAATTTGCATAGGTATTTTGACAAACAATCTCAATGTGTCACTGTTAGTGCCTTCTCCTACATTTTACTACGGTTAAGACATGTTGCTTTGTTAAAATAAATCATGTGTGTTGTAATAAATAAATTAATGAGTCATCACTTTTTCAGACTTGTGTCCATATTGTAAAATTACAGTGACATTACATTTCAATAGGCTATACTAATCCTCAACTTGCTACTTTCCGTGATGACAAACGTTATTCCTCGTTCTTCGAAGTTGGTCACTGATGTGTGAATAATCATGGCGCCACGCCCCGTTGATTACGACTCTCGCAGACACTCGCGAGATTGTAACGCCTCGCGATATGAGGCGCGAAGCGTTCTTAATCACGTGACATTTTGTCAATCTGTTCTACGACAACGCCGTTGTGGAATGAGACAGAATCAGGGATGCTTCGTCATTTTTATTATGGAAAGAAATGCGGTGATTTATGTCCCCTTTGGTTCCACTTGAAGGCTACATAGACCTCCCGGAACAATATAAGATAAGATAAGATCAAGTTTCATTTAACTTCGGTATGAAAACTCAACAATAAAGATTAGCACAAGTGCTATTGACCGACACTGATGATAAAATGACATGAGCGAATGAGATATATGTACATATGACAATGACAAATTAACGAACTTTGCATCCCATTAAACTTTTTTAATTACCGGGACACAAGAACACATCCGAAGTTGGCCGCGTTGTTTTAAATTCCTTGGCAGATTTGGCTAACTTCGTTTCCTTGTTGAGCATGTGCCGTAGCTTGCTAACTTGATACTTCACTGAATTATGACAGGATGGGACACCTCAGCCTGCTTACCAACTTCGCTGGGGAAGAGAGAGTGAATCATCGTTAATTTCGACCAGGAAAACAACAATGCAATACAGCATACAGCAAACACGAAAAGATTATAATTCCTGGCCGAGGAGACCACCATTATGACATTATGAGTCGCTGGCATGGTGGCCACCTCAAAAGAACAACAAAAACGAAAAATAAATCGGGGGGGGGGGGGAAGAGTCTATTAACACAACTTGGGTAAGCAATTACCGAGAGGCATCATTACAATTTGATAGTACATATGATATAAGAATAATAATTTGGGTGAAAAGCTGTCTGTTGTTATTATGGGCAAGTTGCTTAGACGGCGGGATGTGGGTCATAACTTGCACGGCTTGTGGTATGCGTTTTACAAATGTCCCTTTCGTTGGCGCGGGTCTGGTTGTATCTTCACCGCCGACATATAGACATGAACTTCACCACCGAAATCGGGTTGTAGCTATTTTTGAAGCAAATGCCATCGTTAACAAGAATACGCGGCAGCTTACCGGTGGATTCTCAGGACAAAGCCCCCCTGCCCGCCAGTTAAAACAAGGTTGACTGCCTAGACAGACCATGGCTGCTTTATCCTTATGGCGACTATGATTAGGCCTATTGTCCAGGGGGCAGGACCACTTTTCTGGGAGTAACACCGTATTTTTTACGATGAAAGACATGGGCGTTGCACACACGCTGACAGATGGACAGTCTCAGGCGCTGCCGAATGCGCTACGAAGTTGGTGCACCATCAATTGTTGTAGGCCGCAAATATATGCTGTACCAATTCTTAATAACAGCATTGCGTGCATCACGGCGCTTACAGGTAAGCTTGTTGAACATTTGGACTTCCTTCAATCTGTGTTCAGCCAACCAAATCCTCTGTAGCTTATTGCTCTAAATAGACGATCTCTTTTAGCCGGTTCCAGTTGCACCATTACCGTAATCCCCAGCGCCACCGCCTATCTGAGAGGTGTCCCTGACAGTGTCATTACTAGCCGGGTACAAGCTAAGGTGGCTTCATGCGTCCCAGTAATTGATTGTTTATATCGATCAACGCCACAACGAAAAGCGATGGGTCAGCAATGACCTTGAACTTCATCCACTTGGGTCAAGGACCGCAAAAACGAGTAGCTGGGTCCGTGATTGGCTCACCGTTGAGGATTTCCCCCCGGGGCGGTTTCACATTGGGTGAAAGTGAATGGAATGAAGGGATGATGGTTTGATCCTTTAATTATAGATGGCCGCACCGTGCGTTAAGCCGGCGGTAAGTCACTCACAGCATGCTTAGACTTGATTCATGTACTGCCCCGGGACCTCGTTACGCCCTCACAAGACGCATTGGCGGTTTCAGGGGAGTGGGGGGCGGGGGGGGGGGTCCATGAAGTCTAAACCCCCCTCTGCCTCAAACCCATCGCCTTTGTTTATCGCTCAAGGCCGAATGTAGTGTGAATCGTATTATTAAACGGCATCAACATAACACTTTTGCTAAGTTACAGGGGTCAAACTACGGTAAAAACATCCACATAGGATGAATCCCCGATTGACGTGTATTAATATAATTATCTCTAAGGTGAGAATATGGAGTTGGTCACATGACCAGAATGTAGTACCGGCCACTTCCCCCTCCTCCTCCTCCTCCTCCTCCTCCTCATCTTCCGCCACCTCATCTTCCTGTGCCTATATCTCATCCTCCTCCTCTTCCTCTACCTCTTCCTCCACCTCCTTCTCCTCTTGTTCCTCCGCCTCCTTCTCTTCATGTTCTTCCACGTCCTCCTCTTCCTCCACCACCTCCTCCTCATCTGCCGCCACCCCATCCTCTTGTGCCTATGCCTCCTCCTCCTCCTCATTTTCCTCTACCTCTCCCTCCTCCTACTCTTCCACTACCTCTTCCTCTTCCACCTCCTCCTCCTAGACAGACCATGGCCGCTTTAGCCTCCTTATGGCGACTATGATTAGGCCTATTGTCCAAGGGGCAGGGCCACTTTTCTGGGAATAACACCGTATTTTTTACGATGAGGATGTATCCCTGCTAATAATTATTTGTACAGATCAAGAACATGAACAAAAAATGTGTATTTTGTAAAAGAAATGTAGAGCACCTGTTTTGGTATTGTGACGATGCGAATTGTCTTTGGCAATATTACAGTATGGCTGGGACAAAAAATAGAAGACGATAAATACACTTGGGGAGATTTCATTAATATGGAAATAGTTATGCTTTGTATAAGTTCAGGTAACGAGATTATGGTCCTCATAAACCAAGTTATTTTCATTAATTAGGAGGTATATATAGATGGATATATGTAAATGGAAGGAGACTCTCCCAAGTCTAAAAGGCGGGATCAATAACATAAGACATAATTCCATATAGAGAAAATGACCATGCGGTGGCAAGAAAAAAACAGCACAGCGATGGAAAACCTCAATAGAAAGTGGTAGCCAATCATGCACGGATTACTGTGATCAGCTTGTGTATTATTTTCGTTAATATATATATATAATATTATACATTTAGTCCTTGATTTCACACAAGCGGTCACACAACGGTTCGCACAATGACAATGGACCCGCAGTTGGCATTATATATTGGGATCCCTCGGTTTTGTCATGTCTAACAGCCAATCGTGTAGGTATGTATGGATTGCTATAGGGTGTCGCATTAGGACCAGGCTATACCTGCCATCCACTAAGACTGACGTATGCAGGTTCGGAGCATCTACCGCCGTGGCATTTACGCATTTACGCCAGCGAGGGGCCTATTTTATGGCAAATAGTACTAAGCCGGGGGAGCCACTAAAGAGACACCCACAAATGAGCCAGTCAACAACAGAAGAGGGAAACAAGAAAAAAAGACACCGACGGGGATTGCAGGGTAATTCAGTGGCGAGTTCATTAGAGGGAGCCATATAATTACAACGGACAAGAGAGCGGGAGTCTCGATCCAAACCTCTCACTCCCTCTCTTCTGCCTGTGTCTCTAATGTCCATCTATTTGGCCATGTCTTTCACAACCTCGTTTTACACGCCGCCCCTTTTCCTCTGCCACCCACCCGCGCCAGTCCCCCCTGCCGCATCCCCTCCTCTGCCCCAACCCACCACCCCAGCCGTCTCTCGACCCACGCCGAGTCGAGAGAGCTGCCCACAACGCCGTAATTTCTCGTCACAGTGTGAAAACAGGGTGAGTGAACCTCGCTGAAGTCTGTGCTAGCTAATAACGGTGGAAGCCTATCTACATGCACCATCTTAGCCTTTTTACATACTAGGATCAAGACTAAAAGTATCTTGCAATTAAGATGCATATGTTTTATATCTGTTTGAGGCTGTAAAACAACACTTTCAACGTAAAACTGCGCGGTTTATCTATATCGCGCGCGCACGTGTTAGCGAGCCGCGGTCGATATCACACAGAATGCCGAACAGCGAACAGGCGCGCAGGGATGTAAAGCCGGCAACAAACTTCTGAAGTGACTCCTTGTGGCGCTATTAGAGGCTGAAGTGACTCATTTCGGAGATCTTAGAGGCTGACGTGACTCATTTCAGAGCTCTTAGAAGCTGGAGTGGCACTTTGTGGCGCTGTTAGAGGCTGAAGTGACTACTTGTGGCGCTGTTAGAAGCTGGAGTGACCAATTTCAGAGGTCTTAGTGGCTGCAGTGAATCATTGTGACGTTGTTAGAGGCTAGAGTGGTACTTTGTGGCGCTGTTAGAGGCTGAAGTGACTATTGTGGCGCTTTAAAAGCTGGAGTGACTCACTTCAGAGCTCTTAGAGGCTGCAGTGACTGATTCTGACGTTGTTAGATGCTGGAGTGACTGATTGTGACGTTGTTAGAGGCTGGAGTGACTCATTTTGACGCTTTTAGAGGCTGAAGTGACTACTTGTGGCGCTGTTAGAAGCTGGAGTGACCCATTTAAGAGCTGTTAGAGGCTGGAGTGACTAATTGTGACGTTGTAACCAGGTCAAGCAAGAAATGTGGCTTGGGCGGACTTTTTCAAAGGACCACGATGGCTGACGTGTCGTGGCGGGCTGGCGATAACGAGTAGGGCGACTTTGGCTTATTTCGACCAATGCAGGCCATTTAATCAACGATTGGATCTTTCGCACTCGTCTGACATTTTGGTATGCAAAAACTATAACTAGCATTTATCATCCCGCTATGTAGTCGCAAATGCAGATAAAGACAGCCAACACGTTTGCTGACCATTCTACAGCTAGGCTCTTCCACAGCCCCACCTCCGCTCGCTCCACGTGAGGCTTTAAACGGCTAATCTAAGATTGGCAAGGATTGGTCAACGCGCTGTGCCTGTTTCGAATATTCTCATTGGCTGTGCTAACTTTAGCTCAGTGCGGTGCATCATCATCTGATCATGGCCGCCGTTGACAACGTTTTTGGAGAACGTGAAAGAGTTTTGGCTCAAATAAGATTTAAACTTGCTCCTGAAATAGTTTTAACGCATTAAAAACGAAACAACCAGGAAAGAAAAGCAGACGCATGGCTAATGTGATTATAGGCGGAAATGCGTGGAAGAAACTTCCAATCGTGCGGACGTTTCGCGAAAATCGGGAATGTTTACTTTCCAGTTCAGCGTGGGGGGGAGGGGGGTTGGGGGGGGGGGCGCTGATCAGGGGTCAGGTGGGGCGTCAGCGGGACCCCGCGGAGCTGATGCGATCCATCCGGATCTGTCTGGTACGTGTCTCCACGGGGGGCTTCGACCTCGCCATGTGCTGCATGCTGGGGATCCAGTTCCTGTTCCTACGACCGCATCCGGAGGGACAATCCCCTCGGGATTTGCTCCGGGATCCCTCCGTCGTCTGTCTGGAGATAGGGGGCCGCCAGATCAGCCAACTGGAAATCGTGATCTGTTCGGTGGGACTGCTAATGGTGATCCGCATCTGGATGTCCTACGGGGATGAGCTGATCGTCTGGCGGCGGCCGTGGGGCATGGCGCCGTCGCCAGCCAATCACGAGGCGCTGTCTGTCCGCGGCCAGTTCTACATCAGTCTAGGCGTCATCACGACTATGTTGATCCTGTTTGCCTGCCAGGCCTCCGTCACCGCCACCGGGATGCACATCTGTCTGGACGCCTTGGATCGCCTGCCGCCCTTCCTCTCCCTGTGGGGGCCCCTCAGCCTCGTTTTCGTCGTCCTCGGCCTCGCTCTAGTTATCAGCCTCGCTCTCATTCGCGCATGGAGCTCGGCACAGGTCCTCAACTTGACCCTGCCGCCATTGAAGCCATCGCGCGCGCACACCTCGCGTCACGTGACCGTTGCCATGGACGCAGATGAGGACGACGCGCCGGGGCCGCCCGGGAAGGACAGTGGCGCCCCCAAGTGCCTGGCGATCGAACCGCCCAAGGTGTCCCGGTGGCACTCCATCGCACTCGTCTGGATGACGGTGGTCTCTATCTGGCTTCCTTGGGCCCTGAACATGGGGACAACCTCCGCATTCTTCGAGCATCCGGGCGTCCTGCACTGGACCTTGGTCCTCTTACATATGCAATCCGGATGCGCCGTCTTCCTCGTCAACCTCCTCAACCTGACCGTCATCAGAAGCAAGCCACAGTGACAAACAATTATCATTTCGCTTTGTTTCCACTCACGGCCTCCACGGGCTGGTTATAAGTGTGAAATATATCTCTTCGTACCAAATTAACAAATCGTTACTTTTGATTGAATGCGTAGCGATCAATCATGTGCCTTGTCAATGTACAGGTCATAGTCGATACCGTGCGCCATGCAACTCGATCTTCTAGTCAATAAAACATGGGTAAAAAATCCTTAAGCATTGATTGTGACAGTCCACCAGGCGAGGTCATTGGCCTTGTTTACCACCCGACTTCAGTACTTTTACATTCATAATTTGCATAGGTATTTTGACTAACAATCTCAATGTGTCACTGTTAGTGCCTTCTCCTACATTTTACTACGGTTAAGACATGTTGCTTTGTTAAAATAAATCATGTGTGTTGTAATAAATAAATTAATGAGTCATCACTTTTTCAGAATTGTGTCGATATTGTAAAATTACAGTGACATTACATTTCAATAGGCTATACTAATCCTCAACTTGCTACTTTCCGTGATGACAAACGTTATTCCTCGTTCTTCGAAGTTGGTCACTGATGTGTGAATAATCATGGCGCCACGCCCCGTTGATTACGACTCTCGCAGACAATCGCGAGATTGTAACGCCTCGCGATATGAGGCGCGAAGCGTTCTTAATCACGTGACATTTTGTCAATCTGTTCTACGACAACGCCGTTGTGGAATGAGACAGAATCAGGGATGCTTCGTTATTTTTATTATGGAAAGAAATGCGGTGATTTATGTCCCCTTTGGTTCCACTTGAAGGCTACATAGACCTCCCGGAACAATATAAGATAAGATAAGATAAGATCAAGTTTTATTTAACTTCGGTATGAAAACTCAACAATAAAGATTAGCACAAGTGCTATTGACCGACACTGATGATAAAATGACATGAGCGGATGAGATATATGTACATATGACAATGACAAATTAACGAACTTTGCATCCCATTAAACTTTTTTAATTACAGGGACACAAGAACACATCCGAAGTTGGCCGCGTTGTTTTAAATTCCTTGGCAGATTTGGCTAACTTCGTTTCCTTGTTGAGCATGTGCCGTAGCTTGCTAACTTGATACTTCACTGAATTATGACAGGATGGGACACCTCAGCCTGCTTACCAATTTCGCTGGGGCAGAGAGAGTGAATCATCGTTCATTTCGACCAGGAAAACAACAATGCAATACAGCATACAGCAAACACGAAAAGATTATAATTCCTGGCCGAGGAGACCACCATTATGACATTATGAGTCGCTGGCATGGTGGCCACCTCAAAAGAACAACAAAAACGAAAAATAAATCGTGGGGGGGGGGGGGGAAGAGTCTATTAACACCACTTGGGTAAGCAATTACCCAGAGGCATCATTACAATTTGATAGTACATATGATATAAGAATAATAATTTGGGTGAAAAGCTGTCTGTTGTTATTATGGGCAAGTTGCTTAGACGGCGGGATGTGGGTCATAACTTGCACGGCTTGTGGTATGCGTTTTACAAATGTCCCTTTCGTTGGCGCGGGTCTGGTTGTATCTTCACCGCCGACATATAGACATGAACTTCACCACCGAAAGCGGGTTGTAGCTATTTTTGAAGCAAATGCCATCGTTAACAAGAATACGCGGCAGCTTACCGGTGGATTCTCAGGACAAAGCCCCCCTGCCCGCCAGTTAAAACAAGGTTGACTGCCTAGACAGACCATGGCTGCTTTATCCTTATGGCGACTATGATTAGGCCTATTGTCCAGGGGGCAGGACCACTTTTCTGGGAGTAACACCGTATTTTTTACGATGAAAGACATGGGCGTTGCACACACGCTGACAGATGGACAGTCTCAGGCGCTGCCGAATGCGCTACGAAGTTGGTGCACCATCAATAGTTGTAGGCCGCAAATATATGCTGTACCAATTCTTGATAACAGCATTGCGTGCATCACGGCGCTTACAGGTAAGCTTGTTGAACATTTGGACTTCCTTCAATCTGTGTTCAGCCAACCAAATCCTCTGTAGCTTATTGCTCTAAATGAACGATCTCTTTTAGACGGTTCCGGTTGCACCATTACCGTAATCTCCAGCGCCACCGCCTATCTGAGAGGTGTCCCTGACAGTGTCGTTACTAGCCGGGTACAAGCTAAGGTGGCTTCATGCGTCCCAGTAATTGATTGTTTATATCGATCAACGCCACAACGAAAAGCGATGAGTCAGCAATGACCTTGAACTTCATCCAATTGGGTCAAGGACCGCAAAAACGAGTAGCTGGGTCCGTGATTGGCTCACCGTTGAGGATTTCCCCTCGGGACGGTTTCACATTGGGTGAAAGTGAATGGAATGAAGGGATGATGGTTTGATCCTTTAATTATAGATGGCCGCACCGTGCGTTAAGCCGGCGGTAAGCCACTCACAGCATTCTTAGACTTGATTCATGTACTGCCCCGGGACCTCGTTACGCCCTCACAAGACGCATTGGCGGTTTCAGGGGCGTGGGGGGGGGGGGGTCCATGAAGTCTAAACCCCCCTCTGCCTCAAACCCATCGCCTTTGTTTATCGCTCAAGGCCGAATGTAGTGTGAATCGTATTATTAAACGGCATCAACATAACACTTTTGCTAAGTTACAGGGGTCAAACTACGGTAAAAACATCCACATAGGATGAATCCCCGATTGACGTGTATTAATATAATTATCTCTAAGGTGAGAATATGGAGTTGGTCACATGACAACAATGTAGTACCGGCCACCTCCTCCTCCTCCTCCTCCTCCTCATCTTCCGCCACCTCATCTTCCTGTGCCTATGTCTCATCCTCCTCCTCTTCCTCTACCTCTTCCTCCACCTCCTTCTCCTCTTGTTCCTCCGCCTCCTTCTCTTCATGTTCTTCCACGTCCTCCTCTTCCTCCACCACCTCCTCCTCAGCTTCCGCCACCCCATCCTCTTGTGCCTATGCCTCCTCCTCCTGCTCATCTTCCTCTACCTCTCCCTCCTCCTCCTCTTCCTCTACCTCTTCCTCCTCCACCTCCTCCTACTAGACAGACCATGGCCGCTTTAGCCTCCTTATGGCGACTATGATTATTTGTACAGATCAAGAACATGAACAAAAGTGTATTTTGTAAAAGAAATGTAGAGCACCTGTTTTGGTATTGTGACGATGAGAATCGTCTTTGGCAATATTACAGTATGGCTGGGACAAAAAATAGAAGACAATAAATACACTTGGGGAGATTTCATTAATATGGAAATAGTTATGCTTTGTATAGGTTCAGGTAACGAGATTATGGTCCTCATAAACCAAGTTATTTTCATTAATTAGGAGGTATTTATAGATGGATATATGTAAATGGAAGGAGACTCTCCCAAGTCTAAAAGGCGGGATCAATGACATAAGACATAATTACCATATAGAGAAAATGACCATGCGGTGGCAAGAAAAAACCAACACAGCGATGGAAAACCTCAATAGAAAGTGGTAGCCAATCATGCACGGATTACTGTGATCAGTTTGTGTATTATTTTCGTTAATATATATATATAATATTATACATTTAGTCTATGATTTCACACAAGCGGTGACACAACGGTTCGCACAATGACAATGGACCCGCAGATGGCATTATGTATTGGGACCCCTCGGTGTTGTCATGTCTCACAGCCAATCGTGTAGGTATGTATGGATTGCTACAGGGTGTCGCATTAGGACCAGGCTATACCTGCCATCCACTAAGACTGACGTATACAGGTTCGGGGCATCCACCGCCGTGGCATTTACGCATTTACGCCAGCGGGGGGCCTATTTTATGGCAAATAGTACTAAGCCGGGAGAGCCACTAGAGAAACACCCACAAATGAGCCAGTCAACAACAGAAGAGAGAAACAAGAAAAAAAGTCACCGACGGGGATTGCAGGGAAATTCAGTGGCGAGTTCATTAGAGGGAGCCAGATAATTACAACGGACAAGAGCGCTCGAGTCTCGATCCAGACCTCTCGATCTCTCTCTTCTGTCTGTGTCTCTAATGTCCATCTATTTGGCCATGTCCTTCACAACTTCGTTTACACGCCGCCCCTTCCCCTCTCCCACCCACCCGCGCCAGTCCCCCTTGCCGCATCCCCTCCTCTGCCCCAACCCACCACCCCAGCCGTCTCTCGACCCACGCCGAGTCGAGAGAGCTGCCCACAACACCGTAATTTCTCGTCACAGTGTGAAAACGGGGAGAGTGAACCTCGCTGAAGTCTGTGCTAGCTAATTAAGGTGGCAGCCAGGCTTTTAAACAGCCTAATTACATGCACCATCTTAGACTTTTTACATACTAGGATCAAGACTAAAAGTATCTTACAATTAAGGTGCATATGTTTTATATTAGTCTGTAAAACAACACTTTCAACGTAAAACTGCGCGGTTTATTTATATCGCGCGCGCACGTGTTAGCGAGCCGCGGTCGACATCACACAGAATACCGAACAGCGAACAGGCGAGCAGGGATATAAAGCCGGCAACAAAATTCTGAAGTGACTCTTTGTGGCGCTATTAGAGGCTGAAGTGACTCATTTCGGAGATCTTAGAGGCTGACGTGACTCATTTCAGAGCTCTTAGAAGCTTGAGTGGCACTTTGTGGCGCTGTTAGAGGCTGAAGTGACTACTTGTGGCGCTGTTAGAAGCTGGAGTGACCCATTTCAGTGGTCTTAGTGGCTGCAGTGAATCATTGTGACGTTGTTAGAGGCTATAGTGGCACTTTGTGGCGCTGTTAGAGGCTGAAGTGACTATTGTGGCGCTTTAAAAGCTGGAGTGACTCACTTCAGAGCTCTTAGAGGCTGGAGTGACTGATTATGACGTTGTTAGAGGCTGCAGTGACTGATTGTGACGTTGTTAGAGGCTGGAGTGACTGATTGTGACGTTGTTAGAGGCTGGAGTGACTGATTGTGACGTTGTTAGAGGCTGGAGTGACTGATTGTGACGTTCTTAGAGGCTGGAGTGACTGATTGTGACGTTGTTAGAGGCTGGAGTGACTGATTGTGACGTTGTTAGAGGCTGGAGTGACTGATTGTGACGTTGTTAGATGCTGCAGTGACTGATTGTGACGTTGTTAGAGGCTGGAGTGACTGATTGTGACGTTGTTAGAGGCTGGAGTGACTGATTGTGACGTTGTTAGATGCTGGAGTGACTGATTGTGACGTTGTTAGAGGCTGGAGTGACTGATTGTGACGTTGTTAGAGGCTGGAGTGACTGATTGTGACGTTGTTAGAGGCTGGAGTGACTGATTGTGACGTTGTTAGAGGCTGCAGTGACTGATTGTGACGTTGTTAGAGGCTGGAGTGACTGATTGTGACGTTGTTAGAGGCTGGAGTGACTGATTGTGACGTTGTTAGAGGCTGGAGTGACGGATTGTGACGTTGTTAGAGGCTGGAGTGACTGATTGTGACGTTGTTAGAGGCTGGAGTGACTCATTTTGACGCTTTTAGAGGCTGAAGTGACTACTTGTGGCGCTGTTAGAAGCTGGAGTGACCAATTTCAGAGGTCTTAGTGGCTGCAGTGAATCATTGTGACGTTGTTAGAGGCTAGAGTGGTACTTTGTGGCGCTGTTAGAGGCTGAAGTGACTATTGTGGCGCTTTAAAAGCTGGAGTGACTCACTTTAGAGCTCTTAGAGGCTGCAGTGACTGATTCTGACGTTGTTAGAGGCTGGAGTGGTACTTTGTGGCGCTGTTAGAGGCTGAAGTGACTACTGTAGCGCTTTAAAAGCTGGGGTGCCTCACTTCAGAGCTCTTAGAGGCTGCAGTGACTGATTCTGACGTTGTTAGATGCTGGAGTGACTGATTGTGACGTTGTTAGAGGCTGGAGTGACTCATTTTGACGCTTTTAGAGGCTGAAGTGACTACTTGTGGCGCTGTTAGAAGCTGGAGTGACCCATTTAAGAGCTGTTAGAGGCTGAAGTTACTCATTGGGACGTTGTTAGAGGCTGCAGTGACTAATTGTGGCGTTGTAACCAGGTCAAGCAAGAAATGTGGCTTGGGCGGACTTTCTCAAAGGACCACGATGGCTGACGTGTCGTGGCGGGCTGGCGATAACGCGTAGGGCGAGTTTGGCGTATTTCGACCAACGCAGGCCATTTAATCAACGATTGGATCTTTCGCACTCGTCTGACAATTTGCTATGCGACAACAATAACTAGCATTTATCCTCCCGCTATGTGGTCGCAAATGTAGATAAAGACAGCCAACACGTTTGCTGACCATTCTACAGCTAGGCTCTTCCACAGCCCCACGTCCGCTCGCTTCACGTGAGGCTGTAAACGGCTAATCTAAGGTTGGCAAGGATTGGTCAACGCGCTGTGCCTGTGTCGAATATTCTCATTGGCTGTGCTAACTTTTGGCCGCCGTTGACAAAGTTTTGGAGAAAGTGAATGAGTTTTTGCTCAAATAAAATTTAAACTTGCTCCTGAAATGGTTTTAACGCATATAAACGAAACAACCAGGAAAGAAAAGCAGACGCATGGCTATTTAGGAAAAAAATAATGTGATTGTAGGCGGAAATACGTGGAAGAAACCTCCAATCGGGCGGACGTTTCGCGAAAATCGAGAATGTTTACTTTCCAGTTCAGCGTGGGGGGCGGGGGGGGCGGGGGGGGGGGCGCTGATCAGCTGATGCCTTCAGTGACCTCCCAAGAGAAATGACAGTGTCAATGCTGTTATGCATCAGCAAAGAAATAAGCTGGCAGAAGCAACAACTATGCTGGAAATTGCAGGTAAATTTCAGTTATATTTAATTCTTTATGTTTTCATTGCATATGATTATGAATAAGCTTCATTAGGTATACAGATGCAATTAAATGCCTTCGATTAATTTGTGCCAAATTTTGCATTTTAAATTATGATGTTCTTTATGCAGCTGGAATATCAGTGGTGTGTGTCAATATAAAAGGGCCAGCATATGATTTTACCTCTCCCCACCATACCCAACAATCATTAAATTATTCCAACAATTTAATAAGCTTATCTGTGTTTTTGTCTTTTAGATGCGTGCAGAGCTAAGCTGCAGATATTTGCAAACCTCCAGGCAATATTCATTTGCCAAATGCTATTGAATAATAGGTGTGGATATTTATATATTCCTGTTATTTATTACTTGAAGGGTTTTAGCCTTAATCAATCATGTTAATTCCTTAATTCTTATCTAAATTCGGTAGTGTTATAATCTATTTCTGGTATAGTCTCTGTGTAAGGACTCATATGTACATGACATGCACATATGCACATGAGTGAAGTGTATAGACCATGTTATTATTGTCAATATGACATATGAGCCATATGAGCAGATTATGGCTCTGTATAGTAAAATCAGATGATCAAGTATTAAGCAGCAAGTATTCCTTTTTTTACCTGGGTAATTTACTTTGTCTGAGAGAATTGTACATAGTTGTCGGCTCTACTTAGATACCTTTGTTTAGTCATACACTGCATCTCCAAAACTCCCATGATGGGAGCTTGGCCCAGTACCTTATTACTGACAGAAGTTGAAAACTTCTGTCAGTATAGTACTATGTTCGGTTTGTAAATTAGTTTGTCTGTTTGTTTGTTTGTTTTTCATCGCATTGTAGGGCGCATCGTTACATGTAGGAATGTTATATTTCACCTAGAGATAGATATGAAAAATTGTGAGGCTAAGTTCGTTAACGGTGTATGTAGGTCAAAGGTCAAGGTCACAGCGATTTTTGGAAAAAATAACGTAAAACGCTCATATCTCCGTTAATATTAGAGCTAGAGACGTCGGATAAGTTTCATAAGGTGCTACTAGATACGGCGCAACTTTCATACATTGTTCACTTTTTGACGCGTCATACTCATTTTCGAGGAAAACGTCGTTTTATGTTTTTCGAAAAACGCAAAATATGACCTTGAACGGCTTTTCTATAGTTTGACCCATTTCGGTTAAAGATATCACTCTATGCCTCTAACACGTCATAGAAATATCGATGACAATAAGTTTTGTGAAATCTGAGATTTCGCGGATACGTGCTATGACGTCACGGTGACGTCACTTCCGGTACATTAAAAAAATCGCCAAAAATCGGAAAAAAATCACAAAAAACTGCGAGTGGACTCATCTTGCGTCAAATGTGGTCCTATGTTTGCTTGTAACATAAAAACGGTATGTTCCTATCTTACTTCCGATTCTAGAGCTGGCGCAAAATTCTCTATGGGAATCTCCATGTTAAAAACCTCAATCCTTTATCATTACAGTCACATTTTGTCGCATAATTCAGAAGTACCTTTTTCAAACGGTACACAAAAAATTTACGTACTGTAAGACGGTACCCAGCAGAGGTTGTCCATTGCCTGTGTGATTCGACCCGGAAATGACGTCACAGGAAATTGTCAAAATTTTTCCCATTGTGAAAGATAGGGATTTTTGGTGCTTGCAGGGGCTCCCAAGGGCGTCCTATTGAAGCCATCGCTCTATGCTTTTAGTTGTAGATGGATAGTAGTAGGATGAGCCATTAACTATAAACAAGGCGATATAGCCCTGTAACTTTTCGGTATATAGTCGAACGCGTTTAACATGGGACCCTATGGAGATAATCAAACTTCCTTCAATATGACGTACTTCCGGTTATGCAATCTCACTTTGCTTTACCACAGTGCTAGATGTGGATGAGTATAAGAGACTCAGGGTAGGCTGACGGCAAACGCGTGTCTCAGTTTCGTTTCCATGGCAACCGAAGATTTGCCCAATGATAAAGTATACAAATTCCCTCTAACTTAGAAAATTCGTCAAAAATCGAAAAAAACTAGCTAGACCTTCGATCTTTCCATATAATGGTAGGGAAGATATGTCTCCAGATTACTATTGGCAGTAAAGCATTATTATCTTTTACATCTTATCTGCAGAGTCTTTTCTTCGTCTGCTCGTTTTTCACTTATCCGTAATGGTGAAGAATAGCAATTTTCGGTAATTAGGTGAAGCTATATCTGAAGAACTAACAGACCTACCGCGGTTCTAATCAACGTTTTGGATTGAGGGCATAAATATCTGTGTTTAGATATTTGGACGTTGCCGTGCGTCATGCCATGACGTCACCATGACGTCATGACGTCATAATTTGATAACCTTTATTACTCAACTATTATACCTCATAGCGACTACCGGTTGATTTGACGCTGTACCTTATATCAAGGCACAACTGCTGCAATGCGTAACTTTTTTTGCAGTACCAAAACGTGTGCGTCAAAAATGACGTCATAGCTAACGTGCTCCTAAGAAATGTTGGGTTTGCTTTATTTTCAGCCACTTTGGCAATAGCTGTCATAACCCGAGTTGATAAGTAAGTGTATTAAAGAAATAGAAGCCATCTTGAGCATTTTCGCGAACGTCAAAGGACGTCACGATGACGTATTATTAGATAAAAAGTAAAATTCGTAGCGCCATTCATAATGAGTCGAGCAATCGCTCTTGAGAACGAAATTTTATGTTCACTTAAACTCTAATATAGCATTAAATTGGCGAGCGGAAGATACGTTACACGACGCGATCCTCACGTCACCGGCACAAAGAACGGTTTTATCTGTAATTCTGTTAATATCGGTTAATTGCTCATTGCACATTGCTCAAAATAGAGCCTGCGGTACGCACGTTTTCGGATGAATGCGCTATTTGGCTCAAATTTCCCGTTATTTTGCCACCAGAAAGCGCTATTTTATCAACAGGAAGCTCCATTTTGCCCACAGAAAGCGCTATTTTATCAACAGAAAGCTCCATTTTGCCAGCAGGAAGCGCTATTTTGCTAACAGAAAGCTCCATTTTGCCCACAGAAAGCTCCATTTTGTCGCAGAAAGCTCCATTGCCGACAGAAAGCTCCATTTTGTCAACAGAAAGCTCCATTGTGCCCACAGAAAGCGCTATTTTATCAACAGAAAGCTCGAGTTTGCCACCAGAAAGCGCTATTTTGCCAACAGAAAGCTCCATTTTGCCCACAGAAAGCGCTATTTTGTCAACAGAAAGCTCCATTTTGCCAACATAAAGCGCTATTTTGTCAACAGAAATCTCCATTTTGCCAACGGAAAGCTCCATTTTACCAACATAAATCTCTATTCTATTTTGTCAACAGAAAGCTCTATTGGGCATCAGTTGCTCTCCAAAGCCGCCAACTATGCTGAATTGCCCTCTGAAGGCTATATTTGGCCCGCCGAAAGCTCTATATATTGACCTCAAATTATGCCTTAAAAGCTCTATTTGGGCCAAATTGTATGTGTAATGGCCTACTTAGCCAAATTTACTCACTAAAACTCTATTTTGCCCGCTGAAACCTTTATTTAACCCAAATTGTCAACTGAATGCACTAATTGACCCCTGATATCCCAATTTGACCCCTCAGATCCAGATCTGACCTCTAACATTCAGATTTGACCTCTGGGATCCAGATTGACCTCTCAGATCCAGATTTGACCCTTCAGATCCAGATTTGATTCCTCAGATCCAGATTTGACCTCTCGGATCCAAAATTGACCTCTCAGATCCAGATTGACCCCTCAGATCCAGATTTGACCCTCAGATCCAGATTTGACCCTTCAGATCCAGATTTGATCCCTCAGATCCAGATTTGACCTCTCGGATCCAGATTTGACCTCTCAGATCCAGATTGACCCCTCAGATCCAGATTTGACCCTCAGATCCAGATTTGACCCTTCAGATCCAGATTTGATCCCTCAGATCCAGATTTGACCTCTCAGATCCAGATTGACCCCTAAGATCCAGATTTGACCCTCAGATCCAGATTTGACCCTTCAGATCCAGATTTGATCCCTCAGATCCAGATTTGACCCTCGGATCCAGATTTGATCCTTCAGATCCAGATTTGATCCCTCAGATCCAGATTTGACCTCTCAGGTCCAGATTGACCCCTCAGATCCAGATTTGACCCTCGGATCCAGATTTGATCCTTCAGATCCAGATTTGATCCCTCAGATCCAGATTTGACCTCTCAGATCCAGATTGACCCCTCAGATCCAGATTTGACCCTCAGATCCAGATTTGATCCATCTGATCCAGATTTGACCTCTTAGATCCATATTGACCCCTCAGATCCAGATTTGACCCTCAGATCCAGATTTGATCCCTCAGATCCAGATTTGACCTCTCAGATCCAGATTGACCCCTCAGATCCAGATTTGACCCTCAAATCCAGATTTGACCCTTCAGATCCAGATTTGATCCCTCAGATCCAGATTTGACCCTCGGATCCAGATTTGACCCTTCAGATCCAGATTTGATCCCTCAGATCCAGAGTTGACCTCTCAGATCCAGATTGACCCCTCAGATCCAGATTTGACCCTCAGATCCAGATTTGATCCATCTGATCCAGATTTGACCTCTTAGATCCATATTGACCCCTCAGATCCAGATTTGACCCTCAGATCCAGATTTGATCCTTCAGATCCAGATTGGACCTCTCAGATCCAGATTTGACCTCTTAGATCCATATTGACCCCTCAGATCCAGATTTGACCCTCAGATCCAGATTTGATCCTTCAGATCCACATTGGACCTCTCAGATCCAGAATTGACCCCTCAGATCCAGATTTGACCCTCAGATCCAGATTTGATCCATCTGATCCAGATTTGACCTCTTAGATCCATATTGACCCCTCAGATCCAGATTTGACCCTCAGATCCAGATTTGATCCTTCAGATCCAGATTAGACCTCTCAGATCCAGATTTGACCTCTTAGATCCATATTGACCCCTCAGATCCAGATTTGACCCTCAGATCGAGATTTGATCCTTCAGATCCAGATTGGACCTCTCAGATCCAGATTTGACCTCTTAGATCCATATTGACCCCTCAGATCCAGATTTGACCCTCAGATCCAGATTTGATCCTTCAGATCCACATTGGACCTCTCAGATCCAGAATTGACCTCTCAGATCCAGATTGATCCCTCAGATCCAGATATCATTCACAGACGCCTATTTTGCCTCTCAGATCCAGATTGACCTCTCAGCTCCCCATTCGACCTGGACATCCACATGTGCCCTCTCGGATCCCGAGTAGTCATCTGGCATCCCCACTAGACCCGTCAGAGCCAGATTTAATCTGTCGCATCCAGATTGGACTCATATGATTCTTATTGACTCCCTCATAACCTGATGGAAGCCGCCAGATAGAGATTTGACAACTAGGATGCAGATTGACCCGTCGCATCCCTATTTGACCTTCAAATCCCGATTGGACCTTGGTGATCCTGATTGAACATTGCTAATCCAGATTGAACCCAACGAAACCAGCTTTGACCCGTCGTATACCAATGTGTCCCACGGATCCCGTTTCGAACCGTCGAATTCGATCCTGCACATCTCGATTTGTCCCACACAACCCTGATCGACCCATCAGATCCCTATTGGTCCCACGAATCCTGATTAGAGCTCCCGCATCCCTATTCGAAGACCCTGCGGACCCTCACTTGCGGAAGACAACCCAAGGCATCCTCGATACACGCCTGATCACTTCAGAGGGGTGATTTGTTTAGTCCTCTAATGAATGACCAGTGGCCATGGTGCTGGCTTCCCAACGCACACCCCCAGGAAATCCGGAAACAAAATTTGTTCAAAATTTCACAAAAATGTCATGCAGCGGCAACGTAAGAGACGACCTCAGTCAACAATACACACCATTTGGGCCACTAACTTTTAACTTTTTTTTTTTTTTTTTAAGTCCACACTAGGTCGGCACGAGCATTTGTAATACCATTCACTCAAGCCGCTGACCTAATTCCGAGGCCCCGTCTTGACCTCAAAACCACGCTATCATATTCAATGTAAAGTTCAAGCCAGGGGACCGAGCATATATACTCAATGTACCGGAATCTAGAAATGGCCCTCATTCCCTTAATAATCATCGTGGAGGGTCGCGGTTTGGATCACCATGTTCAGAAAGACACGCTCTTTGACCCAAAGTCGATTTTCGTCATTATCGTTTGCTTAATAGCGACGCTAGACAGTCGGGATTGGTTTGAAAGGACGGGCAAACGTCGACTTTGGTGAGGAATCCGCATTTGCTTCTAGCCTAGCACGCTTAGTTTTGACGCTGGAGGGCTCCGTAATTTAGCAATGATGAGTCCGAGAACAGGCATTAGGGCGGGACCAAGCACACGTAGAAAGTCGGGATTTGGCCGAATTCACTCAAAATGGCGCCCTCTATCTGGGAAAACAGCCCGCGTTGAACAGCAGCCGTTAGATTGTGCTATTCCAGCATCCGCATCGTAGAGCCTTCGGATATCGGCATTCTTGAGCCCAAATTGGCCATTGAAGGCCATGTTTAGCCCAAATTGGCCGCTGAAGGCCGTAATTATTCCAATTTGCCCGTTTATGGCGCTATTGAGCCCAACGTTGTTCGTTCAAGGAGCTGTTTAACCCAATATGCCCACTGAAGGCATCATGTAGCCAGCATGAGGCCAAATCAGCTTATAGTATATGTTTTTCTGCATGTCATCGCCTGTACCATAGTTTCGGCGCATAAATGGTGAAATGAAGATGAAGTCACTTCTGTCAGTACCTCAGCCTACGGCTGTCTTGTTATATATAGTCATGTACCAAATTTATGGTCAATCTGTCAAACCCCTAATATATAAAGTTATTTTTATATTCACAGCATATTGTCAAGAGGCTGGTTGAGGCACTGGACTATTGAACACATGGAGGAGAACCAACTTATTATGACGTAAAATCTACGATTTTACGGCATCTATCACTTCGTTCGTTTGTCTGTGTGTGTGTGTGTGTACGCGCTCTGTAGGTCGCAAAACGCAACATTTCGTTCTGTAACTTTACCCATCGATAGGTACCCGACATGGCTCGGTCAAGTTCGTTAGCGGGATATGTACGTCAAAGGTCAAGGTCACAGGAATTTTTTGTTTGTTCCTTAACCATTGGTAGATACAAATCGGGGAAGTCGCTATAACGTTCACAGTTTTCATTTAATGACGCTGTACATTATGTCACGTATTGAGCCCGTCGGTAACTTGTATCACGTTTTTGAATTTTGCAAATCGCCTAATTAGTTTGTCTGCAAAAAAATGCTAAACTTTAACATAAGACCCTACGAGAGCTATTAACTATTAAGAACAGCTGGCCGACCTCAATGATGTGTGGCCGGGGACTCGTCACTTGGCTTATCGAAATGTCAACACCGCGCTGCTTGCTATTATCATTATAACAACATTACAGCCAAGCTCTTCACTGTCGCGAGCTGTGACAGCGACCCCGGTGACAGTGCAGGCCTACTGTTGTGTGTGTGTGGATGGGGGGGGGGGGGGGGAGGGGGGAGGGTTCAGGCTGGGGTGGTGGGTGAATTACTTTTGGGATGGGGCAAGAATTGAATGCTCACTGTAACGACAGTTATGGAGCTGCCGGACCTGAGGGGTCAATATCGATCTGATGTATCAAATCTGGATCGTAGAGGCTAAATACGAATTTGAATGGTCAAATCTTGATCTCAGGGTGTGTCTGTGCACTCTGTGTATACTTTTGCAGTCAAAGGCTACAGAGATCACACCTTGAATGATAAATTCACGTGCATCGTAAAGTGACAGAGGGAGGGGTGGGCGGGTATTGGGCCGCATAGTCGCACCCCCAACCCCTCCCTCATCCCTAGTCCTGAAGCGAGTCTCTCTGACTTGCAGGCGTCGCACGATAGGGAGACGATAGAGCCCGTTCCGGCGCGGTCCACAGCGGGATAGCCAGGGGGTGGGCGGGGGGGGGGGGGGTCATGCAACAGGGCTACCCTCTCGCCGTTGCGACCAAAGGGTCCGTCCCTTAGGCTCAGCGACTTTCCGACCTATTTTTGTCGAGTTGGTAAATCTCCGATGAAGTCGACTGCAAAGTTCTAAAAAATAAAGAAACTGTGTCTTGTCATGATCAAAAAGTGATACAAAAACATCAAAACGGTCTTGTTTACCTTTATCGTGCAGTGTAATGACGCATTATTGTGTTCTCACGCCATGCACCACACAGCTTTGCATGGGAATGGTTATGTCGACCACTTGCTCTCGCCATCTTGGTTGGTGAGATGCAGCGGAGGCTGATGGGATTTTTGTGACGTTTACAGACCCAATCTGAGTGAGCTGGCCACGCAGCGGCGGGCTGTGGAGGAGAATATTCTACAGCTAACGGTCAATTTTTTAATACACAAAAAAAGAAGAAGCCTTGTTTTTTCACTCTTTGGCCCCATGTTAGATGTGCGTTTAGTCTCTATGAGATGACTATTGCAAATTAGCCGAAGCAACTTTAGCCATGAATAATAACAACCCAAAGAAGAAAAAAACCCAAAAAACTGAATATTACAACTTCCGGCAACCGTCGTATGCGTGGAAAGAAAGTCAAGATTTTATGAATTATTGACGGCACAAAACGCCGAGAATAAATAGCCGACATGAAACGGAAGCAAAATGAACACTCATTTCTTTATAATTCCATTGCAGTGGAAGACGGAGGTAACTTCAATATCATTTGGTGCAAGGCTTATTTGGTTGTAGAAGAAGCGCTACGGAACCTGAAATGAGAAAGTGCCGTTTGCACTCAATGTCACTGGTATGTCATAATGTATGTTTTGTACCATGATTTCCTATTCAGTGTAATGTTCTTGGTCCCCGTCCGGTTGCCGCTTGGGTTGTCAGCCATGTCAGTACGTTAGCCTTCACAGCATGAAAGCATACCAAAGTGGTAACTGCAGTAAGTTAAATGAGCAGCAGGACAACTCGGACGTTTTGCCTTTTTTCATGGCGTAATTTGATTAGTAAATCCATTTTCGCATTATATTTCAGGTAACTGAATTACTAAAGCCCATTACCAGAGCCATCTTCGAGGACTTGAAGAGGCTGAACCTGACCAATCCTCAGGAGCAAATAATGTTTTTCTCCCACTTTTTGCTCCCTTCGGGTCAGTGAGGTTATGCAAGTTCACATGAAGAAGTGGGGATTTAACTAATAAAGAAACAGCAGAAAAAAAACACGAGATAGCAAATCGGACCGTGACTGAGGTCAATGTTGAAGTAATCCCACCTGAAGGGTCACTGGGTCAGAGGATAGAAAATAGGACTCCGCGTCTCCAACTCTGGACGTTCCTTGCTAATTGCCCCATCGACAGGTCGCCAGCCAACACATTCCATGTTTCGTAGTGCGCAGTTCATATTGTCAGGGAGCCGTGCTGGCTCTGATGGCGAAGGAGACTGAGGTTTAGATCAGTCGTGGGTCGAATAAGTCGTGGATTTTAACCTAAATATCTGCATCTGGGAATATTTCATGCAACCGGATGTCATTGTCCCATGGAGATGTGTTTGGCCTTCGTATGTACATTTAACTTAAATTAACACCTCATCAACGATGCATGCTCCTTAAATTCAAAAGTACCAGACGTGACGTTCAAGCATCCAACCGCGGTGATATGAGACAAGCTAATTGATAACTTAATTAAGAAAATGTGCTTGTCAGTCAGATATGCCAAGCGTTGAAAGGTTTTCTGTAACTTTTCGATGATTATATATCCCAAGGATAGAGGCGTACCGCGACGTAGTTAGCACTGAATTCAATGACAGTGGCATACGAAAATTAACTATTGTACCACAACATGTTTAACAGTTCGCATAAAAAAGAACTGGAGATGAAATGTGAAAGGAAGCATGTACGACCGATGATAGAGAGTACTTAACCTCACTGTAATATCCCTTGTCACGACGCATCACAAAAGCATAAATTTGCGTTGAAGTTAATCCATTGTAACTATAGTCAAAAGTTATTTATAGCCCGAAATGCTCCGCCCGGAGTGTCCGTCTGGTCATTACCATGACTTTGTCTTTTTCGTTTAGCAATAAAACTAGTCGACGTACCACTGTCCGGCCGATACTCCATTGTCTGACTGGGGAAGAGCCGTCATGGCCATCATGGCCAACACGGCTTGGACAAATCGGATGAAAGGGTGAGCAATATTATTACGAGTTGATGGTCGTGTTAATTAGTACAATAGCATTAAATCTGAAGGCCGCTAAAATCGTGTCATCTGCCGCCGACCGCTTTGTGGTCCCTTCAATAGTCAATCGTTGCCAGAGTGACTATGCATAGAACAATGAAACAATGAAAATATTATACTGATATGGTGTAAAGAAGGTGACTAGCGCACAAGATGTGGGAAAGCTTGTAAGCGCAAAACATTTTACTTCGAAAATTAAACCAAAAAAAGCAAGGAGACACCCAGCACATATGCGAGGTGAATTCAAATTCAAATTCAACTGGAAATAAGTTTAACGAGTAACTCGTAATACGCACGTTTTTTTGCATGACGTTTTAAAGCCGAAGGGAGGGAGCAAGGCGTTGGGAGCTCAGGGGAGAGAAGAAAGACATGAGTCAGAGGCAGTGTGGGTGTGGCAGTGGCCAGCGAGCGAAAGACAGATAGACGGAGAGAGTTGTAAGATGGCGAACGAGGGATATTGAGAGAGACAGCACGGTTGACAACAAGAATATATATATATAAGGTCTAGCAGATTGTATCGGAAATGCAGTTTTTTAACACGAATACGTTCCAACTTTGAGACCGATTTAAACGAATCGTTCCAATAAATATAACATGTTTACATTTTCTGGTTCCATGGCAACGTCATGGGACTACATTGATTCTTCCCCCGTTGGCATGGAGAGTAATGCTGTCGCCGTGGCAACCGCCTTGCCAACCTCTGCTGTTGTCACATTTGATAGAAAGAGTGCACGTAACGCCACAGTTCGAGCGTCAGTTGCAATGGTTTGTTGCATCACATGGCGATTATAGCGGGCGTGTCGAATACCCTCGCATGGCTTGGGCACATCGTCGCCCCTGTACGTGCTGAGTGACTGACTGACGGCTTGGCAGGTCAGGTCACGAACTCCTCTCGAACAGCGCAGTCCACTTAGCACACGTAGAATAATGGCGACAACTAGCACTCTGAACCACAATCACCTTCCAATGACGTAATGCCCCCCGGGGACCCCGCATTGAGCCTCTTACTCGTTCCCGGCATCCATCACACCGACCTCAGGTGAAGTGTTCTCGCAACGGAGCTGACGCAGGCAGGACGTGCGCGAAGGACTCGTTATTACACGCCCAGCGGGATGCGGAAGGTGACGCCAACGTCGGGGTCATACTGGTAAACATGTCCGGTTAGATCCCCACAATCTAGATATATTGCCTTTGATTAATTGACGGTGAAGACTGTTGTGGTGGCTCTTCTAAGCCATGTTAAGCGGATCGGTCATTATGAGGCTTCGAGCCACTTTTTTTAACCGCAACGATAGTTATTAGATTTTCTTCTATCGAAACGTTGAGGTATTAGGAATATAGGCACAACACGTACTGAACAGAATATAGAAGCACCATTAGTCGACAATAAACCCATAACCATATATTGCAATGTTGCATTTTTATCAGCACTAGCGGTCGGTAGGGGTGTGGGTCCAGTCTTCATTGTCGATATTTCAAAATTCTCAGCGTCGAACGTCGATTTTTCACGACGTTTCCTTGGCGCTCTTTGGCTACATTCAGTGCCGTTTTTTTCTAAAGTTCCACCATCTGTGTTGGTGCCGCTTTTTCACATTTAATTTTCAGTATTAGAATCTGGGGGTCAATGTCGAAATCAATGTCGAATTGTCAAACATGCTTGTGTCGCGTCTCTCTAGGATCACTTGACAATCTGATGTTTTATATGCTGACATGGGACAATGCAGTCAATCGTTGTCGCCATGTTATCCGTTAAACTAAGCAACAACTCGCCTGTGGCCATTGACCATATATCTGTTATTGTCTGTCGTGCCAGCTTCTCTGACGCGATCAAAGTTCAGAGTTGTGGTGACTGAGTAAAACTGCAACATTGTCCGAACGACATGGCTCCAAGTTATGACGTCATCAAACACGTCATCACCAGCACGATATTGGACTCGTGTGATACGTCGTCTCGTTTAATCGTTTTGACTATAGATCCAACATAAAATGAAACCATTATACGGGACTTTCGGATGTTACGCCATCCATCAGTAAGCGCAATGGCCCGTCTAGACATATTTGGTTGGATGAGCAATTGGTGGCATCTTACGACAGAAGTAGGGGAGGCGATCTTTTCGAAAAAAAAAGGCGGGCTTTGGAAATGAATTTCGGCAGCACAGCGTTGCCGGTGAAAGCGATTAAAGCGATCATAAATGCATCTCCTCGTCAAAAACGATATTGCTGTCTAAATTTGTGATACGTTCATGCAATAGCTTAACGTCTACAATATATCCACTTAGTGATCTAGTACCCATGGCTACCAATCCACAATTAATAAGAATATTAGTGCTAACGCCATTGCGTAACATTCAATTCGTTCTGTAAATATCTGTATAAATAACTGTGATTGTTGTGTCAACAACGAGTAATAACATTTGAAAGCTTCTTGTCGTGTCGGTAGCATGCAGTTCGTTAAACTGGGGAAAATTTCTATGTTTTACATCAATCGGGTGGACAAAACAGCTCTTAGCTTAGCGTCAACAGGCCCCTCCTACCCCTTCCCCAAACCCCTATCCCGCGTTCTGCGGCCCAACCGGTGGTCGATGTACCTCATATTGAAGCTGACATGTCGTGTCAGCTGTCCTACCTGACCTATACACACTGACGGTTGTGTCGGCGCTGATTGGCAAAAAGTCACGTGATTAAGACCACTTCACCGCGTCATCTCGCCGGGATTCGGGCTCGCCGAGAGTTGTTGCAAGAGTGGCATTCAACGGGGCTTGACATTATGCCGGCTTTAGTGACCAGCTTGTTAGTAGGCACTTAGTTTTTTTAGTAACGACACGAATACCTCCAGCGTGTTCCCATACGGCTCGATATCGAAACCACCGGCTTTTTGCATTCCAATTTTTCATTACGTTGAATCTGTTTATGCCGGGATACTTTGGATATTGGGTAACCATGGCGCATATAACATATCTTGCCATCGTACCTAGCAGGATGTGATGTGATTTTGCAGTGTGTGTCAGGCGTGCCGGCTTCTGTACAAGTACAGCAGAGGTGTCTCCGAGGTGAACATTAATATGTGAATTCGCTGTTGTGAACCTCGTAAAATAAATAAAGTTTATATAAAAAAAGTACAGCAGACCCTACGTTATGTCTCAAATCGTATTTCTTCAGATGAGTGCTACGTCGCTGATTTTTTTTACCCCAGACGGCAAATCGCGCTCTGGCAATTTTGTCATGTGCGTTCGGTGTGCAATAGTTACCACTAGGATTTACGAGAATAAATCGAAAATTAATGTTTATTGATTATGTATATATAATATGTCTATGTGATCCAGCTTTTTTTTGCAATAGAATATGAAAATTGCGATTATATAAATGTTAAGGAAACATTACTGATCATAATAAATCAGGAATAAAATACCGGTGTAAATTTTGAAACGACGCTACGATCTAAACGAACAGATTATTTTGAAAATTGCTTGCATATGTTCCCATAATATACAGTCTGTTTTAAGGCCTAAGTGTTGGATACAATGCACATGTGTTCAATTATTAACATGCTACATATTTGTATATGTATATTTTTTCCATCATGGATGGATTAAATTCAGTATGAAAATGTCATCGATAGTAGTTTGTAGATGTCCTAGTCCGTGAAAAAAGAGATACCACGTGCGAACGGCTCCCAACACCTGGAAAACGAACAGCTGATCATACAATTGCGTATACTCCGTAACTTAGTTGGGGGATCAGTCAACCTAAAATAGTGATCCCCACCTTGTGCACATTGTGCTATGGAAGACATGTAGGTGCTACGTCACCTAGTAATGGGCAAATCAGGCATCAAATGATGTGCACATGTGTGTACTGCGTCACGCAATTGGGGAATGTTAAAGTGTGCACTACGTCAAGAGTTACGTGACAATACGCCAACAGCCGATGTACGCAAGTGTTATGTCATCCAATTGGAGACTGTAAGCTTGTGTTTCACAACTAGTTTATGTATCTACATATGTGTAATCAGTCGCACAATGGGGGTGATTGTGTTCATACATTCAACGAAAATCTCGATTCTCTGTGACCGTTTGTGCAGAACATTCACGTTGTTGCAAATATGACTCACGTAAAGACGTAGCTAACAGCAAACACATGGTTCTAATTACGTCATAACTATTTTAGAAACGTTACAAAAACGTTTTGTTTTTGCTGATAGACTGCTGTTGGCAATGTGAGAAGCCACGATTTTGTCAAAAAGAAGCCGCGCAGTCATCCAATCAGTCGCCGCCTGGCTGACGTCAGAATTCTCAATTCGAAAACAAAACAAACTCGCAATGACAAGTTGTCATGTAATGCCCGGCTAATTGATTTTTAACGATGTAAGCTGCGCACGAAACCATTGTCGCATGCGATGTTGACGCAATGAACCAACGCGTCTGGAGTTAATTAGTTTCACATATAGACCCAATGGCTCAAGTGGTAAACAAAAATGTCAATCGCTTCGCGGCCTCGGTATTGTTGTCTGGACAACGCCGCTCATAGTTAGTGCGCTGTGCGTGATAAACAACCTGGAGACACACGCGGACCATTGACACGAATAAGCCATTTAAATGGCATCAGGCTTACTTCACAAGAGGGTGGACATGGGTGTGCAAGCGGGAAGAGTTGGTGGAGGGATGGGGTTGGGGTACTGTCGATTTGATTCAATTTTTTAAAATTTTGTGAATTGCACTGTGCCTTTGCTCACTTCCACATAAACCTGTACAGTATAGCCCCAAAAAATTTCGCATGTGGGAGAATATGGGTGGGCAAGAGTGGGAAGAGGGCGTGGAATGGGGGGCTTGGGGTAATGTCGATTGGAGTTATGCCGTATGCGAATTGTACTATACCTTTGCTCACTTCCATATAAACCTGGACAGAATAGTTCAGCAAAATTCTGGAACCCGCTAGACTCCCTGTCCTCCAACCACCCACCCGCTAAAACCCACATCGCCGCACCCCCATCACCGCATAGACCACTTCGCTAATCGTAGTTCCAATTTTGCCACCGTGAGGCGCCACTGCATGTGCAATGCATTCTGGGTCTTATTTTGGTCTTTGCGAGATGCCAAGATGGCGTCATCTTAAAAAGTTGAAAAAGTTACGTAATCTGAATGTTAGTTAGATATGCTCATTAATTTTATACATGCCTTGCCAATAACGTGGAAATACGGTATTTATCTCCATAGAAAAAGTCAAGATAACACCAAAATATTTCCCATAACTCTTTGCGCCAGTCTCGATTTTTCCAAGATAGCGTATAATTGCGAAATCGTGTATTGGCCAGCGTATGAGCACGATGTACCGATATGAATACGCTGCGCAATCGCCTGCCAATGAGGTCAACTAGAGCGTCTCAAATGACTCCAGCGCCGTCATTAGTGGCTCGAGGGGAGATTGGGAAATGACGAGGGACCTGACTGACCCGTCAATGGCCTTGAACAGGTTGTGCAGCCAACAAAAATACAGCCTCACTCAAATATCAATTCGGAAAAACTCGTAACCAATGTTAGCAGATACTATTCGACATTTAACATTGGTTAAAAAAGCTGCAAATAACCGATAAATTACATGGTTATTGTACAACAGCAACCACAACCGAATATATTGGCTGAGCGAGTTTAGAAAAGGCAGCGAATGAAGCACATTTGTCGGCCATGGCATTTGACATACGTTATTTGCATTGTCAAAGCAACGGTCATTTTCATATGTTGTGGGTAGAGGGGGGGGGGGGGGTGTTTGACAAAACGCGAAATTGTTTTCCCTTGACCCATAAATCGTCGACTCACTTTCAAGTTTTCAGCCAAGTCTCTGTTTAACGGTGTTTTACATCTTGCTGGAAAAAAATTAAGGTTTTTTTCGGAATAGCTGCTGGCACATCGGGAAGCTAGATCTTCTTTGACAATCATTTACCGCGACGTAAATGGGATATCGTTCAGAGTGTTCCATTGTGCGAGCTGATTGAACACGACAGCGGGCATACATCACCTTCCGTGAGGCTGGCCTTTGAACATTTAAACACGGAAAAAAACGCACCTCAGATCACGCTTTACCCCGCAAGGAGAGCGATTTGTTTGACGGGAACAAATTGTACTGCGCCCCCAATCGACGCAGATCAATAGCGCAGAGTGCCACTACCCAGCCGCCCGTGTCCGATTTAGGTACAACTCTTTAACCTCTGTAAGTCATATGGCGATAATGGGGAAGGACCAAAGTAGAGAACAGCCACGCTTCACTTATCTTTGCGAAGACATGCGATATATTATCCTTAATACCCGGCAGTCACGTGGAAATTTTGCAATAACCTGATCAGATTTTCTTTCGCTTCCTGGTAGGCCCGTGTGCGCAACCAACGTTCGTGTTTCAGGGCCATTCTTTGGTGTGGATACAGCCTAAACAGCTCGAAAAAACCTCCCGAGGCAATTAAATGGTTTTGGACGAACCTGTTTCTATGCTAATTTGCATATCTACCTATATCTTTCTTTATTTTCACCGACTATGTCTGTGGAAGTTTTAAAAAGTGGTTTGGTGTCAAGGTTTGCATTTGTGCCAATCTTGCGAAGGTAGTGGCTGTTCTGATAATGCATGATTGCACTGTATTATTACCATATTTTATTATTGTTATTTCATATTTGTTATACCTACTATTTACATCTTCAAAATTCATTCAGGTATTGCCTCAGGTTTAGGCTATTCACAGAGCTATTTCTGGTGATAATGACTCAAATCTGAGATAAATTGTAATAAAATTACATATTCGTATTGGGTGTCAAGTTTTGGTCATTTTGTGAAATGGGCGTAAGCTTGTAGCTGAACAATATTAACGGCTTGGTAGAGTATTATAAAAATTCAACAGAAGGTGTGTAATTGAAATCCTTTCATAAAATAATAACAAATACTGTTGTTGAGTCTGCCTGGTTATTATTGGGTGCTTACCTTAGATCACCATGCTAATTTTCATTCACTAAAGTGTAAACTAAAATGCGGCACTTTCACAAGAAAGTACATACATGAAGGAAGGAATGATTCAGATTCCGGAAGATGGTGCCCAGGGAGCACCAGTGCCATTCTCCCGACTGTAGAGGTCGCTGCTGTCGAGTAGTTATGTTAGCATCGTTATCGTGGAGATATCGCGATCTATTGATGCAGGTTACTTAGTCTGGAAACCATGAACAGGGTGAGGGTACTAACATAGCGCAATCCAATTCAATTTACGTCATGCGTCTACGACATCTAGATACATGAGTTTTGCCAATGCAACACGCGAAAGTATTTACTACGTAGTTTTAACCTGAAATCAAGAACCGAATTCGCAAAAGAGATGGTTCACTAAGGTTTTTGCTGACCTCATAAATTCTGACACAACAATAAACTGCAGTTGTAACTGGAATTATAATTGGAAATATATCAATGCATATTAATTACTAAAGCAAACAGATTGCTTAAAAGGGAAACCAATTCCGGCTGTAAGGGCAGTGCCAATGAAAGAATATAGTCTAAAGAGACTTTTCGTAGAATAAAAAAAGGATAGTTACGAATTCTTATTATAATTCTTATTCTTATTCGCGCATAAGTGTGCTTTCGGTGGGAGGCAGACATTTAGTTATACCTGGCCTCCAATCAACCAATCAGGATGACACTACGCGGGTCACTACGTCACTTGAACGGGCGATGGCGTACATATGCATGTAAACACAGGCCAGCAGATCTATGGTGAATTCACTTGTGAAACGTGCGTAAGTGATTTTGTAAGCGAGCTCTGGAAAAGCAAAGCAGACGCCCCTGATCAAATAATGTATTTTGCAGCCCTCGCGACAAAACAAATTAGTGATTTCGAAATATTTTGCTAGAGAAATGAATGTATCAATGCAATTTGTATTTCCCAAGAACGTCACAGAATTGTATCACATTGATCAACAAATTTATTTCCATAATATAGTGATATTGCGTTGCATGGAAAACAATGCGTAGTAGTTTAATCGGAATTAATTTGAAGTCGTGTAATATTGACGTCCCGCAGAGCTATAATACGAATGCATGGCACATGACGTGGCTCCACCAGTAGCACATGCAGTGGTTCCCCCAGTGGCACAACAAGTGAAGATATGGAGGGATATGTTCTCGGAGGCTAAATGTCGCCCGGGGGTGGAGCGCGGCTTCACCCTTTTCGCATATGCTCGCGCCTGTGAGTCACCTTATTGCTATATTGGGACCCCTTATCGCCTTCGTCACTAGTCCTTTGCCACCTTCTTACAGGCTTTAACTATATATATAGATGCGGTGTGTCTTGCCTTAAGACCAGATTTGCAGTAAGTCTGATGACCATGCCGTTGGCGTTGCCTGATTAAACAATATGGCAAGATTATACAGAACATTTGCTTGGAATCATTTCTGGGGGTTCGTTAGATCGTATCACCTATCTTTTGGTATTTGGAGATTGGAGGCGTCCATAGTATGGCGCTTGTTCGTTGAAGCGAGTGGTCCCCCACCGTGCCAAAAAGTAATTTTTTCGGTGTTTCCGATGTCTTGATTTGTTCCTGGAAGTTCGCACAGGTCAACGCACCTGATGTAATCAAATGAAGCACTGGCTCGATTTGTAACAATGCGCCTCGTTAGTAATAGAAGGAAAAGTGTGGACTTCATCAACGAAGGAACGCCCAGTGAATGAGTCTCTACCATAAAGGTTAGGCTTGCAGGAGAGACAATTATGCAAGTATCAAATCTGAAATTCTTAGGAGTTCAACTAGATGCTAATTTAACATGGAATGAACATATCCAATATATTAAGGGAAAGGTTGCTCGGGGAATAGGTATTTTGGTGAAAGCAAGAAAGCTGTTAAACAGCGACACCCTCCGCACCTTGTACTCCAGCTTTATTTACCCTTACCTTGACTATGCCAACGAAGTTTGGGGCGGTACATGTCATAAATATTTAAAACCTCTCATTACGTTGCAGAAAAGAGCCATTAGAATAATATCGGGAGTACCAAGGCTTTCACACACAAAACCACTCTTCTTAAAATATAAGTTGATATCAATTGTTTATCTAAATGAATATAAAATAGTTATAACTATGTATAATTACTACCAAGGTATAATTCCCAGGACTATCGCTGATATATTTACTCCAACGTCGCAAGTACACAGTTACAATACAAGGGCGTCTACTCATCTGTGGATACATAAACCAAAGACTGCTTTATCTGAGAAGGGAATAAGAACCACGGGTCCCAGGATATTTAATAAATGGCTTAGAAAGGTAAATTTTTGCACGTCAAAATACATGTTTAAGAAAGAAGTTAAACGCATTATATTAAACACGGTCACTGTTGAATAGTCTGTTGCCTTTACATGTTTTTGTTTTTTGTTTTTTTTTGTTTTTTTTTACTGTGGCTAGCTGTGCTAGACGTTAATCAACATTCAATGGCATCTATACTTTTATGTTTATTTATTTAATTATTTACTTTTGACTTCTCTTCTCGCTTTCTTTTTTTGTGACGCTCCATGGAGTGACATTCCATGGCCAGTACAGCAGCAACGCGTACACGCAGTCCAGCCATCACGAATGGGGATTATTTACTCCAGATTGCAGACCACGATAACAAAAGAATCGCAAAGCTGCGACGCCGCGGAGGCGGACATTCTGATATTTGCTTCCAGTTGGGTCTGGATTGAACTCGCTGCATGTCATACATCACTTGTTATCGGCCCGCGTGTGTCCTGTGCGCGCTCGCTATGGTCAAGGGAACGGGCGTCTATGACTTCCTAATCCACCGGAGAGGAGCGGAGGGTTTTCGCCGCGTTGGGGCGCCACTCACTATGCACAGACGTCATGCTGACATTGTAATTGGGCTGTGGATAAAGCAGTAGGTGCTGCCATCTGACAATGTCTTTGGCACTTAAAATGTGACATTAATTTCATGATAAAACGACGAAATGCACCGCAAGAGGTGGCGCCATCTGGCTTTTTCGGCATCTTATATTGTTGCTCACGACAGCATGATCATGCGAAACATGGCAGAAGGGGCTCACATGTGGCGACATTTTTTTTAAAAGGATGGCTGGTACTAAGACGGTTTTGTGTAAACACTGGGCGACATGACATTCCTAATGATCTTCCTTTCTATTCTTGCCACCAGGGGATGCCCCGCTGATGATTCGCGAACAAACCCTTAGTAATGAACGTGCATGACAGGGTATGAATAGAACACAAATACACAAAAACACGGAGAAGAATCTGCGTGACGACCCAGGTCATGACTTGGTACAAACCTTCGGCATAATGGACACCTCTTTCCAGTGAGAACATTCGGAAGTGGCACTGGCCAAAAAAGGGCGTTAATCAATCCCTGCCAAGCTTAGATTTGCCGTTTACAGCTTCACATGGAGCAAGCGGAGGTGGGGCTGTGGAAGAGCCTACTCAAGTTGTTTTTTCTACAAACGAAAGCCTACATTTTACAACTAGATATATTGAAGGAAACAAAACAAAGGTTGCTATTTTTTATTAACGAGATGGAGGCATATAAACCGAGAAAACTGCTGACCCTTCTAGGTTCAAAGATATTACGTCGTCAAAATGAAAAACGCCTCTTTTTTCGGGAGCGCTATGAGACATAGCCGGTGCACTGTACCACACACTCGTGGAGCGACAGCTTCAATTTTGTTACAGCGATTTTTGTTATGCACGTTATGCACATGGTGAAAATAAACGAACATTGACTTGACTTGATGCTCGTGCCCGGATAATAATCCAGGACCTATTGTCGTCGGTATTCTGGGGCACTCAATCAAAAGCAGGTGTCCCACGCCTTCCAGTGCGCTGAGTGACACATCGTACAATGTATAGGCACCAATGCTGTCTGTTGTCGTCTACGAAACGGACAACGGAAATCAAAATATTATCCACCTGAGCCAACCGATAATATAACTGCCTTTACTGCACGCATTGAGCGGGATACACGATATTTTTCATAAGGCTTCGCATGTGATGCTCATTGCAATTAGGAGCTTCGTAAGTATAGAGGCATTGTGCTGTATAATTGTTACGAAAGGTGATCTCTAGCAGGATTATGGGGGCTGCCCCGGTAGCTCCTTGGGTTAGAACGCTCGCCTTGAGTGCTCTGGTCGCCTGAGAGCCTAACGGCGCGTAGCTCGATGGTTCGAGCCCTGCTGTGGCCATGTCTGTGTAGTCGCAGGATAAAGATCCCATGTCTTTCTTCCGAAAGAGTAGGAGGCTACCTCCCGGAACATGGCTCGGCTCCCCCTTCCTTCTCCCATTGACGCGATATGACCAAAAGTAGTTAAAACGTCCTGAATATACAACCAACCAACCAGCGGAATTATGTGAGCAACGTTATCGGTGAAAGTAGGCTGCATGTTCCGTGTTAGCCTTAGCGAAATTTTTCACAAGAGCAGAAGTTGTTGGCCGGCTTTTTATTCCTGCGCGCTTGTTCGCTATTCTGTGTGATGTCGACAGCGACTCGCTAGAACGTCCTCGAGCGATAAACTAGCAATATTGTGTTGAAATGGTTATTTTAAAGGCTCAACGAGATATAAAACATATATGCATCATGATTTTAAGAAACTTTTGGTCTTGATTCTAAAAGGTAAAAATCTAAGATGGCGCATATAAGTAGGCTGCTTTAACAAATTATGATGTTTGCAGTTTCATAATCGACGAACCATCGCCTATGTCGTACATAGTTACCTTAATATCGGGTTGACGGCACCATGTCTCGCTTCCTGTTCTAAGGAAGGGGTTTACCTGGCGATATCGATTTTTAGTGAGAGGATAATTGCTTCTTTTCATTTCATTACGCAATTCCGTACACCGTATTATGCAAAGCCATGCTTCTGACCATGCATAGAGGACATACGGTTGTCTTTGTTACGCCTCCGTGATTCTATCACCAGATGGCACCACTGCTCCGCGTTCTTTCTACAGAATGCGGCGCTGAAATGATATTCATCCGTCAATAAGACTACAAGTGTCCAAAGTTCAACCGAAACAGTAGGTATCGGGCAGCATAAGTTACAAATACAATAGTTTTTGCTTATATATAATTGCGCCAAATGCCACAAAAAGTGCTCTCAAGGTAGCCATGACACGCTTAGGTTGTTTGAGCAATTACCGAAATCAATTTCCCCTCAACGCGACGCGCCATTACTATGATAGTCATACTATATGCTTATAGATAATGTAACTAAACGCCGCAAAAGGCAGAAATGACGCGCTTGTCGTTGCTTAAACAATGATCTCAAATAGAACATGTCATCAATTTCCTGTAGGTACCAGGCGTAATTAACATGACTGGGCGCCATTCCTGCCCAGCGAAGAAGCCCAATCGAGTTAGTCGGCTTCAGCTTTAGCTGGACATGTACCCACATGGATTGTGCACTGTGACTTGCCGTTTCCGGACTCGAAAATCCATTTGGAGAAAAGAATAATGCATCCATTAGCCTCGCCAATCATTAATGCCCTTCCGGCTGAAGACATAAAGGAACTGTAACAAAATGCCATTAGAAATGACGCACCGCTAGACAGAGGCAGACTGGCGTAAGTAATAGAACTGTAACAAAATGCCATTAGGAAGGACGCACCGTTAAACATAGACAGTAAAAAAAAACTGTAACAAAATGCAATTTAGAAGGACGCACCGTTAAACAGAGACAGACTGACGTAAGTAAAAGAGCTGTAACAAAATGCCATTAGGAAGGACGCGCCGTTAAACAGAGGCAGACTGGCGTAAGTAAAAGAGCTGTAACAAAATGCCATTAGAAAGGACGCAGCGCTAAACAGAGGCAGACTGGCGTAAGTAAAAGAACTGTAACACAATGCCATTAGAAAGGACGCAGCGCTAAACAGAGGCAGACTGACGTCAGTAAAAGAACTGTAACAAAATGCCATTAGAAAGGACGCAGCGCTAAACAGAGGCAGACTGGCGTAAGTAAAATAACTGTAACACAATGCCATTAGAAAGGACGCACCGCCAAACAGAGGCAGACTGGCGTAAGTAAAAGAACTGTAACAAAATGCCACTAGGAAGGACGCAGCGCTAAACAGAGACAGACTGGCGTAAGTAAAAGAACTGTAACAAAATGCCACTAGGAAGGACGCAGCGCTAAACAGAAGCAGACTGGCGTAAGTAAAAGAACTGTAACACAATGCCATTAGAAAGGACGCACCGCCAAACAGAGGCAGACTGGCGTAAGTAAAAGAACTGTAACACAATGCCATTAGAAAGGACGCAGCGCCAAACAGAGGCAGACTGGCGTAAGTAAAAGAACTGTAGCACAATGCCATTAGAAAGGACGCAGCGCCAAACAGAGGCAGACTGGCGTAAGTAAAAGAACTGTAACAAAATGCCACTAGGATAGAAAGCACCGCTAAACAGAGGCAGACTGGCGTAAGTAAAATAACTGTAACAAAATGCCACTAGGAAGGACGCAGCGCTAAACAGAAGCAGACTGGCGTAAGTAAAATAACTGTAACAAAATGCCACTAGGAAGGACGCAGCGCTAAACAGAAGCAGACTGGCGTAAGTAAAATAACTGTAACAAAATGCCACTAGGAAAGACGCAGCGCTAAACAGAGGCAGACTGACGTCAGTAAAAGAACTGTAACAAAATGCCATTAGAAAGGACGCACCGCTAAACAGAGGCAGACTGGCGTAAGTAAAAGAACTGTAACAAAATGCCACTAGGAAGGACGCAGCGCTAAACAGAAGCAGACTGGCGTAAGTAAAAGAACTGTAACACAATGCCATTAGAAAGGACGCACCGCCAAACAGAGGCAGACTGGCGTAAGTAAAAGAACTGTAACACAATGCCATTAGAAAGGACGCACCGCCAAACAGAGGCAGACTGGCGTAAGTAAAAGAACTGTAACAAAATGCCACTAGGAAGGACGCAGCGCTAAACAGAGACAGACTGGCGTAAGTAAAAGAACTGTAACAAAATGCCACTAGGAAAGACGCAGCGCTAAGCAGAAGCAGACTGGCGTAAGTAAAAGAACTGTAACACAATGCCATTAGAAAGGACGCACCGCCAAACAGAGGCAGACTGGCGTAAGTAAAAGAACTGTAACACAATGCCATTAGAAAGGACGCACCGCCAAACAGAGGCAGACTGGCGTAAGTAAAAGAACTGTAACAAAATGCCACTAGGAAGGACGCACCGCTAAACAGAGGCAGACTGGCGTAAGTAAAAGAACTGTAACACCATGCCATTAGAAAGGACGCACCGCCAAACAGAGGCAGACTGGCGTAAGTAAAAGAACTGTAACACAATGCCATTAGAAAGGACGCACCGCTAAACAGAGACAGACTGGCGTAAGTAAAAGAACTGTAACACAATGCCATTAGAAAGGACGCACCGCCAAACAGAGGCAGACTGGCGTAAGTAAAAGAACTGTAACAAAATGCCACTAGGAAGGACGCAGCGCCAAACAGAGGCAGACTGGCGTAAGTAACATAACTGTAACAAAATGCCATTAGGAAGGACGCACCGCTAAACAGAAGCAGACTGGCGTTATTAAAAGAACTGTAACAAAATGCCACTAGGAAGGACGCAGCGCTAAACAGAAACAGGCTGGCGTAAGTAAAAGAACTGTAACAAAATGCCACTAGGAAGGACGCAGCGCTAAACAGAGACAGGCTGGCGTAAGTAAAAGAACTGTAACACAATGCCATTAGAAAGGACGCACCGCCAAATAGAGGCAGACTGGCGTAAGTAAAAGAACTGTAACACAATGCCATTAGAAAGGACGCACCGCCAAACAGAGGCAGACTGGCGTAAGTAAAATAACTGTAACAAAATGCCACTAGGAAGGACGCAGCGCTAAACAGAGGCAGACTGGCGTAAGTAAAAGAACTGTAACACAATGCCATTAGAAAGGACGCACCGCCAAACAGAGGCAGACTGGCGTAAGTAAAATATCTGTAACAAAATGCCATTAGGAAGGACGCACCGCCAAACAGAGGCAGACTGGCGTAAGTAAAAGAACTGTAACAAAATGCCACTAGGAAGGACGCAGCGCTAAACAGAGACAGGCTGGCGTAAGTAAAAGAACTGTAACACAATGCCATTAGAAAGGACGCACCGTCAAACAGAGGCAGACTGGCGTAAGTAAAAGAACTGTAACCAAATGCCACTAGGAAGGACGCAGCGCTAAACAGAGGCAGACTGGCGTCAGTAAAAGAACTGTAACAAAATGCCACTAGGAAGGACGCAGCGCTAAACAGAGACAGGCTGGCGTAAGTAAAATAACTGTAACAAAATGCCATTAGAAAGGACGCACCGCCAAACAGAGGCAGACTGGCGTAAGTAAAAGAACTGTAGCAAAATGCCACTAGGAAGGACGCAGCGCTAAACAGAGACAGGCTGGCGTAAGTAAAAGAACTGTAACACAATGCCATTAGAAAGGACGCACCGCTAAACAGAGGCAGACTGGCGTAAGTAAAAGAACTGTAACAAAATGCCACTAGGAAGGACGCAGCGCTAAACAGAGACAGGCTGGCGTAAGTAAACTAACTGTAACAAAATGCCACTAGGAAGGACGCACCGCTAAATAGAGGCAGACGGGCGTAAGTAAGTTTATTTGCTACAGCAAGCCATCTGGCCCATAGTACATACAGGGTTACATATATATTTTGAAGTAACAGGATATATACAATTTAAGTTTAGCCGTTTGCTTGGCGCAAACTATATCGAATTATTCGATCCGTAGTTCACATCTATATATGATTGTCTTAACTGTTTATGCAACGGGTATTGACGAATGGCGTCCGGGTGCGTCCAGTTTTAGCCAATCTGGAGCCAGGGAGACTGTGCTGTCCGAGATAATTAACTAACACCACATAAGTTGCCGTTACCCTACAACAAACGGAATTATTACAAATAATTCTCCATATGTTCTGTATTTTTTTTATTCTGTCTTGAATTTAAAACCTGAAAGCCTATGAGCTATCTCGAGAGAATCACATTTGTTCACCGGAGCAGAATTTGGTGCCGGCTTTATATCCATGCGCGCCTGTTCGTTCTTCGCTATTCTGTGTGATGTCGACAGCGATTCGCTAGGACGTCTGCGAGCGACAAAATAGTCCGCACAGTTTTATGTTGGCATTATTCTTATAAAGACTCAACGAGAGGTTGCTTTAAGTATAAAATGGTTCGTAAATATATACAATTACAATTCATCCGTTGAAAGCGAAATGGTCCACCAGAGGTAGGTACTTATTCTATATATCACTTGCGATGTATACATTATTAAATCAGTGACTGAGCAAGCGACCCGACTGTTTGGAGCATACTTCTGAGCTATAAATAACACTATTAACGGGAATAGCACATGCCTGCCATTATATGTGACTATCAACATTGTCCGTCAGTGCCAATATGGACATCTGCATATTAAACACGGCTGTTGTAATTTAGAATAAGATATGTAGTATTAAATTTTCGGCCAGGTTCAGATACCTATTATCCCATGAAGGTTTATCACATTTTATTAACATTAAGGCAGTCGGCTATTTTGAGAACTATGTCTGATCGTCACCCTGTACCTCTAATCTCTTTCACGGGGTTAACGCCATGCCATTAATGGGACCTTTGAGACGCATGCTAGCCATACAACCGCGACGGGCGACCTATCGGGGACACTCCACCTTGTGAGAACAGTGGAGCGACTGACATGGCAGACACGTGATGGCGTGATCGTATGAATCGCAAGTAGCATGTTTGTGTGAACCGTCCATCGGCCGTTCCCTCCAGGTATACATGGAAACGCTATAGTGGTGAAGGCCTCTTGGAAACACCACAGGAACAGCCCTGCCTCTGTAAGACCGTTGCCCCGTTGCCAATGTCAGACTCCACAGCCCCACGATTCATGCCCCACCCCATAGACCCGCGACCAATGCTCCACCCCACAGCCCCGCGCCCCAACCCCACATTTCTACCCCCCCCCCCCTCCTGCAGGCTCTCTTCTCCACCCCACCCACACCTTATGCCTAACCACACAAAACCGCAATAACCACTTCCGCCTATTGCCAGCGCGACGTCCATTATGAGACATCCTCACCGCCGGAGATCACCAGGGTCGCCATATTAACTGTCCACATGTCCTTAACCAGCTGGTATAAGCGCCATTTCACGGTGCCGTGAACCGTCCCCATAACCAATGCCGCAGAGCGGACGGAACCTCATCTTTACGACTACCATAAACGAGCGCATTGCCATACGCCTTTCATTCGGGGATAATACTCACAGCATTGCTATATAATATATCGTACCGTCTGACCCTAGACTTGTCCCTCCTCCCACTTTACAAATTTGTTTTATGTGCATCGAGCGATAGAGATATCATCGCTTCAGTGAAAGAATTGTAATCGGTTCGGGATGTTGCGCCATAAATAGTGTTAAGCCGTCGGGCGGGGTTTCAGCGACAACATTCTCCTACCGTCTTAATGTAATATAAAACCCCCGCGGGAGTCGTGCGCCAGACCGAAGCCCACACGGCAGCCAATCGGAATGCAAGCCGGAGTCAAACCGGTGGCGCCCCGTGGCGGAGAAAATGAGAAGCATGGCAAAACACAAAACAAGTCCAGCGAGGTGTAGGAGATTGCTGGAGCCGCTCAAACACGGAGGATGGTTTACTGGGCATCTGGGGGTCTGGAGGGGCGGTGTGAAACAGATTTGCATGAGGTGGCGAGGGGATCAGGGGTGGGGCAGATGGCCCATGTAGTGAAGATGAGTGGTACGGGGCTGAGGGAGGGAGGGCAATGGAGTGAATACGAATGTCCAACGAGGAGGCATGTTGTCACAGGAAAACAAGTGATATCAAATTATACAGACACTCCAACTCCTGATATTATGATTCATTTATGGGAAAGAAATAAGCATCGAAATATTTCCTAAACATCCCTTTGCCGCTCATGTGTTCAGAATCTCTGAGAGAAGCATATAAGGAGAGATGGGGCTGGAATGCTAGCATCGACAGTTAGGAGCGACACTTTCAGGGGGGTTGAGCAAAATGTGGTGCATGTAATCGGTCAACAATGCGGAGGAAGAATTAAAGGGTGGAATTCATCTCAGCGGGCAACGACATACTACGTGGAAAACGATTATTTGTTCATCTAAATTTCGCCATGGTTTCTGATTCAAAAACAAATTTCAGCAGCTTCTTGCATAATATTATTGGAGATCATTGGAGCAGAAAATGGTCAGTTTAAGTTTCAACATAACGTGGTGGGTGGAGGTGGGTTGATAAACCGTAAGTACAATTAGGCGTAACAGGAAATGGCTATTCAGTATATGTCGTTACTTGGTTATTTATTATGTGTACCAAAAGTCGAAGATATTGTGTCATTGACTAGCAGTTTGACTTTCTCGTGCACCAAAGTGCCTTAAAACGCCAACGTTTCATTTTAATTGTTGATGAAATGTTCTCAATTTCACATGGATCAAACGATTACTCGTGTTGATAAAATTGAACTATTTCGTTTAATTTAATGCACATATATTGTGATGTTATCAAAACAAGAGCCCCGGCAAGCATGTAATGAGATGTGATCCCATTGTGATGCGCAACACCATATTCGCCAGCTATGTTTACGCACATACTCATGGGATGTCACACCTTCTGGTCACACTTTCATGTAATGTCAAACTATATATTCACACTCTGATGTGATATCATACCCTCTGTTCACACTTTCGTGTGATGCCATACCCTCCCATAAATAGGGAGGAGGGGGGGGGGCATGGGTTGGGGTGGGGTGAGATGGGAGCACATGGTGGAGTGGGGTATGCACTAGACGGAGGGGGAGGGGGAGGGGTAGATGGGATGCTGGGTGTGAACGACGAGAGGGACAGAAGGATATGCCGCGGGCGTGGACATGGAGTCTGGGTGGTTGGGGGTATCCCGAGCGTGCGATTGCGTTCAAAGGACTTCATGTCTGGGAAAGAGCATGCTGAGTCTAACCTCGTGTTATGTCATATATTCTGTTCACACTCTGTGGTGTCACATCTTCTGTTGACACTTTTGTGTGGTGTCATGCCTACTCACAGACACTCATGTAACCTCATACTATCTGGCATAGCCCGCTGGTGATGTCGTCCCATATGTCTCTGTCTAACCTCTTCTATAGTGATATTACTCTCTGTCCTTGATCTGTAGTGATGTCATACCCCTCATTCACACCGTTGGATGTCGTCCTTCCCTCTGTACACATTCAAGAGAAGTCATACACTCTGTTCAAGCTCGCCAATGAAGACATTTATTCTGTGCACGCTCTACTTAGAGGGGTTTGGAAGGGGGTGTCCATTCTCCAGTGTGTCGATTTGTCATGACGTTTTTTTCTAAAATGCTATTACCTGAGTCGATGTCGCTTTTTCAGATCCTCAGTGCGGCAACTTTGGGGTCAGTGTTGAAAGTCGATTTGTCAAATAAGCCTGTGTCGAGTGTGGCCATTTACCCTTTTCAGACCCCAACTTAGATGTAATTTCTCAATTTTTCCACAGTATCATAGCTTCTTGCCACATCCTCCTTACACGGTGCACATATAGCCTCTCTCCCTGCTATATGTAGATAACCACCTTTTTGTCCATATGCTTCAGTGCCAACATTTTTCACTCTCCGACATCTTCTGCCTTGATGACAAATACCTCAATTTCAACACCCATTAAAGATGCTAAAAATACCCCTTGTCACATTCTCGTAGGGTAACATCCTTCTTGTTGAATTCCTGATAAATGTTGATGGTTAGACTCAGCATGCTCTTTCCCAGACATGAAGTCCTTTGAACGCAATCGCACGCTCGGGATACCCCCAACCACCCAGACTCCATGTCCACGCCCGCGGCATACCCTTCTGTCCTTCTCGTCGTTCACACCCAGCATCCCATCTACCCCTCCCCCTCCCCCTCCGTCTAGTGCACACCCCACTCCACCATGTGCTCCCATCTCACCCCACCCCAACCCATGCCCCCCCTCCTCCCTATTTTCTGACACCTCAGCTGTCGCCCCCTATTATGACATATCTATGGCTGTCTGGCGCTCGGCCGGCTCACCATGAGAGTCCCTGGCGGGAGGCTCGGCTGGCTAAAGGGCGGCATGGCGGTCTGCATGTTGATGGCTTCCCGTGTCATCCCCCCGCTAATCCTCTAACGACCATCACACCCCAAAAAACGAACCCATTTCGTGAGGGGCTTCTAGATGAGGGAGGATGAAGACTGCAGCACTAAAACGGTATGGGAAATACTGATACGTAGAAAAGGACCGACTACTGACGGAGGCTCCTGCTATTCCTGTATAGTGTGGGTATGGGGGTGTCCTAGTCTTGCATCTTGTACCTCTGAGGGTGTCCTAACGCTACATATGGAAGGCAGTGGGTGTTCCAATCCCACATAGTTTAAGTCGAGATGTCTAGAACTTTGGAGCTTTGGAGCTTTACATCTATTGGGCAGCCGGCTTATGTGCCCCACTAGCATTACATACCCTAGGCCATGGGTGAATAAATAACATAGCATACCCTAGGCCATGGGTGACTAAATAACATAACATACCCTAGGCCTTAGGTGACTAAATAACATGACATACCCTAGGCCACTGGTGACTAAATAGCATAACATAGTCTAGGCCATGGGTGACTATATAACATTACATACCTTAGGCCATGGTTGTCTAAGTACCATTACATACCGTAGGCCATGGTGACTAAATAACATTATATACCCTAGGCCATGGGTCGCTAAATAACATATCATACCCTAGGCCATAATATCATTACATACCCTAGGCCATGGGTGACTAAATAACATGTATAAGACCAGATGTGTCTTGGTAATCTGAGACCAATTAAGCCTGAGATGTCTAATTAAGTAGCATTGGGTACCACACGCCGAGGGCGTCAAAATAGCATACAGCATCATAAGCCGATAGTTGCTCTTCTATGTTAGGGTCAAATAGGTGTCTGTGACATAGCAGATGAACTAAACCCAGTAGCCGTCGATGTGTATCTTAGATATACCCGGCCTACATACACTGGACTGTCGCACATTTATAAGCTGAAAATATCAATTATGGCGTTTCACTGATGACCCATACACGTTGACCAAATATATATGCATTGGATTTTTTTATAATTAATGAGATGATCATTCAAATGTGTATTCGTTGTTGAAAATGTCGCAAAATAAGCAAAATGATATCCGCACCAGGCAGTCGTTCAATCCAAAAAATCAAAGTGTGAAAAATCAAAATACACAGATACATTATATGGCTTAATAGCGACAAATCCTCGGTTTCCTCACACATTCCCTAACGCCATCGGCCCACGCAACAGCACACTGATTGATTTAGGGGCGGTGACGAATGAGTCACCGCCATTGCATGGTTCCTAAAGAAAGCTAAAGCGCTGGCGACCGAAACGTACGCCTGACACCGCAGACGATGTACCATTCAAGTTTTGCCATCCCTTTTTCCTCGCTGTCTTCACTTTTAAAATTCTCTGCCAAATGTCACCGTCACGACACGTGACCTGACCGCTTTTCCCGTCCCTGACATATGACATGTCGCCATCTTGAATGCCGAGTTCTGTCTGGGACGCTCGTTTTTCTACCCCGACATGCCAATCAATGTTTTTTCGCCGCCCGCCAGGTGGCGACGCGTGACTGTCTGACGCCATGGAAGGCTGAATGGGATGTGCTCTGGGCAGTGATGGCGGGTCAGATATATTCGACAGACCCGATGGACCACAGTGCGATCCATCACCCCACATGGCTGTTCTAATGGGATGAATTATCTAAATGTTACGCTGACATCCAGCTTTGTTTCACAACGGTGGTTAACAAACTTAAGAAGAAACACTTTTGTCGGCTTAGATTTGCATCTTGTGAAGCTATCCAGACAACCCCTGCGTTTTTGGCGTAGATTTATCGATGTAGATTTGTCTCCTGTGGCGTTTGACTGGCCTTGCACATTTTTCAATTGTTTTTCTTTCTTTACCTCTCTGATGTCAAGACCAGAGACGAGATTGTACCCATGGTCACATCTGATGTATAATGTTAGGCAAAATTGTGTAGGCAATGCCAGTTTTTCAGTGGAGTAAATAAAATACGTTAGAACTAAGAAGAAATAAGTATCGTTCACCAAAAATGACGAGATACTATGATGTCGATGGCATATGTATATACAGACAGGAGACGGAAGGGGTTGGGGAGGGGTGGGCGGGGCCGGGCGGGGGGCGGAGCGGTGGCTTGGTGGGCGGGGGGCGAGAGGTCGCGTCAAATCTCTAGGGACGTTCGCCGAAGGCTGCAAAGAAAAGCAATTTGCACAACATTCTCGTCAAAATCTGACATATATTTTTTCTCGGCCGCTGCGGCAACGTTCTTTATGGATAAATCAGGTATTATGAAGTACCTAAAAATGGCGTAGCATGGGAATAACATAGCAGAGAAAATCGATAGACGCGATGTATAAATTATCGATTCTGCAGTCTTTGAAGTTTCGGCGGTCCATAAAAAAGGCCAACAAGGCCCAAACCCATTTCGGTGTGTTGTCAAACGATGAACAGCGATTGCGAAATTGAGTTGAAAACCGGAGCGTGCAACCCATTGTCAGCATTATTAGCAGAGTTCACAGCGTCTCAAGCTGAATAGATGGCGAGTTAGGCTATTAGTGGGTGCATTTATTCGGTCAGCACCAGCGGCCGGTGCGTGGTTCGAATCTCACATGCTTAAAGGTCTTATGGATGTTTGCACAGGATAAAGCTTGCAAGTCCGCGTTCGCAGATTCAGTGGTGTTGTTGTTCTTGTTTTAGTGTGTGTGGGTTAGGGGTGTGGGACGGGCTAAGCTTACCGATCTGTTTGGCTATGATTAGCCAATCAGCTAAAGCGAAATCCAAGTGTATATATCTAACTCATCCAACTTCCCCGTTTACATTGCATCATGGCCAAGGATTTGTTTAATTCCTGCTCAGAAATGGAAGACATGTTTTACATATATGTACTTGAGTAGGCATGTGTTATAGGAACGCCATCTTGTTTAATTTTGGTAGTACTGGACAAATATAATCAATTCCTTTTCTTCGTGCTACTATTTAATCACAGTATGCATCTTCACATTATTGTGCGTCAAACAATATCACATGCGACAAGAATCTCGTTCATTCACGTTCCACATTCAAAATCAATAGTAACACCTCGAATGAGCGCAGTTAGTTTTTAATGCTTATAGATTGAGCGTATTTTTTAAATTTTTTATATCAGCTTTATTTATTTCAAGAGGTTTACAACAACGCATAGTACATGTAAATGTTTACCTCACCATTGAGCGTAATTTGCGAGCAAAAATATACCTTAGGGTGTAGGCGACAATGTTGGCCATAACACTGAGAAATAAAGCATATATATATATACATATATATATATTTCCGGGCTGCAATAGCGGTCGGGCCGGGTTCCCCAGACTTCATTAGTCCCATTAACCCCTGACCAAGCGGTCTGTGACAAATATAGCCAATGCACGGAAGTCTTTTTTGTTTTTTTTCATGTTACGCCCGCCTCGCGGACAAAACCGCAGCAGAGAATTTGATTAGATACACGTGGCCATACTGGCTATATTTGTGCCTACGTGTTATTTGGGTCTAGCTTCGTTCGCTTCTAGGAATTAGGTATAAAATAAAGAAGTCGTGTTATTGCAAGGGTACTTCCACAATGTTACAGCGAAGGCAACGTCAGCTTGGACTTTAATATATCAGCCATCGGACAAGCAAAATTCAACCAACTGTCTTAAATTGCGTCTTCCTTAAGAATACCATTATAGAGAGTAAATTGCCTCAATAATCTTTCCTGGTCTGATTACAACGTGCAACAGTGGTATTTGACGTTCCCCAGCTTACATACCCGTTGCAGTTGCGCCTTACTGCGGACAAAATCTAAATTGCGGCTGACCAAGTAATAGACAAATCATCAGTAATTATTGACTGGTTCTTAATCACGCTGGTAATGAAACTGCAGCTGATATTTTATTAAGGAGTCTCTATTATTTGCATTACTCTAAAATTACCCTCGACTGAATAGCCGAATAGCTCCCAATCCAATATCGACAAGTTGCTTGCCGTGTTAATAAGGAACGGTTGTTGTCTGTCACGTTAATATTATCAGTAATCCTTCAAGTTGTTGACAGTTATATTGGACGAAACTGATCCGCTTTCTCTACGCTGACAAGTGCAGTGGTCAAATCCTTGACCTGGTAGACAGCGCCAGTGTCCAGTACCCTCTTCTAGGCCAGTCGGGTTCGCACCGCACCTGTGCAAAATCTGTGTTTTTCTTTGTTCGCAAAGAACACGGGCTTATTCCCGGAGACGCGACACATCTTTATCTAGTCTCTTCCCTGTATCTCTATAGGACCGAAGCGAGCCACTTAAACTCACCAATCTACTTGACCTGTGCACGGATGACCGCGATGCCGTTGGGGATTAAATTGATGTAGGATTATGGTAAGAGTATTAGGGTTCGGCTAATGGCTAATGCACATCTGTCTTTGCTTGGGGTGTTATCCATCGACATGGAGACGGATTTCATCAGACATTGGACGGGAATAATGGTATCAAGGTCCTAAGAAGATGCGACGAAGATAGGCCTAAGCCACTCACGAAAAGTGTAAGGTTTTCTGCGATCCGTATCACAGCAGTCTGTGAATTCCTCAATATTCGCGATATCCCCTTTAAGATGTTGTTTTTTTGCGCCCAGTCCTCAACACTCCTGTGCAGATCACGAATAATAAATTTCCTTATCCACAGCTCACAATGCATTAATATATGATCTCCCTGCATACAAGAATGAGGGCGGATACATGATATAAATCGACTTCCGGTTATTTAATATCAAAATTCCTAGTTCACGATAAATGTAAATCTTTGATCCCAGGGATTGGCTAATACGTACGCAACCCCCCCCCCCCCCACCACCCACACCCCGCCACGCCCTCCTGAATACACTGCGTAGTTGAGGTCTGCCGTCGCCCGAACACTCCTCAAGTGACTCCTTCGCCATCATTAGTGGTCCGATGAGAGAATGGGAACTGGACGCTCCCCCACTTTCCCGTTTCGACTGGATGTGGCCGAAACTCCACACGATATACAGCGATATCGGCCTGATTATTGTCGTGTTGTGACGTTATGTCAGACGTCAAAAGTCGTTGTGTAGGTTGTATTAAGACCTGGTATCTCTTTTTTATGCAACGAAGTCATGCGGCGAACACCATACAACATGATATTTTTCAGTAGCGTTGAAGGCCTAAGCGAACCTATAGTTTTACAAATATTGTCTTGATGGGTATATTATATGATTTGTTGAAAGTAACATGACCAGGTCAATGACAACACGACATTGGAGGCACATCAATAGCAATGTCCAACAAAACTCGAATAAAGTAGTCATAAGAGTTACAGAGGATGAAATGTATTTCTACGTCACAGCATCTGTCACACGTTATTGGCAAATATAGAGGTAGCGGTTACCTTTTCCATAACGCTTGACATGAAGTAGCGGCTAACAAAGGGTGTTGTTAGCTTTATATAGCAAATGCGATCGTTTCTTTCAGCCTCATCTCATGGGATTAATTCGATGTCCACAAGCTGGAAGCTAGTTTGTGTTGTATAATATTTACCCAGATCATACATATGTTGTGTGCTATATTTCACACAAGACCGGTCGGAACTTCCTGTCAAACTCAAGGCAATTATTCGATTCGAGCAATGTGAAAGCAAGTTATATAATTGTCAAACATCAGTCATACCACACTCCTGGGCCCACACGCAGACATCCGTGGTGTGCACGAAATGGACATGTCTTGTTTCTGTCTCACTCAAGGCTGACATTGGACGGACTGCAAGCGGTTATGACAACATGGACGTAAATCTTCTCTAATGAGGTCGCCGCCCATGAACCCTGGACTCTCAATTATCAGCCAAGTCCATCACACTTTAATGGTAGTTCCGGGTCTTGTGCGCATTTGGTTGTGTATATACACCGCCAGGGGGCTACAGAGCACCACTCGGATCGCAGCGCGCTGGTGGAGATTGATACCGCTCTCAGCCAATAAGCCAACGATGCGTCCGGAAACATGGAAATGTGCGGTTGGGGTACGCGGATATCACCTTTCCGGTAGGATGCCATGGCAATAACTATTCATGGGAGTTGCAATGCACGGGGCTTATATACATCATATATCTGGTGCACTTTTAAAGAGATGTATATTCGGGATTGGTGCATACCCATTACGATACTAGATTTCATCTAATGTGCCATCATCTGCGATGATCTAAATGGGAATTTACCATTCATTCCGGAGTAGGAAACAATGGAAATAACAGCGATGCTGCGCGCTGATTGGACACGACATTGGACATACATCACCCTCCGTGAAACTGGCCGTTCACCACTTGAAGAGTTAACAACCTCATCCCATATCATGCTTTACCCCGAAAGGAGAGGGATTGGTATGACGGGAATAAGTTACACTGCGACAGCAATCGGCGCAGATCAATAGCGGAGAGAGCCAACACACTTTAATTGGCATCGGTAGCAGACACACATAATGGCATTTTAATTGTCATTGACAGCATACACACTTAATGGCATTTTCAATTGGCATTGGTGGCAGACACATAAAATGGCATTTTAATTTTCATCGACAACATACACACTTAATGGTATTTTTAATTGGCATCGGTGGCAGACACACACAGTCATATATCAATGCAGACACAGACAAGTTTCCATGTTGATCGGTTACTAGGGCGAACACACATTAACCCACATGTTGATTGGTCACTAAGACGAACACACATTAGCCCCCGTGTTGATTGGTCTCTAAGACGGGCACACATTAACCCCCGTGTTGATTGGTTATTCTACTCTATATAGCTTACTCTATATAGCGATATATTTAGCTGGGCTGGTTTAGTTGCGAAGCGAGCACGGTACGAGTCTCCCCTCATGAACCGCGAGTGGCATAAATATATATATAGCGACATAGCTGGCATTCCGCGCAGTACGATCCACTGGCTGTCGGGTCATGTCACGCAGTTGTATATCACACGAACATTGCCATACCATTAACAAATTGCCTTGGGCTTAGAGTCCGGAAACAGAAATAACATTCCCCCTGAGGGACTTAATAAATACCCACACAGCGTTCTCGCGATCTACGTTCTCAGACCGGGCCCGTCAAATGCAGCGAGAGATGTAAAAATTTAATGTCATGGTTTCGGGCCACTTTTTGCCCACATGAAGGTTAAAGCGGACAATGAAATGGGTTTGCCATATGGATCAAACTGGCCTCACTTGCCAGTCCCAGCTTGACATGGAATCCATGACCTGTTGATCTGCCCATCCTCCATCCTCCAATCAGCTGAACATTTATTTTACATTTCTTTAACATAATATACTACATTTCTCTAACATTTTATAGTACACGTCTCTAAAATAATATAGTTCACTTCCCTAACATTACGCATTCATGTAACATTATGCATTCATCTAACATAATGCATTCATCTAGCATAATGCATTGATTTAACATAATATACATGTTCACGCACAAGTATAATTGCTTCAGAACAACAGAATAGCCAACACAATTACATCGCATACTTCAAAATGCATTTGACGAAAAAAAGGTTTGAAAAGCTACGGCAGAAAATTTGTTCCCATCTGCCAACTATCCTAATCAGCAACCTGGCGTTCTAGCGATAGCGACGTGCCGCCTCTCACCTGACTCCGGGTCGGTGCTACTTCACCCACAGTAGTCACCTGACGAGGGAAGCACTTCACGTCTCTCTTGCGCTGGCTTCAGCGACTCACGAATCCTTGTGAGTGAGGCATTATCCGTGACCAAACGGGCGCCGGATATCGGCTCATTGTAACAGCAACAATGATATGCCTCTTGTATTTTTATGTGGTGTTCATTACATTCTTGTGATTGTATTTCTTGATTGTCGAGGACGTTGCATGCGTGAACAATGTGCCATGGGATACTGGCATTCAGTCAAGTCACTCACCCATGCTAATTGCCCGTAGGTTTGCGAATGTCAGCTATGATCGGTCAATGATCGGACTCACATTGCGGCCGCCGGATATGGTGCCATTAGATCGGCGGTAATCGTGACTAGGATCGAAGGAACATCATGCAATATCAAGGCATAAAACCACACGCCAATGACGTCATTCCTGGCAACCTGTCAACAGTCCGGCAAGCACTGTCATGCGGGATGATGCTGAAATTGGCATAGATGCAAATATGACCGGATCATGTATTGGATGCAAGAAACATGGCTACATGAGGGTGGGCGGGAGAGTTTGTACAGCGATTCTTGTTGCAACACAAAGAAAAAAGTATTATGTAAAATGTGTGTTGATGGGAATAACTAGACAAGGACATTACCAATGTATATCATATATCCGCCCCTCCTCCGCGGGGAGTTCTTTATTTAAGTCGTTGTGATCTGGGAATAACGAAATTTGTTCTTCGTGATTTGGCAACATGACGCCCCCCCCCCCTCCCTACCCCTCTCCCCTAGACGACAATGTCGCAGTCTGCGAGAAATTCCGCTAACACGTTACTACTTTTTGTTTCAATTGTTAACGTAGATCCATGGCTACACATTTCATCACCACTCCCAGCCACCAAATCTATCGGCTTCATCGTTTCATTATTGTTCAGTTTCAGGGTGCTAAGACAACCTGCTGAATTACATCAGTTGCGGTTCTGTGGGTTTTAATAATATATTATTCGTTTTATCATTGGCCATGTTCGTGGTTTTACCCATAACTACTTGCTTTTTTACCATTTTTGTTTTATTTGGAAGCTCATATTGTATGGATATTTCCTGGGTGCTAGCACTAACTCTTCAATTATTTAGACTGAAATTAACCGGTATGGCACGATGTAGCGTTACGGGCTGAAAGCGACCGTTGCGCCCTGTACTAAGTTGTATTTATTTATTTATTTATTTATTTAATATCTTGGACGCTGTCTAGGCCACCGGTTCAGTACAACAGTGTACAACTGACAACGCAACAGAATGTAACCGCAATACAAAACCGACAGGAGTAAAATACGGGTATCATTACAAGGCCCAATCAAATGAAAATCAAACCAGCCATCGTCTGCAAAGAAACCGCTGAATATGCCTGGACGGGTATAGGGGAGAGGGGCGGGTGGCCAGAGGGGGGTGGGGGGGGGGATGAGGGGCTAGAGTGCCGCAAGGGATGAGAGACGAAACATTACCCAAGTGTATCCCCAAGGCCAATAACTCCATCCTAACTCTCTCCGAATCATCGGGCCTATCTAAGGCAGACCGGCAGTTACATTCACTCCTTCTCGTTCAGCTCTTATACCCAGCTACTGCCTCCGCTATACTCAGGTCGAGGTCACACCGTGGACCTCGATCACACCATGCAATCCCCATGTGGCCAGAGTCTGTTGTGTTAATCGCACCGCCGTCACCTCAACTTTGACGCTCCGATACCCCAGCTCCGGCCTCCCGGTACCCTAACCCCAACCTACTGACACCATAACTCCGACCTCTACACCCCGAGGCTGATCCCACAAACCCCTTAGCTACTTTCGTCCTATGCGCCTTGAGTGTCCTTGCGAACCCCCCTCTGCCAGTCAATAGTGTCCGAACTGCCGCAATCATAAAAAAGCGATGGAAATTGGATCGTATTGCGAGAGATGAATGACTCAATACGAGATGCGCTTCGATCGATCAGAGCTTGGACACACAGCGTGGGTTCCCCATTGTGAAGACCCGGGTCGACTGCCCGAAGGTCGATGAGCCCTAACTGTAACAAAGGCCAAGAAGGGGTCTGGAAGGGGGGGGGGTCTAAGATCTAGTGTCAAAGTTTCAAAATTCTCAGTGTCCAATGTCGATTCTAAAATGCTGTGTCCACATCGCTTTTACCGATCCTTAGTTTCGAAATTTGGGGGCCAACATCGAATGGCAATTTCTCAAATATGCCTTGTTCGAGTGTCGCCATTTACTCCTTTCAGATATCTACAAGTAAAGTTTAAGTGACCGCGATGACGAACTATTAAACAAGTCTGGTCTGGATATGTTTAATCATATTGATATATGTTAAAGTGCTCGTGCCACCATTTTGTCTTGCTTTTGTCTTGAGTTAACTTGGTTTAGGGAAGATAAATGAAAAACAATTTGTTTTAATGGGAGTTTACGTTTTGTATTCCACGATATCACTATGAACCGGTTCGTCAAAGTTGCAAAAGTGAGATCCGCCGGGCTTATTTCTGAGAGCATTGCATCTGAGCGTAATTTGAAAATTCCCCAATGATGTCACAAGATTGACAGGTGAGTTTGATGCAGTGCGTATACATCTATGGTCGAGGGCGTGTATTGTTTTTTTATGATTGAGTGCGTTCCGTTCAGTTCGAGCCAATGAGCAGAGATAATCTGAGTCTCAGTATAAAAGCACATACGTTTGTATTCTCCATTGACGTCACTTTCTTTGCTCGCAGAAGTTAAATTGGTGCGTGCAAAAACAAGTGGGAAAATATGCCCTTCTACTATTTGGGGCTTTACAGCTCGATAACATAAGCGTGGAAACACAGAAGATTAATGTGAACTAAAGTCGTTTTCGCCTGGCACGAACTCTTTAATGCGTCGGGTAATGAACAAATAATAAAATTGCCCTTACTCACAAGAACTTGCACACATAAAGAAGTTTACACGCCTGGCCAAGGGAAAGGAAAACTGGGCCATAGCCTTTATGGATATATAACAATGGATATGTCAATGCATGTAACGCAGAAAGGCAACTCAACTTTCTTCAGTCGATGTGCAACCCATAGTATATTATATTTATGGTACGCCATCAATGTTGTTATGCCATCCATGTTAGTGCGCCATCAATTGTTGCATGCCACAATTCTTAGTAACAACATTGCGTACATCATAATACTCAAAAATACTGAAAAATACTGATAATCTCCATGGTCTCTATTTGTTAAGGATCATTCCTCGATCCTAATCAGGCGATCAGTCATTCTACAACTAACACCGCAGATCAGCGCAGGCGTCTCCACCAGGTCGCCTGCTTTATTTCGTCGCGGTAGTTTGATTCAGACCGACCCCTTCGGGCAAACCCAAAAGCACTCAAATATGAGTAAAATACACGCCATCGACAACAGACGACTATGAACCGCGTCAAACCTCTCCTGTCAACATTGCGACATCATTGGAAAGTGTCTAAATAACGCTCAGATGCAATGCTCCCAGAATCAATCTCACCAAACCTCACTTTCGTTAGTTTAACTAACGTGTTTATAATGATCTCATGGTCAAAAACTGTAAACTCTCATTAAAACAAATGATTGTTCGTTTGTTTTCCCTAGACAAAGTTAACTCCGAGCTAAACAAATTGTGACACCAACAGTTGTATTACGTTGCGAATAGCCTGCAAGAGATATAACAAGGTACATGAACAAAAACGCATCCAAGGCAGTGCATACAGGCGATATGAAAAGTGACTGGGAATCTTCAGTAGCTTCTGTGATTCTCCTTCTGGGGAGCCAATCGTGTTATATTGGGGATGAACAATGGGAATTTATGACAACTTATGACTACTTATCCCCCCTACACACACACACACTTCCTGAATTAAAGGTACGATTACTACTGCCACCCCTCCCCACCCCACACCCCCCTTGGCGTAAGTATAAAAACCGTAAAACAGATTGCCATTAGGAAGGACTCGCCGCTAAACAGAGGCAGACGTGCATTAGTACGTTTATTCGCTACAAACGCCGCACAAAGGGAGAAATGTCGCACTTATTGTTGCTTAAACAATGACCTTAAATAGGACAATTTGGTATAAGACAGTGACTTAAAGTGCCCAAAGTTCAACCAAAACTGTAGAACGGTATCTTGCGACATAAGTTATATATACAATAGTTTTGCTCATAGATAATGGCTCTAAATGCGACAAAAAGTAGTCTGAAGGTGGAAATGACGAACTTACGTTGTTACGAGCAATTGCCTTTCTCCTCAACGCCACGCGCTATTACCATGATAGTGACAGTTTTTGCTGATAGATAATTGTAACAGCACGCCGCAAAAGCCAGAAATGACGCACTTAGAGTTGCTTAAACAATGCTCTGAAATAGGACACGTCAAAAATTTGCTGTCGGCACCACGCGCAATTAACATGACTGAGCGCCACTCCTACCCAGCGACAAAGCTCAATCGAGTTAGTCGGCCTCGGCTTCAGCTGGACATCGGCCCACATGGATTTTGCACTGTGACTTGCATTTCCCGGACTCGAAAACCCATTTGGAGATAGGAATAATGCCCCCATTAGCCTCGCAAACTGCTAATCCCCTTCCGACTGAAAACATAGAACTGTAACGAAATGCCATTAGGAAGGACCCACCGATAAACAGAGGCAGACTGGCGTAAGTACGTTTATTCACAACAAACCATCTGGCCCATAGTACATACAGGGTCACATAAATATTTCGGTGTAACAAGATATATATTTATACAATTTAAGTTTAGCCGTTTGCTTGGTGCAACCGTTATCGAGTTATTCGATCGGTCGTTCACATTTATATATTATTGTCTTAAGTGTTCATACAACAGGCATTTACAAGTGGCGTCTGGTGAGTGCGTCCAGTTTTAGCCAATCAGGAGCCAGGGAGTTGTTATCGGAGTGCGGTTGTACTCGCGCCAGCCCGCCTGTGCTGTAAGGATAATTAACTATGTGTATCACGAGTGTATCATAATCATAATTCTCCATATGTTCTGTAATTTTTGCATTAGCAACATCTTCTCCATGTTAAATACATTTATTCTGTCTTGAATTTAAATCCTCAAAGCCTGTGGGCTATCTGGAGAGAAGCACATTTGTTCACCGCAGCAGAATTTGGCGGCCAGCTTTATATCCCTGCGCGCCTGTTCGCTATTCTGTGTGATGTTGACAGCGACTCGCTAGGACGTCCGCGAGCGATTATAGTCAGCACAGTTTTATGTTGACATTGTTGTTTTAGGACTCAGCGAGATCAAAAACATATGCATCATCATTTTGAGATACTTTTAGTCATGAACCTAAAATGCAACAAATCTAAGATTGCACATGTAAATAGGTTGCTTTAAGTTTAAAATGGTTCGTTATATGGAAGTACAATTCATTCGTTGAAAGCGAAATGGCCCACCAGAGGTAGGCATTTATTCTATATATCTTTACGATTTACACATTATTAAATCTGTTACTGAGCCAGCGACCGGCTGTTTGGAGCATACTTCTGAGCTATAAATAACACTATTAAGAGGAATAAGACATGACTGGCAATATATATGACGATCAACATTGTCCGTCAGTGCCAATATCGACATCTGCACACTGAACACGGCTCTTGTTTGACAGTTGTTGTGAAGGGTTGAAGAGGTCACTGACTCTGAGTTACTGACCTGAAACAAGCACATGGTATAATTTAAGTCTAAGAGTTTCTTGTTTCTTGTCACTGCTTGTACTCCGATTTATCTTGTGTTGTTATCCTGATGTTCCATGTATCCATTTATGTCTTGGGTGGTTTGAGTTTTTCGATGATATATCCAACTTGTCGGTAATCCATAGATTTAGTTTCACTTTGCAAAACTTTCCCTTCTCCGGTTGCCATCTTTCATACGGGTGACCAGTGGACCCCCAGCTGACTTGTCCTGGTAATTTGCATGCCGGGAAGCCTTGAGCTCATATATAAGGTCACACGCCGGCCGGTTGCTCTCTCTCTCACTTCATTTTTTCACGGGAAGCGGTTTGGACCCTCCCCGGGTCCTCACAGCAGCTTCACCGTTGAGTGAACTAGGGGGCTGGTGACGGCTTGAAGCCTTTCTTCAGGTAATGTTTCTTTTAATTATTTGACTTTATATTACATTGTTTAAGTAACTGGTATGCATGTGCTGGTGTCTCATGTGGGTTTGAGGCTATAAACAGTGCCATGCTGTGAGGGGCGTGTCTTATCAGCAATCTGTCAGTTGGTGAGTTTGGCCCTTGAACTTAGTTAACTTGAATTATCTCGACGTTATTTAATGGCATAGTATTTATAGTGATTATAGACTCATTTGAAGTTTTTTTTCTGGTTATTTTCTCTACTGTTGACCTCAATAAGAACGTTTTTACGGAAATATTGGCCATGTGTTCTGTCGGCCATCTCCGTGTAGTTTTTGTTAGTTTAGACTGTGTCCTGCTTTCATAGTTTTCTAATCTCTTATGTTATTAATTACGCGTCTGTCTGCTTTGTCCTACTTCTGTGAAATTTGTGTCTGTATTCAGTGGTTATCTGTAAGTTGTCTATTTTGTTTTGTGCTCCTTTCTTCAGAATAAATGCCGAGCATCCGACCCAAAACGTGGTGTATTGTTTTCCGACGCCCTGCCACATAAAGTAAGTGGCATTACACTTTTGGCCAGGTTCAGATACCTTCCATCTCATTAAAGTTCATCACATTTTATTAAAATAAAGGCAGTCGGCCATTTTGAGAACCATGTCCGATCGTTGCCATGTACCTCTAATCTCTCACAGGCTTAGCAACATGCCATGCATGGAACCTTTGAGACGCTTGCTAGCCATACGAACGCGACGGTCAACCTATTGGAGATATGTGTATCTACACCTTGTGAGAACACTTATGTGAGAGACTTACATGGCAGACGCGTGATGGCGCGATGGTATGAATCGCAAGTGGCATGTATTTGCGAACCCTCCGTCGATCAATCGCTCCACGTATACAGGGAAACACCATAGAGATAAAGGCCTCTTGGAAACACCTCTAGGAACAACCATGCCTCTGTAAGACCATTGTCTCTTTCCTTGTACTACCCGTACCCCTATCCCACCCTACAGCGCCGCGGCCAATGCCCCACTTCACAGCCCCGCGACCAGTGTCCCACCCACAACCCCGCGACCAATGCCCCACGCCACCTCCGACGCACGCCACTATCCCCTTGCAACCGCAATAACCACTTCCGCCTATTGCCAGCACGACGCTCATTATGAGACATCCACACCGCCGGAGATCACCGGGGTCGCCATATTAACTGCCGACATGTCCTTAACCAGCTCGTATAAGTGCCATTTACAGTGCTGTGAACCGTTCGCATTGCGCCTTTTATCTGGAGCTGATACTCACGGCATTGCTATATAATACATCATACTATCCGACCCTAGACTTGCCCCTCCTCCCACTTTACACATTTGTTTTATGTGCAACGAGCGATAGAGATATCATCGCTTCAGTGAAAGAAATCGAATCGGTTTCGGGATGTTGCGCCATAAATAGTGTCAAACCGTCCGGCGGGGTTTCAGCGAGAACATTCGCCTATCGTCTTAATGTAATATAAAGCCCCCGCGGGAGAGCGTGGCGCGCCAGACCGAGGCCCACACGGCAGCCAATCGAAATGCAAGCCCAAGTCAAACCGGTGGCGCCCCGTGGCGGAAAGAATGAGAAACATGGCAAAAACACAAAACAAATCCAGCGAGGTGTAGGAGATTGCTGGAGCCGCTCAAACAGGGAGGATGATTTACTAGGCATTTTGGGGTCTGGAGGGGCGGTGTGAAACACATTTGCATGAGCTGGCGAGCGGCTCAGGGGTGGGGCAGGCGGCCCAAGTGGTGGCGGCGAATGGAGCGGGGCGGAGGGATAGAGCGCAATGGGGTGAATACGAATGTCCAACAAGGAGGCATTGATCGGAGGAAAACAAGTGATATCAATTTATATAGACACTCCAACACCTTATATTATCACCCATTTAAGGGAAACAAATAAGCATCAACATATTTCCTAAATATCCCTACGCCACTCATGTGTTAAGAGGGCGAATACATTATCTCTGAGAGACATAGATAACGTGAGATGGGGCTGGATGTGATCGATCAACAATGCGGAAAGAGAATTGAAGTGTGGGATTCATCTCAGTGGGCAACTACATAGTACGTGAAAAACGATTATTTGTTCATCTAAAACTGTTAATAATTTATGATTCACAAACCCGGCTAAATTCAGAAGCTTCTGGCATAATAGTATCTCAGAGCATGATCGGTCGTCTGTTTGTATATTCAGGACGCTATAACCACTTTAGGTCATATAGCGTCACTGGGAGAAGGAAGGGAGAGTGAAGTCATGCCCCGGTGGGTAACCCCCACTCTTTGCAAAGAAGGACATGGGATCTTTATCCTACGACCAGACAGGCATGGCCACAGCTGAGATCGTACCATCGATCCACGTGTCGTTAGGCTCTCGGATGACCGGAAGGGGCCGGCCTCTTCAGAGGTCAGTTTAAGTTTCAACATCAAGTTGTTAGTGGAGGCGGGTTGATGTCAAGTAACGTCCCACGTGTTACGAATAAACCGTATAATCACGCGTAACAGGAATTGTTTACTTAGTACCTCGTTACTTGGTTATGTATTATGTGACCTAAAGGTCTAACATAATGTTGTGTCCTTAACCACCAGTTTGATTTTCACATGCATCAAAATGCCTCAAAACGCCAACATTTCATTTCAATTCTTTATGAAATGTGCTCTAGTTCACATGGATCAAAAGTTTGGAGAAATATACGTCTTGATAAAATTGAGCTATTTCTTTTAATTTTGTTCTACATACAATCTCATGAGATGGCATATCTTCTGCTCATACTTTCATGTGGCTTCATACTATCTATCATAATATATCTGTCGTCTTCTCACGAGGTTTTTTGTCGCTCTTTAGCTAAGTTGACTTTTTTTCTAACATGTTATTATCAGTGTCGATGTCGCTTTTGCAGATCCTCAGTGCCGGAATTTGAGGGTCAGTGTCGAATTAAATGTCTTTAATTATGCCAGTGTCGCGTGTCGCCATTTAATCCTTCCACACCCCAAATATAATTTCTCCATTTTCCTACAGTATAATACCTTCTCGTCACTCACGCCTTAGATGAAAATAAATTTAGCCTCTTACCATGCTATATGGAGATAACAACCTTTCGTCCAAATGCTTCCGTGTCAACATTTTTCACGCTCCGAAATCTTCTGCTATGATGGCACATACCTCAATTTCAACACCCATTTAAGATGCTAAACATGCCATATGTCAGACTTTAGTAGGGAAACATCCCTCTTGCTGAATTGCCTGATAAATCCTGATTGTTAATTTCAGAATACCACGCCTCCCACTATTAACGCCCCCCCACACTCACCCCGCCTCCTCGTTTCCTGATGTCAATTTAGAAAGTTTGGAAAGGCACGCTCATGATACGGTCCTGCCCCCCACCACCAACCACCCAGACTCTATGTCCACACCGGCAGCATCCCTACCCCTTCCCCTCCCTTTCCGTCTAGTACATACCTCACATCCCACCTCTCCTTGCCTTTCGGCCTGGCGGTCTGCATGTTGATGGCTTCCGGTGTCATCCCCCGCTAATCCTCTAACGACCATCACGCCCCGTAAAAAAACCCATTTCGCGAGGGGCTTCTAGATGGAGGAGGTTGCAGCACTAAAACAGTATCGAGCATACTGATAAGTAGAAAACGACCAACTACCTGTGGATTCCCCTGCTAGCCCGGCATATTGTGGGTATGGGTGTGTCCTCACGCTACATATTGAAGGCAATGAGTGTTCCAGTCCCACATACCTTCAGTCGAGGTGTCTAGGGAACTTTGGAGCTTTGGAGCTTTACATCTATTGGGCACCCGGCTTATGTGCCCCACTAGCATAACATTCCATAGGCCATGAGTGGCTAAATAACATTACATACCCTAGGCCATGGGTGACTAAATGACATGACATAACCTAGGCCATGAGTGACTAAATAACTACATACCCTAGGCAATGGTCGTATAAGTAACATTGCATATCCTGGGCCATAGGTGATAAAATAACATTACATATCCTAGGCCATGGTTGTCTAAGTAACGTTGCATATCCTAGGCCATGGTTGTCTAAGTAACATTGCATATCCTAGGCCATTGATGAGTAACCAAAGTCCATTTTTTAGACCAGATGTGTCTAGTTAACCGGGAACCCCCTAAGCCAGGAGATGTCTAAATAGCAATGGGCACCGAACGCCAGGGGTGTCAAAATACCAAACGGTATCAAATGGCTGCTCTTCCATGTCAGTTGTCTGTCAGATAGAATATGAACCGAACCCAGTAACCGTGGGTGTCTAATAGTGTTGCACATCTTAGATATACCCGGACAACATACACTGGATATGAAAACACAGTAAACACATGTGTATTCGTTGTTGAAAATCTCGCAAAATAAATAAAGTTGATACAAAAGAGCAAAATGATATCCGGACCAGGCAGTCGTTCAATTCAAAAATTCAAAGCGCGGAAAATCACAATACACGGCTATAATGTATGGCTTCATATCGACAAATCCTCGGTTTTCTCGCACATTCCCTAACCCCGTCGTCCTACGCCACATCACACTGATTGATTACGGGTGGTGACGAAGGTGGTGGCATGGCTCCCAAAGAAAGCTAAAGCGCCGGCTGCCGAAACGTAAGCCTGACACCGCAGACGCTCTATCATTCAAGCTTTGTCAGCACCCCTTTTTTCTCGCTGTCTTCACTTTTGAAATTTTCTGCCCAATGTCACCTTCACGACACATGACCCGGCCGCTTTCCCCGTCCCTGACACGTGACATGTCGCCATCTTGAATGCCAACTTCTGTCGGCAACGCTCGTTTTTCTTCCCCGACATGCCAATCGCTGTTGCTCGCCGCCCGCCGGGTGGCGACGCGTGACTGTCTGAGTTCATGGGAGACTGAATGGGATGTGCTCTGGGGCAGTGATGGCGGGTCAGTTATAAATCTGGGCCACAGTGCGATCCATCACCCCACACGTGTGTTTTAATGGGACGAACTATTTAAATGCTATGCTGATATCCAACTTTGTTTCACAACGATGGTTAATAGTAAAACTTAAGCAGAAATACTTTTTTCGGCTTAAATTGGCATCCTGTGAAGCTTCCTAGACAACCCCTGCGTTTTTGGGGTAGATTTATCGACGTCCATTTGTATTCTGTGGCGTTTGACTAGCCTTGCACGTGATTCAATTGATTTTTTCTTTCTTTACCTCCCTGATGTCAGGACGAGAGACGATTCTACACATGCTTACGCCGGATAGGTAACAATGTTAAGCAAAAGAGAATCTGTGTAGACAATGCCAGCTTTTCAGTTGCGTATATATAAAATACGCTTAAACTAAGAAGAAATAAGTATCGTTCACCAACAGTGACGAGATAATATAATGTTGATGGCGTATGTATATACAGGTTAAGGGCACAATCTTATACGCCCTCAACAATACCACTTGCATTGATTATATTACTATTCTGAATTGTGGTTTAAAAACGTCAAAGACTCACAATCACAATATTGACTCTGTTTTAACTTTAATTAATGCAACACAATTTCGATGAGCATTTGCAAGACCCAGAATCCCGCCATTTGGGTATTAATGGCAATCGCTTTAGCAAGCACTTGCGGTTCTGAAGCACTCCGGCGGCCGTTGTAACATGATCAGTCGTCCCCCCATGAGATCGTGTCCCCCCTGTAGTTCGGGTATGAACTCGGTGTCTCCTTAGCTTAGCAGGAGATTACCAACCCACGTGGGTTAACGGCCATGACGCGGTGGGGGGGGGGGGGTGGACACATTATCAAGGTCTAAACACAGCCATGATGAAATGTTCCCTTAGCTTAGCCTGGGATTACCGATCTACGAGGATCAAGGGATATGGCGGGCGTGGGGTAGAGGGGGGGGGGCAGGGGGCACATTGTCTCCTCCCGATACTTCCGTCACCCCGGGACGATTGCGCCGGCATTGACTCGGCATGCCTCACGTATCCCGCTGAAAGCAGCACGGGGCATTCTGACGGTGGTTCATTGCAAAGTGACGGTCTGGGCTTGTTCCAGTGCCCATAAATGCACCAGGCAAGACCTGTGTGAACGTTTCAATGGCGTACGGTGTAGCCATATCGGTACACCCGAAAGGTCATAGCCACGCGATAGGTCTACCGGCCAGTTTACCCTTCCTGGTCTACGACCACATGCCCGCGATATATGCAGCTGATGTCACCGCCTATATGATAGCAGCCTCACCGGTGTCTGTGTAAATATGAATTTGTTATTGGCGCTTTACGCCATGCACTTCGTTCACTCGATACTTTACATGTCATCACATACAATCGGTTAAACTGCCGCCTAAGGCGTGAGAAGTACGTGAGGATCCATTTCTCTATGTGATTGAGATGATTATTGTTTGGCCGTCATCTGAAAAACGCAGCTTATTTTTCGTCCAAGCTTTTTTATTCATTGATAACAGCGGCGTTGAAGATCTTTTGACTATTTTATTTGTGTTCTGGTTTAAGAATAAAAATGGCTAAGACGGTGGCAGTGTGGCTTGAGTCCCAAAAGAATTCGGAAACTAGATTATGCCAGGGTTACCCGATACAATGGGTCAAGAGGTTTAAATTACTGGGTATAGTTTTCGACAAAGAAATGGTAAATTGCTGGAAAACAATGTTGATTTCACCCAGTGTGCCCAATGTGCCCCCTTCCCCTCGCCTCCCCCCCCCCTCCCCCACGCCCGCCCTATCCCTTGATCCTCGGAGATCGGTAATCCCATGCTAAGCTAAGGGGACATTTCATCATGGCTGTATTTAGATCTTGATAATGTGTCCACCCCCCCCCCCCCCCACCGCGTCATGGCCGTTAACCCACGTGGGTTGGTAATCTCCTGCTAAGCTAAGGAGACACCGAGTTCATACCCGAACTACAGGGGGGACACGATGTCATGGGGGGACGACTGGTCATGTTACAACGGCCGCCGGAATGCTTCAAAACGGCAAGTGCTTGCTAAAGCGATTGCCATTAATACCCAAATGGCTCTGGGTCTTGCAAATTCTCATGGTAAGTGTGTTACATTAATTAAAGTTAAAACAGAGTCAATATTGTGATTGTGAGTCTTTGATGTTTTTAACCCACAATTTAGAATAGTAATATAATCAATGCAGGTGGTATTGTTGAGAGCGTATAAGATTGTGCCCTTATGACTGGGACATTGATCTCAACGTTTTAAGTAATACAGAGTCGGATCACATGCCAGTTTACCTTTCTATTGGTTGTCCTAGTACATCAGTTAACAATGATTGTTTTGAATGTACCAAGTTTAGGGAAAAGTTTACATGGAAGGATTCACATTTAGAAAGTTTCAAGTGTAGGTTGGAAGATGACAACTCTCTGGAGGTTATAAGAAATATTGAGTCCAGTCTCTCTGAAGGTGATATTGACCAGGCGGTAAACCATTTAACTCATCATTTAACTAATTTAAGGTGCTGCAGTATGCAGCTGAAGGTATGAGATCACGCTGCAACCTGCAGCCTGTAACGGGTAGTTTGGCAAAATGGTGGGATGCGGAATTAACCAGTGTCAAGGGATGTAGAAACCATGCTTTAAATGTATTCAGGTATAACAATACTCAACAAAGTCCTGATGAATATTTGTCTGTCAAAAGAAAATTTAAGAGACTATGCACTATTAAGAAAGAGAGTTGGAGATGCAGACAGAAGGATAAACTTAGGAGTGAGATGAAGGACAAAAGAACTTGTTGGAAAGCTATTAGGCAACTCAGGAACAAAAAGACAGTCTGCAGTATCTCACCTACAATGTGGAAGACATACTTTAATAATTTACTTGGAGGGAACCCAGATATAGGTACTGATGCACAAGAAAATGTAGACGCGACGTAAGCTGATCATGATTCTTATTGTGAGAAATGCCAAGCTAATGAGCCAGTTATATTCAATGAGATTATAACTCATGATGAAGTCAGTAGAGCCATAAATGACCTGCCTAATAAAAAGGCCCCTGGTATTGATGGTGTTGTGAATGAGATGATTAAGGGAAGCAAGTCTGTAATGCTACCAATATTTGTGAATATCTTCAATAGGATTATGGGCTCAGGGTATTACCCTGCTTGTTGGTGTGAAGCCATGATATCTCCGTTACATAAAGCAGGTTCTATAAATAGTGTGAATAATTCCAGGGGTATTTCACCATTACCCAACTTGGCTAAATTATTCACCAAAGTTGTAAATGAAAGGTGTGTTACATGGGCAGAACACTCTGACAAGTTTCTTGAGGAACAAGCTGGCTTTAGGAGAGGGAGGAGTACAGTAGATCAAATTTTTACACCACAGGTTATGATTCAAAAGTACTTGTCAAAAGCAGAGGGAAGATTCTACTGCGCATTTCTTGATTTTTCGAAAGCTTTCGACAGGGTTCCACACAAGCAACTATGGTTCAGGCTATACAGTGAGGGAGTGCATGGTGATATAATGAAAGTGTTACAATCACTGTATACCAAACTGCAGTCCTGTGTGCAAACCACTAAGGGTCTGACCGACTCATTTAGCAAAAATATTGGTACTCGGCAAGGGTGTATATTGAGTCCCTTCCTCTTTAATATGTATTTAAATGAACTTGCATATACATGTAAGAAAGCTGGCTGTGAGGGTGTGTATGTGAATGAGGTCTTCCCTAATGTAATTCAGTTAATGTTTGCAGATGATATTGTTAATGGAACGGACACCGTGGGTCGTTTACAAAAGCTATTATATGTTTTAGAAGACTTTAGTAGCAAATGGGGATTGCAAATCAATGTGGATAAAAGCAAGATTATTGTATTTAGAAATGGTGGACCCTTGAGAAGCAAAAATGAAAAATGGTACTACAAGGGAAAGCCTCTACAGGTTGTGTCTTACTATAAATATTTAGGTATTATATTTTCTTCTAAATTGATGTGGTCTGTGGCTCAAAAGACTATCGCCCCCCAAGCGAGTAAAGCAGTGACAATTATTAAAGAAATTTCAAAAAACTGTGGTGGTTTGGAGGTAGAGATATATTTTGATCTTTTTGACAAAATGATAGTACCCATTCTTACATACGGTGCAGAAGTTTGGGGTTATGATGTCAAAGATTGTATAGAACGGGTGCACACGAAATTTTGTAAATATGTCTTGGGCGTACCATTGAGTACACCAAATTCAGCGGTTTATGGTGCGTGCGGTAGATTACCTTTAAGGGTAAGGTGTACAATTAGTTGTGTTAAATACTGGGTGAAATTGTTAAGAATGCCTGAAACCAGACTTACGAAATGTACTTACAATATGTTATTTAGGCTGACAGAGGCTGGTCGTATGACCTGGGTTTCTAAACTCAAGCACTTACTTTTCTCTTATGGATTCGGCTATGACTGGTTTCAGCAACAACTTGGAGATCCTGAGGCCTTTATTGAACAATTTTCCAAAAGGGTAATTGACTGCGCTTACCAGAACTGGCAGAGTAGGGCAGACCTGATGAATTGTAAAGAATATAAAAAGTTGCTCATACGCGAACCATACTTGTGTCTTCTCGAGGATTTTAGACTACGGCAGATCTTAGCCCGATATAGATGTAGGGTGCTATGGACAAGTTCGTACTGCAGGGGAGAAAACCCTATCTGTAAATATTGCTTACAACATGAAACTATTTCTTCTCTTGACGAGTTCCATATTTTAATGAAATGCCCATTGTATGACAATCTCCGCAATAATTATTTTCCTCCAAGATATTTAACGACATATGATATTAGGATTTTTTTTATGTATTATGACTTCCGCACATGTTTAATCTCATTAGCAAGGTTTATACAAAAAGCATTCACTATGTATGAAAAAAAGGTTTAGCCTAATTCTCTCTAATTAACTAAGTTTGTTCTAGTCGGTTGCATGTTATTTTTGTGTTCTGTATTTGTACGAGGGGCCTGGTGCCTGAAGTTACCAATAAACTATCTATCTATCTATCTAAGATTGTGCCTTTAACCTGTATATACATATGTCATCAACATCATATTATCTTGTCACTGTTGGTGAACGATACTTATTTCTTCTTAGTTTAAGCGTATTTAAATACGCAACTGGAATACTGTCATTGCCTAAACAGATTGTTTGTTGCTTAACATTATTACATATCCGCAGTAAACTTGTGTAGAATGATCTCTCGTCCTGACATCAGGGAGGTAAAGAAAGAAAAACAATTGAAACACGTGCAAGGCTAGTGAAACGCCACAAGATACACATGGACGTCGATAAATCTACGCCAAAAACGCTGGTGTTGTCTGGGAAGCTTCACAGGATGCAAATCTAAGCCGAAAAAGTTAGGTTTTAATCTTACGTGTGTCTGTTAACCACCGTTGTGAAATAAACTGGACATCAACATAACATTTAGATCATTATTCCCATTAGAACACCCATGTGGGGTGATGGATCGCACCGTGGTCCATCGGGTATGTAGAATATATCTGACCCGCCATCACTGCCCAGAGCACATCCCATTCAGCCTCACATGACGTCAGGCAGTCACGCGTCGCCACCTGGCGGGCGGCGAGCAACATCGATTGGCATGTCGGGGAAGAAAAACGAGCGTCGCCGAGAGAAGTTGGCATTTAAGATGGCGACATGTCACGTGTCAGGGACGGGGAAAGCAGCCGGGTCACGTGTCGTGGAGGTGACATTGGGCCAAACCTTTCAAATTGAAGATAGCGAAAAAAAGGGGCGCTGAAAAAGCTTGAATGATACATCGTCTGCGGTGTCAGGCTTACGTTTCGGCAGCCGGCGCTTTAGCTTTCTTTGGGATCCATGCCAACTCCTTCTTCACCGCCCGTAATCAATCAGTGCGCTGTGGCGTAGGACGAGGGCGTTGGGGAATGTGTGAGGAAACCGAGGATTTGTCGATATGAAGCCCTATAATGTAGCTGTGCAGTGTGATTTTCCACACTTCGAATATTTGAATTGATCGACTGCCTGGTGCGGATATCATTTTGCTTTTTTGTATCAACTTTATTTATTTGGCGAGATTTTCAACAACGAATACACATGTGTTTACTGTATGTCCATGTCCAGTGTATGTAGTCCGGGTATATCTAAGATGTTCAATGCTATTAGACACCCACGGCTACTGGGTTTGGTTCATATTCTATCTCACGGGACAACTATGCGACCCTAACATGGCGTGAACCATGTGCCATGGGATACTGGCATACAATCAAGTCACTCACCCATACTAATTGTCCATGGGTTTGATTGGTCATGATCGGACTTTCCTTCCATGTTTACTCTAAAGACTATGAGTCCATTTTCACTAAACACGGCCATGGGAGATATACGTTAAAATATTTGGATGCGATGAAACGCAGAACTTTCGGAAAATCCGTTGACAAAACCAGGTATAACACTTTACTCGTTACGACTATATTGCAGGTATGGTAGAAGATATCAGCGACTTAGTTCCCCGTGGAATCCATCCGACCGATGAGCATCTCGCCAATTTGCTACGACTAGTATCATATAATGTGGGCGTCTACTTACTTATAACGGATTGTACAATGCTTTTCTCTACTGGCTTTCCCATTCCACGTCAACCATGCATAGAGGGCAACATATTGCAGTTGTTAATAATGGGCGCAGAGTCTTGTAAGGGATGAGAGACGAAATATTACCCAAGTGTATCCCCAAGGCCAATACCTCCATCCTAAATCTCTCCCAATCATCGTACGGGTATATCCAATGCAAACCGGCCCACATGTAACTCAGGCATGAGGGCATATACATTCACGCCATCTCACCCAGTTTCCATGCTCCGCTACCGCCCCCGCCATACTCAGGCCGAGGACACACCGTGAACCCCTATCAAAAGATGTAATCCCCATGTGGTCAGAGTATGTTGTGTCAGTCGCACCCACATCACCTCAACTCCGACGACCCACAACCCCAGCTCCGACCTCCCAGCACCCTATCCCCAACCCCCTGACACCATAACTCCGACCGCCGCCCCCCAAACCCCAACTCCGACCCCTACACCCCGAGGCTGATCCTACAAACCTCTTTACTACTTTCGTTCTATGCGTCTTGAGTGTCCTTGCGATACCCACTCTGCTAGTCAATCGTGCCCGAACTGCCGCGATCATAAAAAAGCGATGGAAATGGGATCGTATTGCGAGAGATGAATGACTCAATACGAGATGCGCTTCGATTGATCAGAGCGTGGACACACAGCGTGGGTTCCCCATTGTGATGACCCGGGTCGGTATAACGGGCCAACTTGGTCGACCGCCCGAAAGTCGATGAGGACTAACTGTAACAAAGGCCAAGTGGGGGTCTGGAAAGGGGGCCTAGTGACGATTTGTCACTAACTTTCGTGTCGTTTTTTAAAAATGCTGCGTTCATATCGCTTTTGAAATCCTTAGTGTCGGAATTTGGGGGTCAATATCGAATGATGATTTGTCAAATGCGCCATTTGCCCCTTCCAGGCCCCGCCAAGTTCAGTTTAAGTCACCGCGATCTGAACAAGAAAACAAGACTGGTCTGGGTATGTTTAAATATATTGATATGTATCTATATGTTAGTGCGTCAGGAAATGAACAAACAACAAAGCTGCCCTTACGCACAAGAACGTGCATACATAAATAAGTTTACACGCCTGTCCAAGGGAAAAGAGCACCGGGGCCTAAATCAATATGCGACAGTGCATATGACAATAGATATGTCAATAGATAGATGGCCGCATCGTGCGTTAAGCCGGCGGCAAGCCACTCACAATCTGTTTAGAATTGATTCATGTACTGCCCCGGGACCTCGCCACGTAATACAGGCCACACCTCGAATTCAATCCGATGTCGCCGGGCCGCCTCGATCGCCCAGCGGGTTAGAGCGCTCGCCTTGAGTGTTTTGGCCACCTGAGAGCCTGCCGACACGTGGATCAGTGTTTCGCGCCCCGCGGTGGCCATATCTGTGTGGTCTCATGATAAAGACCCGGGGGACAGGGCTCTAGTCTCCCTTCCTGCTCATATAGACGGGATATGATCAAAAGTGGTTAAAGCTTCCTGAATATACACCCAAACACTCCGATGTTGCCTATTGTGGCGTCAGGTACGGGACGTGAGATGAAGGCAACATGCCATAGCGTCTAATCCTATATTATATGGATATGAAATCATTTCGAACGCGATTCAAATATCATCATTACATTATGGTTTTCTTGCTAGAATGATTGGTGTATATATCAAATCAAGAACGAACAGATAAACATTATGGTGTATTTTACTTCCATAAGGCTTTCGATGGATCTCACCACATGCATAATCCAAGGATACTTATTATCAACAAATGGACAGAATATTTTCATCGTTTTAGTTATTATTTCTCTGCGAACTTACAGTATAAGTAGTAGAGAAACGTATTTCATCGTAGTTTAATTGAGGTACGAATGTCATATCCTTTAGGATACCAAATGCATCGAAGGCGATTTTGACCAAGAAAATCAGATTTTCATGTAAGCCAGTTGCATTATATAAAAACAGTATATACTGCGTACCCTAAATACATCATGTACATGACATGCTACTCATCGGAAATGTTATCAAAGTACAAATCAGAAATGTTCTCAAAGTACAAATCAGAATTGTTCTCAAAGTAAAAATCAGAAATGTTCTCAAAGTATAAATCAGAAATGTTCTCAAAGTACAAATCAGAAATGTTCTCAAAGTAAAAATCAGAAATGTTTTCAAAGTAATACTAACGTTCAAACATATTCAGGCAGTTATGCTAGGGACCCTGTTCAATTCCTCATAATATGGGGTGGAGACAACCCCTCTGAATCGCAAATGCACAAGAATTAGGGAGAGTAATGGTCGCATCTCCAACATGAAGACTGCTCAAGACTCGGCGCGATAACAAACATCTTAGGGCGTGTTCGATTTACCTGAAACCGACGGGAAACCGAAACCGGTCTTCAAACTGGCTTCAACGATTTACCCACCTAAATTCGAACGAATAGTTTCATTTGTTTACAGGTTCAGCATGTATTTAAAACAATGGCCATATGCTTATGAAGCTGTGCCAGCACCAATATGCCGTCTGTTCCATGTATTACCCGCGATCGAACGCCGGTTAATAAATTAGTCTCATACTTTTGTGGATAATGTGTTGATCGAACTGAGAGTTCCGCGGGACCGAAACCGTTAAACCAGCTCTCTCGATAGTTTCACGGTTTCGAGCAAACCGGTTTCGGTTCTTCTCGTGTCGTGCAGACAGTTCGGCAAACCGGTTTTGGCTTCATGTAAATTGAACACACCCTTAAAGTTGCTATGAAGGATGGCGGTAAATAGGGAAATTGCCTTTGCGTTCAGCCAGGAAATGTACGGTTAACGATCCCCCGAAAAATCGCAAATATCAAAGAAATTCAGGATGCCAATCGCAAAAATTTGAAAAGATGTTGCCCTATCTTAATGCCAAGCCGATGCAGATGCCCTTTTAAAAGCTGCAAACGCGGTTGCTTAATACTTGTTCGTCGATGCCGTCGATGCCAGGATGACAATGGGATATTTCTAACGGCTGCCTGTCTGCCTTTCGTGCTAGTCGCACCTGCTTAGGCGCCTTCTGTCCAATTTAAAAACGGAAATGAATTGAGCTAAAATTGTCCATGCAATCAGCCAAACACAATGACGCGCTTTCAGACGGGGGATGAAAGGAGGTGGGGAGATAAAGGGGGAGGGAGGGGGGGGGGGGGGCTACGTGGCCATCGGTTCCTCTGGTTGTCACTTCAGCATCCTAAAGGAAAGGATAATAATTCAGAACTACGAGCTATTGTTAACGTAGATAGCTTCACGACCATGCCCAGATAATTAACATGAAAGTTTTATTTCTGGAAAGAGATAAAATGACCTCGAAATATGGAAATGGGGCGCTGTCTAAAGGGGGAGGGAACAGGAGGTGAAAGGGTTGAGGGGGGAGCGGAGGAGGGGGGGGGGGGGGCGGGGGGGGGGGTGGAGGCACTTGATGGGCTTAGCTTTATGGCAACGTCAGTTAAGAATCCTTTGCAATATCTTTGAGTAAATGACGACGATTTGAACCTGCAATCTATTAACAACGGAAAGAGCGGACATGCAAAGATAATTATAATGACCATTTGATTTTCGGAAAGATGTCTTTGATACAATACATAAACAGAAATCTAATATAACTTTTGAATCCTCGACATATTGAACAAGGTATTACTAAAATGGTGAAACAAGACATTACACAGGTTAATCTGTTCATCGACATTCCTTAACCTACATGTGATTTTCGCATCTAAGTGGCATCAAAGCCATTCGTCCATTAATCCCCGCCATGGTGTCTCGAAATAGTAAAGAGATAACGTAATATTTTGATGGAAAACGGAATGGCGTGGACTGTATCATAATAATTAACTTTCCTAAATTTATTTCATAATTTATAGATTGTAATATAAATTGTAATATTGATTATTTGATGATGCGAAGGCTGCCATATGCACTTCTGAAGTAATACCCATAATGTAATGGCACATGCAGTGGCGCCCCACAGTGGTATAACCTGAACTATGCTTTGCGAAGTCGTCTATTTGAGGTGAATGAGCCATATACCAAAGTATCTGGCTGAATGGAGGGAGCCCCTCTGATCATCAATCAATCATTAAGCAGTTTCGTGACAACGGAGATTTTTTCAACATTTTGGAGTTTTGCCCGAAGCTCTCCGCCCATCTCTCAACACTGGAACAAAAATATTTGTTGATGATGTCGGGATTATTTCGTTGAAACCAGTTTGGAGATGGCGACATCCTAAATGTGGCGTGTGTCTAATCCTTGAGCATAGGAAAGAAAAACAAGCTGTTTGATGTGGCGCTGTGACAGACAAACGTGACTCTGGGGCGCGGTTAGAGACTAACGTGACTATTTGTGGCACAGATTGAGGCTAACGTGACTATTTGTGGCACAGATTGAGGCTAACGTGACTATTTGTGGCACAGATTGAGGCTAACGTGACTATTTGTGGCACAGATTGAGGCTAACGTGACTATTTGTGGCACAGATTGAGGCTAGCGTGACTATTAGTGGCGCGGATAGAGGCTAACGTGACTATTTGTGGCGCGGATAGAGGCTAACGGGACTATTAGTGGCGCGGATAGAGGCTAACGTGACTATTTGTGGCGCGGATAGAGGCTAGCGTGACTATTTGTGGCGCGGATAGAGGCTAACGTGACTATTTGTGGCGCGGATAGAGGCTAGCGTGACTATTTGTGGCGCGGATAGAGGCTAACGGGACTATTAGTGGCGCGGATAGAGGCTAACGGGACTATTAGTGGCGCGGATAGAGGCTAACGTGACTATTTGTGGCGCGAATAGAGGCTAACGTGACTACTCGTGGCGCGGATAGAGGCTAACGTGACTATTTGTGGCGCGAATAGAGGCTTTTTGACGGCACAAAACAGCCGGAATCAAGTGCCGATATAAGATACAAACACAACGACCACTCATGTCTTTATAATGTCATTGCCGCGGGAGGCTCAGGCAAACCCAATAGGATTGGGGCCAATGAATGTTATGAGACACACCCCCCCCCCCCCAGAAACATAAAAGGAGAAAATGCCGTTTGCGCTCCGTGCCACTGGTAGATAATGTATGTTTTGTACCATTCATTCCCCATTCAGTTTAATGGTCCCTATCCCGGTTCGGCTCCCGCATGGGATATAATCCATGTCAATACGTTAATCTTCACGGAATGACCAATTGGTAAAGGCAAAAGTGGTGTATGCAGTAAGTTTAGGGAACAGCGTGACAACTCAGACGTTTTCGCTTTTTAAACGTTCTATTTGATTAGCAAATCCATCATCAATTTAACATAATTTCATTACTGATACCGACTGCCACGACCATCTTCGTCGGTCTGTTTCGCTCCTGTTTCGCGGTGGCAAATCAAGGTAAACATTCAAGTATTCACAAGCAATTCGCCATTCAGAGGGGGTACCTCCCCCACCTATAACAAACACATCCCTCCCTTACTAATCTCAAAGCAGAAGCGACTGACAATCGAATCTAAGAATCCACTGTTAACTGTTAGGTTTGTACACATAGATACGTAATTCACAATTCAGGTTTTACTACCGTCCTTTCTTCATGACACAATGTGTACTTCCCAAGCTGTAAAACAAAACAACCTTCGAGCGTCATTGCATCAATTCGCAATGTCTGCCTCTTTTATTCAACCCGATTTCTTTGTTCCGCGAGATGTTTTAGACCAATTCGGCCTTCATCAGCACAGAAGTGGCTTAAATCGACAATATTTCATATTTGCATTGTCAGGGCGACAAACAACGAGAAATGGACAATGAGGCGTTAAACATCTCATCGTATAAACATCCAGCCGTAGCGATATGGGAACAGTTGTCTTTGAAGACAGGCAGACCAAGCGTCACAAGAGTATTTCTGAAACCTTTCAATAGGAAGTAACGTCATGGAATAGAGCCCTTGCGGGTAGTTAGTGGCAACGCGAATACTCGTCGTGATTATTACTGGGAATGCATTGACGGTAACAAAACAACATGGACAATTTTTAGAATAAAGATTCCCGTTAATACGACAGGGGAGATGAAATGTGAAAGGAAACATGTGAGGCCCGATGCCTTTTGTATGGATGGAGTCGATTGTCCTCATCAATAGAGGGTCACTCGTCACGACGCATCACAAAGAGATAGACTCCCACTGGGGAGTGAATACATGGTAACCATAGGCAAGGGGTATGTTTAGCCCGAAATGCCCAGCGCGGTGGGTCGGTCGGGTCATTCATTACGTTGACTTTGTCCCTTACGTTCATCAATAGGACCAGTCGACGTACCACTGTCCGACCGATACCCCCCCCCCCTCCCTCCCCCTATCGTTTAGCAGGGGCTGGGCTCTAATGAAATGGCCAACAAGGACTGAACAAGTCTGAGGGAAGGGTGAAAGTACTTCTGAGGGGAGAAAGAGAAGGTCGAAGGGATGGAGTCAGGAAGGGGGGCCAAGAGCCTGAGAGAAGACGATTGAGTCCCAGGAGGGCGGGAGGGGTGGGGGGGGCGGGTTGTACCATTCTGGTGGAGCGGAGGCGGGGGGGGGGGGGTGTCCGCGGGTACCCATTGATTCTTGAGAGAGCGGACATTTATGATGAAAAAGATATCTCTATAGAGCGGACATTTATGATGAAAACGACACTTCTACAGAGCGGATATTTTAAAACTTGCGTTCATGGAGCGGGTTTGCCGGGAAAATAGAATAAACCGAGCGGGTGTCGACATGACGCTGCGACATAGAGCGGTCAACCCCTCTCCGAACGGATTTCGGCTGTAAAACGCCCCGACAGAGAGGTGATAAAGGGGCGCTTTACCCAGGAACCCCCGCAAATCTAGCAATGTATTAAGTACCCTACAGCGTCATAGATCATTGTTAACGCGGAAAAACATTTTTCGACATTCAAATGTCCGACCTTTTGAGACTGTCACATCCTATTTTTCAAAAACGAAACACAACAGTTCCAGAGTGAGTTGCAATGATTTGCTTCATAACATTGTAGATTCATCGGGAAACCTATACAGGGGGCCGCCTCGATAGTTCAGTGGGTTAGAGCACTCGCTCGGGCCACCTGAGAGATTAACTGCATTAGGAGGTTCGCGCCCCGCTGTGTCTTTGTGGTCGCAGGATAAAGATCCTTTGTCCCTCTTCGCAAAGAGTAGGGGGTTACCCAGGGGATATGTCTCCGCTCTTCCCTTACTTCTCAATTGACGTGATATGACCAATAGTGATCAAAGCGGTCTGAATATCCATCCAACCAACCAATCGCCGTAGCCTCACCAGGTCGGCGTGATGAGTGTATATGGTATACACTCACTGGCCTGGCGAATGTATAAGCAGTTTCTTATCTGCATTTGTTCAAAACTCGCAAATTGTCCCCGATACAATCTGTTCCTGATGGTATGATGTGGCATTCCTGGTTCGTGGCGACCAGCCGCTCTAGTTGGAATGCTACTAGAGGCCCCCACCGCAGAGGAAGCTCGTTCCTCACATCACCTCTGTCCTACGTAACCGCCCACATCACGGTTGACCTCAGCGACAATGACATTTATTTGCAATTTCTGCGTATGACCGATGATTCTGATGGTTAAATTTGACGTTTAGCAGAGGGACTATGGCGTAAACTCTATTTAAAACCTTATTATGAGCGCTTTGTAAACTTTTTGTACTTCGAATAATTTGCTGTGTTAGGGTAAAATCGTTGTAAAATCACAGCCTCGCAATCGTAGAGCAACTAGACAAGCTTGAGATAAAGGAACGAGAGGTCGATTCGTGTGTGTACCACATGTCGCTATATATATATATTTTAACACACTTATATTTAAAGCCACAGGAAATGGTGCCCTGTGGCTTTCTATGCCATGATGCATTGCCCAAGCGTTTAGTGAGGGGCTGACGAACAACGGGGTCAGGTCATGAACTCCTCTCGAACAGCGAAAATCCAATTAGCACACGTAGAATAATGGCGACAACTAGCACTCTGAACCACAATCACCTTCCAATGACGTAATGCCCCCCGGGGACCCCGCCCCGAGCCTCTTATTCGTTCCCGGCATCCATCACATTGACCTCAGATGAAGTTCTGATGATGAAGATGTGTTGTTGTGTCCGGCAGGCTCAACGCAAGAGAAATGGCGTGTGAGGAAGGACGTGCCCGAAGGACTGCTTTATTACACGCCCAGCCGGAGGCGGAAGGTGACACCAACGTAGGGGTCATACTGACTAGCCAACCGGTGTCCCTTATAGTTCGCGGGACTCCCAGTCCACCCTGACGCCATTCCGGCGCTGATTGGCAAAAAGTCACGTGATTAAGACCACTTCACGCTTCATCTCGCTGGGTTTTCAAGATCTGGCGAGTTGCTGCGAGAGTGGCATTTATCGGGCGGGTTTGACATTATCCCCGGCCTTAGTGACCAGCTAGGCGGTGCAAACCTAGGTTTTGGCGGCGACATCATGGATACCTCCACGTTTTTCACCATTTCGTTTCATTTTGCCAGTGTCGTTTTTATTTGTGATTGGATTTATTGCGTATTCTAGAATGCTGTCATTTGATTTCTCATAGATTTGCTTACTTTCAGCGTTGAGTTCCCATTTTATCTGAAACCTGACTGAAACTGACGAAGGTATCCCCCCACCCTTCCCCATCGCCCGTTCCGAACAACTTGCAACTGACAGCGCGGGGAGCTCCGTCTCGAAAACAACGTGGCTGAAAGATGAAATTGAACTGCAAAATGTGTTCTTCCGTGTTCGTCTGCTGTCCCAGCATCGTCATCATGCAGGAGGTAAGTTTATTATAATGTTCCACTGTTAATTAAAACATGGTAATACCATTTCCCCGTGAGAAGAAAATGTTCAATGTGTCATGTTTTCACAGACGATGGTAAACATTCATGCATTTCTTTCATGAGCATTACGTGTTGTTAAAGTTTGGCTTTTAACTTAGACTAACTCATTAGTGTGGTGGGACGTTTAATTTAATTAAGCCTTTACTTATTTGCGTTATCGGGCATTGTCTTTAATCAATATGTGTTGTTTTTATTCACACTGTATCCACGTTGACGATTGTTTGCTAAGATCCCGCAGGCCTTCATAGACGTTAGACAAAGTGTAGGGCACATGGGATCATCCGGGCGAGCCGGATTGCCACACACAGTGAGGTAGTCTAACCAAGTGCTTTCCATGGGAGATATGCTGATAGCAAAAAAAAAGGAACTAGGGATTTCAATATTACATTAACGCTGAATTGGGAAAGCGCCAATTTATATCATGTATCCGCCCCATTCCATTGGATGTGTTGAATTGCCCATTTAATTCATTGTGACCGGGGAATAAAGATAATTTTTTTTCGTGATTTGGGAATACGACCCCCTATTGCCCCCCACCCCCATTTCTCACTCTGAGATAATTATTTCTCACCCATGGAGAGTAATGGTTCTCCCACTGGTAAAAAGGTTCTGTCGGCAGAGGTCGATGTGACCCTTGTAATCTTTTCATCATGCAAATAAGACGCAAATAGATCGGAGTAAACAGGTAGACGAGGCGAGGAAGTTTTAGGCGTTACCGTTACCGCCCAGTCCACGGTCCCCAAGACGGGTTTCGCCGTGTTTTCGCCATGTTTCGACGTGTTTGCGCCGACTTTCGGCGAATCGGAAACCGTGGGCGAGAGGTAGGAACACAAAAGAGCGGCCGAGTAAGGGTCGCGACCGGTTTGAACCCAAGAGAGAACTCCTGCCAAAGACATCGCAGGTAAAAGAATAAGTATGTGCCAACTACCCGCGAGTGTGCTTTTAGCCTATGGTATGGTAAATGGTAAAATGTTTATTCAGTACCATGGGCACAACGCTGTGATTGTTGCTTAGCTTGTTTTACAGGGCTATGTGTTGACGGCAACCCAAGACACCCACATGAGCGTGGCAAGACACCCTCACGTACTCAGCAAGGCACCCACACACGCGGCGCAAGGCACCCTGACGTACCCAGCAAGGCACCCACACACGCGACGCAAGACACCCTCACGTACCCAGCAAGGCACCCACACACGCGGCGCAAGGCACCCTGACGTACCCAGCAAGGCACCCACACACGCGGCGCAAGACACCCTCACGTACCCAGCAAGGCACCCACACACGCGGCGCAAGGCACCCTGACGTGTGGATGAAGACACTGACAGGAGCAGGGCAAGACACACTCACGTGCCCAGCAAGACAACCTCACGTTTGTTTCTAAGTTATCGTTGTCTGAACCAAGCCGCCCTTAGTTAGTACGCTGTAGGTGCTAAAACAACCATCATTCGGATGATAACGGGAAGCCGTCTAAATGGCCTCAGGCTTATGTGGGATGCGGAGCGGGGACGAGTTGATGAACGGAAGCGTGGAGACGATGCGGTGGGGGATTCAGACTGATTTACACCGAATTGGGACTGAGGGGAGGGGAAGGGGACTGAACAGCGGGATGGAATTCACAATAAGCCGGCTTCGATGCAGGGTATTATCCGCGTAATTACCGTATAATATCTCGAATATGACTCGAATATAAAACGTACCCATGGGTAATTACACGTCCGCGCCTATCTATCACAAATGGCTCAGTTGCTATGGGTGTAGTATAGCGTATAAACACCCGAATAACCGAGCTCGCTATTAACGTGAGCCTAATAATGACTTTATATTCCACCCCCACCACACCTCTCCCTCCAACTCCACCGTGGGTCGGCCATCCCCAGACCTGGATCATACTGGATGCCATCGGTGAAAACGTATTTACAGACGTTATCCACGTAGTAGACATTCTATTAAACGCTGAATTATCTCCAATAGCTTTATGGACTCGGGATGATAACCTCAGTCGGTCCAACTAACTTACCGGGATTACAGCACCATCCTTTGGAGCCACGCCCTTAAACTACTGTCAACAGCGGCTAGAGACGTACGCGAGATAGTCCATGGCGGACGTATATCTAGGGTTCATTAATGACCGTTATGAAGGGGATAACACCCAGCCCAGCCCAGCGCCCCCCCCCCTTCCCTCCCACTAAGGCATCGCACTCAACTAGCTTACCCAGATTAAAGCACCATCACTTAAAGCCACGCCATTACGGCCAACATCGGATAGAGCCGCACGCGAGAAGGTTCAAAATGGACGTATATCTAGGGTCACGCTGCAGCGGCTCGGCTCCAGTCATGACCAATGTTGTAAAAGGGGAACAATGACGGGAAGACCCCGCCTAAGGCCCCCGCGCGCCCTCCCATCCGCTAGATGGAGATTCGTTGAAGGCAAAGAATGGAAGCCCTTGTCTCACTTTACTATATCAGCACCCTCGAATCAATTAGATCAACGCTATCTACGAAGCGGCTGTGTAAAGAGTCTATTCCATGGCGTAATCTCATTAGTGACACGTTTCAGACAAAAGTTCGAGCTGCACAGTTGCGCGAATATTGATTTATATTACATTGTTATGGCCTAACGTATTGGTAACTAGAGTGAATTCACTGGGCGAACAATATATGGCAACAGTGGTACGCGATAAGGCTTTTCCTATGGGATTCTGAAAGACGCTGAAAGTGGGGATGTACACATATTTCGTTCCGTTCTAAAATGCACTAAGAAGGTGGGGGGAGGGGGTACTGTGTGAGTTATACGAACATGATAGTACGCGCTATGTACCCATTTATTTATTTTTATTCCAAAATGCACTCAATTTGTGCAGTAAAGGCAGTTATAATATCGGTTGGAGAATGGTTTGTTTTCCGTTTAAGATTTGTCACTCGGCGCGCTAAAAGAAAACCAGGCGAGGGACACCTGCTTTTGATTGAGCGCCCCACAATACCGACCACAATGGGTCCTGGGGCCGTATTCATAATCGCCTCGTAAGTTACGCATGAAAAGTGCATTTTCGTCTTAGCCTCACCAGGTCGTTGTGGTGGTGCTCATGATTGAAAAATCATCTCCAACGTAATTTTACCACTTTTGTTAATTCAGAAAATCCATTTCTTGGGTGCCTACTTATGTATTGTGAATCCGCTCGCAAAATCTGCGTAGCCTAAGTGGCGATTATAAAAAGGGCCCCTGGATTCTAATCTGAGCACGTGCATCAAGTCAAGTCAGTGTTTGTTTTTATCTTTTCATGTGGTTCGACAAGTGTTTTTGGTTTTATACAGGAAGATATACCAGAAATTAGAATAGAACACACATTTGGATCTAGATATCAACACATTCAACCGTACAACAGAATAAAGTGTGGGGCTTGCTTCATCCCATCATTATGCATCTTCCCGGGGGATTCTGTTTTTCAGGTCAGCCTTGAGTACACAAAACGCTTACATCACACGCTTTCAACAAGCAAAGTAGATGGAAACCTGCCGTTGAAATAAAACAATCAAGTATTGGTCCAAAATACTTGTCAAAGTTAATGAAAATGCCATGTGACAACCATCCACAGTTGCAGTATAGCTGGCGTATTAATCACGCCTATTTTGCTGAATCAGTCACCTTCGTGGCTTCTAACCTTGAAGATGAATCGCCGGTAAAGCCAATAGCACACGTCATATATGTATTTTACTAAAGATCGAGTTGCGATATCCCGTACTAAGGGTCTGGAATGGGGTCCAGTATTCAGTGTCGATATTGCAAAATTCTCAGTGTCGAATGTCGATTTTTCACGACGTTCCGTGTCGCTTTTTGGGTTAAAATCTGTGTCGGTGTCGCTTATTCAGATCCTTATTTTTAGCTAATGTCGAATGTACAAATCCGTAATTTTCATACCAATTAAAGTGGATGCAGATCCCGGATGCATCGCTATAATATTATATACACAAGTGAAGGCTTTATCTAAAAAAATGTAGATTAATTGGTAGTTTTCAGAAAGGAGGTAACCAATAGGTGTTCGATGTGTCATATGCATAATATTTGGAACATTGTTTTAACCTGCGGTGTTCTATACCGGAGTTTTTAACAAAAGAAATAGTTAATTGCCCGTACAGCACACGGGATCTTAAAAGGGGAACCTACATTTACATCATGAAACTTTGAATGCTCTGACTATTTTTTGATGTTTTAGCCCGTCATATGTGATCATGGCTCACATATGAATAATAGTGCACCAGAAACAAATTGACTCCTATTCTATTTTGATGTCGTAATAGCTATAATGAACGTCCTTTGAACCTAGGCGCTGGACTAATACCGCAATTTCCTTCAATATATTCATTTGTACCATGTGGGCTTTGGTTTGTTGAAAACCCACGGTTACTGAGTAGGCCTATTCCACAGCCCCACCTCCGCTCGCTCCATGTGCGGCTGTAAGCGGCAAATCTAGGCTTGCCTGAGATTGGTCAACGTCCTTTTTTTGGTCAATGCCGCTTTAAAATATTCTAAAAGAGGTGCGACGTGTCCATTATGCTGAAGGTTTAACCAAAATCATGACCTAGAACGTGACGCAGATTCTTCTCTGTGCTATTTATGCACCTGTGTTCTGTCCATATCCTGTCACACACGTTCCATTGTAATGTTTTTTTCATCACCGGGGCATCCCCTGGTGGCAAAAATAAAAAAGGAAGATTGCGAATGTCATTTCGCCCAGTTTTCACACTAAGCCGTCTTAGCACCAGCCATTATATTTTTTAAATGTCGCCACAGGGGAGCACCGTCTGCCATGTTTCTCATTGTCGTGAGATAAGATGCCGAAGACGTCAGATGGCGCCACCTCCTGCGGTGCATCCCGTCATTTTATCATTAAAATAATCTTACATTTTTAGTAAAAAAGAATATCTTCAGGTGGCAGCACATTCTGCTTTATCCACAGCCCAATTACAATGTCAGCACGACGTGTGTGCATAGGTTGTGGCGCCCCAATGCGGTGATGACAGCCCTCCTCTCATCTCCGACGAATTGGGACATCCTAGACGCCCGTTCCCTTGACCAGGGCGAGCGCACACAGGACACACGCGGGGCGATACAAAGTGATGTATGTTATGCATTGAGTCCAATCAAGACCCAAGAACTGGAAGCAAACATAAGAATGTCCGTTACCGCGGCGTCGCAGCCTTGCGATTCTTTTGCTATAGTGGGCTGCAATCTGGAGTAAATAATCCCCATCCTGGCTTGTTCAGCCCCAAACTGATCAAACGCATTCGAATAACTCATGCGTCACACACGCGGCATAGCTTTCTATAGCCTGGTTCCGCGGCCCCAACTTCGCTTGCATACGTGTGCCAGCTTAGAGATTCTGAGATTGGGGCTTGTAGAATTGGAGACGAGCAACAGGCCGACGGATGAGCAAGCGACCGGGTATATTAGCAATCGACTCGATTGTCTAAAGCAGAAATATACGCGATTAAATCAAAGAAATTGACCTTCATTTCATGGAATGTGTTCGTAACCAGAATAATTTGGTGCCGCCTGTGAGAACTGTTTCTTCTCTCGGATAGATTTGAACTTAATGCTTATTTTAATTTTATACTACACCGTGCCTGTCGATGAAATTATCTGACAATGCTTATAGTATATACCTGCTTGTCAATAAAAAAATACTTATACTACTCCCGTAATGACATTCATAACATGTGGGCGTGGAGCCAGCCAGCCCAATTCTAGGAGACCCCAACTAGGGTTCTCGATTAGTGAAGGGCTGCCACATTGTGGGGTCTCTTGGAGATAGATTTGATTTAGTTTTAATGACATTTTAGCCTGTAAGGCCATATCGTGCCATGCAAAGGTTATTGAGTCTCCAATGAGTCAAACTTGATAAAATCCTGAAATATAGACTGAAGTGTTGCAAAAGTGAAATAATAGATATCATAGATAAAACCCTGAAATAGTTTATTTAAACGTACATCACATGAATTGTATCAAATGTAAAACCCCGGAAAATAATGTACATAGACAGTTTAATTACATATTTGTGGTTTAATGAGTTGAAGGATTATTCCAGTGGCGGATCTAGGATGGGGGGGGGGGTTAGGGGGGGGGCACCCCCCCTCCCCCTTTGGAGCCAGAACATACAACATACATGTTAACATGCATGTTAAAATCGTTAGCTCTTAGAGAGCAACTCCCCCTTGGGAACCTGAACATACACTGTCAAAGTCGGCTTCTCCAAGCACGCCCTGCCCCCCCCCCCCGGTCGCGACTATTGCAGAGCACACACTCATCGGTCGGAAGTTTCAGAGAGCAACCCCCCCTTTGCAAATTCCTAGATCCGCCCCTGTTAATCTAAGCTCATATGTGGGAAAGGACTTAATATTAATATCTGGTATATACGACGAGAAATTCATATTTGATAATATAGGCCAATGTCTTTGATAAAGTTAATAATGGTGTCATCTTTAAATGATTTAAAGAGATCAGCGAGTGATGGTGTAGTAAAGTATTTTGTTCGAACGTGTTGAAAAATCAACGCAGTTTAATAAGATGTGCTCCACAGTAAGATTATGCTGACATGGAATACAAAATGGGGGAGGATCTCTGTGCCATGCGTGTAAGCGCTGCTGTACAAACCATGGGGCGTCCCTTTCCGGTGGCTTAGTTGGTAGCGCGTTGGCCGGCGATGTATAGACTTTGATGATAGGACGCTAACAGAGCCGTATTGGGGCTACTTTGGGTTAAGCTCATTGCGGCTATATAATTTAGCAGTGAGTCAAACCATTCCTACGGGCCTCGGCAAGAGAGATCACCACTTTAGCCGAAGAGGTAGATTGGTTGAGATCAGGATATCGGGAGTTCCCCTCCCGCTGGGGACAAAACCTGCCCCGCCGTTACAATGATATGTAACGGATACATGACATCAAATAAAACAGTTATGGTCGTTGTTCCATGTTCAGGTGCGTCTTTGTTGCTGTGTAACTCACGTACTACTCAAGCCTAGCCTTTATCGCACTAATCGATTCGATTATGTTACAGGTGCCGATTATTAGGGGGCCTAATTCATTATTGGGTCTGTACCCGAGCACACTTTTGGTCTAGGGCATTGTCTTTCTCAAAGACAACTGCTTTATTCTATTGTATACGGTTTTCGCATGCATACATTTTGCTAAAGATACATATGTTCAGCGGTCATTGGCGCCCGTGCCCCAGCAAGGAATAAACACCATATTATAGACGCCGCCAATCTCCCAATACCAAGTCGCTATCAAGCTCGTCGGTTGAATTGACAGGCGGGGTAGTCAATGTCAGCAACAAGGTCTAAAGATATGGCGACAACCGATAGGTAATACGATCTAACGAACCCCACAAATGATCTAAACCAATGTTCTGTATTTCTTGCCTTATTTTTTAATCAGGCGACGCCAACGGCATGGTCATCAGACTTGAGAATGACTGCGAATATGGTCTTAATGCAAGACACACGGGATCTATAGATATAGTTAAAGCCTTTTTTTGTATTAACAATCTCTTCCCCATGTCAAATAAGTATATTCTGTCTTGAATTTAAACCCTGAAAGCCTGTGGGCTATCCGGAGAGAAGCAATTTGGTCACCGGAGCAGAAGTTAGTGGCCGGCTTTATATCTGTGCGCGCCTGTTCGCTGTTCGGTACTTTGTGTGTGAGGTCGACCGGCTGCTTTCCTGTGTTGTTGTCTAACTTTTTTCCCAAGATAAAATGGTCATGCTAATTATCGTGGCATGGTCGCTATTATATGTAGGTTAACAATATATTGAAATTCCTAATCGTCGTCATTTATTTAATGACCATGCTAGGATACTGAACTGATAAAGCGATGACCCCCCCTACCCTCTCCCGTGCTCTCCTCCTCCCTCCTGTCTAATACGACAGCGAGCTACTTCCAGCGCGCTTCATTGTGAATTTTTGATCATTTCCGCTTGTAAATTGGACAGGAAGCGTCTAAACAGGCGCGACCAGGACGACAGGCAGACAGGCAGCCGTTAGAAATAACTTGGTTCAACGCAATACTAACAGTTTTTTTGACGTGCACATAGAACAATCATCGCGACCTGCAAATGTGCAGGACCAACGATGAACATTTTTTTATTAAAACTGCAAGCAAAGCATTTCATCCCCAGAACGACATATTTCTTTATGAATTTGATAACGGCGTAATCAACGATTGAACGTTAACCACCGCCCCAGTCATAGAGGTAGCGCATTGCAGCTGATGATGACGTCCCGATAGCGGTCCGATATTTCCCACCTCGCCCGCCCAATGTTAAGATAAGGTAAGATCATGTTTTATTTAACGTCGGTATATAAAAGTCAACAATAAACATTAGCAAAAGTGGTATTGACCGACTGTTGCCGCCCGTCACCAGGCCCCAATTATTTGAGTCGTGAATTCAAAAATTCAAATTGAATCGTATTAGCTGCCAGGGCTTTAGGATATATGGTCTATGTTATTACAGTTAAGCGTATTTGGTGGATCGTCCAGCGTGAGAGCAAAAGTCTTCGGGGCGCTACCATTTACGAGTAGGCCTACATATCACAAGTGAAGCGGTGTGACCTATCAAACGGTGACTACCTCAGCTGGGTACCCAACCCGCCTCCCCCCCCCCGCCCACACACACATCATCCTCAACCCACCGCAACCTAGTTAGTTTAATGTTCCAAGGGTAAGTTTATATGGTTAGTCAGTCGACACTCCGAAACTCGTTACCCAATGTGGTCAATGAAGAAGGCACCAAACATGTTAAACAATTCACGGCTATACAATACATTATTCGTATTTAGTGAATTCACAATTAGAAACCTCTATATATATTTGCTGGCCCTGTATTTACATGTCAATATACGTCATCACCCGCTCACGTGAGGTAGTGGCCCGTGTATTGTAGTTCCTCCTAATGGATTGATAGGAGGCCAGGGAGAATTAAATTTCTGCGCCCACCGAAAGCACATTTATGGTCGCAGTAGCGGTTGTTAAGCCTACGTTTTTTTCTCTGCGAATTCATAACTATGCGTTTTTTTATTTTACCAAAAGTATCTTTAGACTATATTCTCTCTTTGGCACTGCCATTACGGCCGGAATTGGCTTCCCCTTTAAGCAATCTGTTGGCGGCTGTTGAACGGGCACGGGCCTCATCTTGTCATCAGTGGGAATTCGACATGTTCCCAAACATTGCTAACTGAATATTGTCGAGATATTATTTATTCACATATTTATACTTTGAGAAAAAAAAATTTTAATGGCTAATGTGCATTGAGATATTTCTAATTTTACTTACAATGGCAGTTCATTGTTGTGTCCGAAATTATGGGGTCAACAAAAATCTTAGCGAACCATCCTTTTTGCGAACACTCAGCGATAGTGTCGTAATCGGTAAACTAAGAAATAGGTTGTTGATTTCAGGCTAAAACTGCATACGTGAATTCTTTCACGATATTTTATATTGCTCAGTATTTCGGTGCCACGTAGCAAACAATCATGTATTTAGATTGCGTAGACGCACGAATTAAATTGAATTGCGTTATGTTAGTACCCTTACCTTGTTCATGGTTTCCAGACTAAGTAGCCTGCATCAATATATCGTGATATCCCCACGATAACGATGCTAACAGAAATTTTCGAGAATAGCGACCTCTACAGTCGGGAGAATGGCACTCGGCTTCATTTTCCCGAATCTGACTCATTCTGTATTGTCTTTTTCGTATACGTACTTCCTTGTGAAAGTTACACACTTTAGTTGACATTTCAACGAATGAAAATAAGCAGGATGATTTAAGGAAAGCACCCCATAATAATCATGTAGACTAAATTTGCTATTATTTTATGAAAGGATTTCCAATTAAAAAAATTGAATCAAATCGTTGTTTTTTACGTACAGGGCACTTACAATGAGCAGCTTTGTCCAGACAACGATGCCGAAGCTGCGAAGGGATTTACTTCTTTGTTTACAACCTGAGCCGTTCCGTCTCGGGGTAAATCAAATTACCTGCAGACTATTATGTGTTGGTTAATTATACATCATCGCGTCAACAATGTTTTCTTGCACAGCTTACATCGCAGAAAATCAATTAGCCTGGCATTACATGGCAATTTGTCAGTTCGACTTTATTTTCACTTCGAATTGAGAATTCTGACGTCTGACTGCGCAGCTTCTTTTTGGCGAAGTTATGGCCTCTCACAGAGCCAATAGCAAACACATAACGTTTTTCAACGTTTCTACACCGGTTATAACGTGATTAGAACCATTTTAAAACGTTAAAGCGGGAGTCATTTTTGCAACTACGTGCATGTTCTGCAAAACTATCAGAGAATCGAGATTTTTGTTGAAGAATGCATGAACACAATCTCCCCAATTCCGCAACGCATTACACATATATGTAGTTGCAGCAACTAGTTGTGGAATACAATCTTGTAGTCCCCAATTGCTGTACGTAACATGAGATGTTGGCGTATTTTTAAGTAGCTATGTGACGCAGTACACATGTTTGGACCCGCATTTAGCCCAACACTCACCAATTGCGTGACGTAGTACGCACATGTACACATCACTTGAGGCCTTATTGGCCCATTACTGTGTGACGTTTGAAGATCACTATTTTAGGTTGAGTACCCCCAACTAAGTGACTGAGTATACGCAATTGTACGATCAGCTGTTCTGTTTCCTGGTGTTGTGTACTGTTGTGCACACGTGGTATCGCTTCTTTCCAGAGCCAGGAATCTACAGACTACGCTCGATGACATTTTCATATTGAATTTAATCCATTTATGATGGAAAAATATACAATATTTAACATGATAATAATTGCACACATGTACATTGTGTCCAACACTTAGGGGTTACAAGTGACTTGAAAAGGGACTGTATATTATGGGTACACATACAAGCAATTTCAATGGTGAATCTGTTCGTTTAGATCAGAGTGTCGTTTCATAATTCACACCGGCATTTTATTCCTTATCATTATGAAGCTGGATTACATAGATATACTATATATACATAGTCAATAGACATTTATTTGGGAGTTATTGTGGTAAATCGTGGCCGTAATGATTACACATCGAACGGACATTACAAATGGGCCACAGTGCAATTTACCAACTATGGTAAGACCATTAAAATATTAAAATATTATGCAGTGGCGTCAGAACTATTTTTCTCATTAATTGTTGATCGAAAGCTATGGGTATTAGATCACTAAATTGATTTATTGTAAACGTTAAGCTTTTGCATGAACGTATCACAAATTTAGAGATTAACACCATTTTTGACGAGGAAACGCCTTTATGGTCGCTTTGAGTGGAATACTCGCGTTCACCAGAAACGCTGTAACGGAAAAATTCATTCTCAGGAGAGGTCGCATCCCATATTTCCGTCGTAAGATGCCACCAATTGCTCCTCAAACCAAATATGTCTAGACCGGCCATTGCTCTTACTGTTGCATGACTTAATATCCGAAAGTCCCGTTTAATGTTTTATTTTATATCTGGTCTGTAGCCAAAACTATAATCCGAGACGACGTATAAAACGAGCCCCATATCGTGCTGGTGATTACGTGTTTGATGACGTCATAACATGGGGCCATGTCCTCCGGGACAATGTCGCATTTTTACGCGACAACTGTGAATTTCTCGTCAATGAAGCGGGCACGACAGACAAGAACAGATATATAGTCAGTGGCGGTATGGGAGTTGTTGCTTAGTTTAGCGGATAATATGGCCACAATGACTGATTGTATTGTACCATGACAGTATCTGTAGCCAGGCGCCATTAAAACATCAGCTTCTCAAGTGAGCCAAAACACAATGAAAGTGTGGAAGCCTCATAATGACCGACCGGCTCAACATGGCTTGGAAGATCCACCACAACAGCCTTCACCGTCAGTTAATCAAAGGCAATAGATCTAGATTGGGGGGACCTAACCGGACATGTTTATCAGTATGACCCCGACGTTGATTTTACCTTCCGCCTCCCCCTGGGCTTGTAATAAAAGAGTCCTTCGCGCATGTCCTTCCTACGTCATTTCCGCTGCGTTAAACCTGCCGGCCGCGAGAACACTTCATCTGAGGTCGATGTGATGGATGCCGGGGGGAGTAAGAGGCTCGGGGCGGGGTCCCCGGGAAGCATTACGTCATTGGATTGTGGTGATTCGGGTTCAGAATGCTAGTTATCGCCATTGCTCAACGTGTTCTAAGTGGGTTACGCTGTTCGAGAATAGTTACGGGGAGTCAGCAGGTACGGGGGCGATGATGTGCCCAAGCCATGCGAGGGTATTCGACATCCCTGCACTTGCTTTGATATATAATAAACCCTGTTTAATTTGTCATATCCATTTCTTTTCATATTTAACCTTGTCGTATCCATATTTTCTTCCCTCTCCCATGAATAGTCTGGATTGCCATTCAGTTTCCGTACCTTTCATTCGCATTGTCTTGATCATTTATTCTATATCAGTAACAAGTGGCATATATATATACATCCATATTTATCCATATGCAGATAGATATACCTTTCCTGTCGTGTTCTGCCAAATACTTTCTTTGGATGCCGTGTCATTGCAACCCACACCGGTTCGTCACCACGGATTTTTTTCGCAAGTAGTCGCGCCATCGTACTTAACAAATAAAATAACCATAATTAACCTTTTCAGGTTGCCCGCTATTATCGCCATTTGATGAGTCGAACCATTGCAACTGACACTCGAATTACGTGCGCTCTTGCTATCAAATGTGACAACAGTAGAGGTAGACACGGCGGTCGCCATGCGGACAGCAGCTGTATCACTTTCTATGCCCAAAGGGGAAATCATGAATGAAGTCCCACCACGTTACCATGGACCCATAAAATGCAATCCTATTGTACTAATGGAGCGATTGGTTGCCAATTAGCCTCAGAGGAAGGTATTCGGGTTAAAAAAACTGCGTTTCCGACATAATCTGCTAGACCGTATATATATATATTTTAGTTGCCAATTCTGGTTTCTCTATCTATATATGTCCTTCGCGCGCCATCCTCCATCTCTCTCCTTCCACCTCTCTTGTGCTCTTCTGCCGTTGTCACATTTCTTCTTCTTCTTCTTCTTCTCTGCGCTTCGACTCTAAAACGTCATGCAAAACTCGCGGGTTTACCTCGCATATATAAGTTTCCCGGACTACTACAAATTAGCTGAGGCAACTTTGGCCGTGAATAATAGCAATCCGAAGAAGAAAAATACAAATGTATATTATAACTTCAGGCAACCGTCGTATGCGTGAGAATAAATTAAGAGTGTCCTTGCTTTTTTTGGTTTGACTTGAAGTAAAACGTTTAGGGTTTACAAGCCTTCCCACATCTTGTGAGCCAGTCACCTTCTTTACACCATATCAGTATATATCAGAATAATCGCGACCGAGACACGTGGCACGTGCGGCTAGGCGGCCCGTTTCAACCACAATTCCTATTTTGCATGACGTCGCGTTTCATTGTTCTATGCAATGTCACTATGGCAACGACTGATTATTGAAGGGGCCAAAAAGCGGTTTGCGGCAACTTGCACGAGTTTAGCGGCCTTCAGATTTAATGCTATTGTACTAATTAACACGACCATCAACTCCTGTTAATATTGCTCACCCTTTCATCAGATTTGTTCAGGCCGTATTAGTCATGACAATAAAGCCCTGTCTCGATCAGACAATGGGGTATCGGTCGGACAGTGTTACGTCGACTTGATGTTCTCTTGCTCTTTGTCTCCTACAAAATAAGGCCTACACAATAAAGGCTATTGGCATTACCTCCGTCTTCCACTGCAATGAAATTATGAGTGTTCACTTTGTCTGCGTCTTATGTCGGCTAGATATTCTTGCCGCTTTGCGCCGTCAAGAATTCATCAAGACGGTTGCTCGAAGTTATAATATTCAATTGTTTTTTTCCTTCTTCGGACTGCTATTATTCACGGCTAAAGTTGCCTCAGCTAATTTGTAGTAGTCCGGGAAATTTAAAAATATGGTTTGGCCATAACAATTGACATTTAACATTTTTTTATGTAGTGAAATAGACCGTTAGCTAAAGAATGGTCAGCAAGAGTGCTAACGGTCTTGGGCGGATAAATGTTATTTATATTTGCTGCATAGCAAAATGTCCGCTGGGTGCTAACGCGCTTGATCCGTTATTGCCAGCCCGCCACAACACGTCAATCATCGTGTTTCTTTGGAAAATGTCAGCCCAATTAAGCCACATTTCTAGTTTGATCTGATCGTTGCAACACAGAACGGCTTCACAATGACGCTGTTAGAGGCTCGAGTGACTCCTTGTGACGGTGTTCGAGGCTGGAGTGACTACTTGTGACGCTGTTAGAGGCTGGAGTGACTCCTTGTGACGCTGTTAGAGGCTCGAGTGACTACTTGTGACGCTGTTAGAGGCTGGAGTGACTCCTCGTGACACTGTTCGAGGCTGCAGCGACTCATTGTGACGATGTTAGATGCTGCATGACTCCGTGTGGTGCTGTTATAAGCGTTATATATAGCTTCTAACAGCGCCACAATGAGTCACGCTATGGATGGTACATCTCGCGACAACTGTGGTCTAACACGAATACACTTGGTTTCCTGAACAAAAAATAATGTCGGCCCTGCTATTCTTATGGATTTCTTCTGGATAATTTCAATATCTGGGCATACCAAATTCTTTTTCCCGCCCGAACCAATTCAAACATAGTGTCGTACTTAGCTCCACCCCCAGATGTATGCCGTAGCTGGAACCATGTTAGATCCGCATGCCCCCCTGCCCTTAAGGCCTGGCTTCCACCGTTATTAGGTGGCACCCTCTGTATTTCAGTGAGGTTCCCTCTCCCCATTTCACACTGTGACGAAATTACGGTTTCCCGGAGAAACCAGGTTGTGGACTGCTCTTTCGACAAGGCGTGGGTCGAGGGACGGCTGTGGTGGTGGGTTGGGGGATGGGGGTTGTAATTATCTGGCTCCCTCCAATAAACTCCCTCCTGAATTATCCTGCAATTTTCCCTCGGTGTCTTTTTTTCTTGTTTCCATCTTCTATTGACTGGCTTATTCGTGGATATCTCTCTAGTGGCTCTCCCAACTTAGTACTATTTGCCGGAAAATAGGGACCCCGCTGGCGTAAATGCGTAAGTGCCACGAACCTGTATACGTCAGTCTTAGTGGATGGCAGGTATAGCCTGGTCTTAATGCGACACCCTGTAGCAATCCATACATCCATATATGATTGGCTGTTAGACATGGCAACACCAAGAGGTCCCAATATATAATGCCATCTGCGGGTACATTGTTACTGTGCGAACAGTTGTGTAGCACATCTGTAAACGCTTATATTTGTTATATATATATATATATATATATATATATATATATTAACGAGACAACATATAATCAACCTATTACACGCATCATTAATGTCTCTGTCCACAATATTAGGGATAACCTCATTCTCATTTGTATATTTCATGATTTGGAATGATGGGTTTGATAAAGCGTACCAGCCACATGCGACGTACGAGCGTTGGACTACCCATGATGAGGTACAACTGACCTCTGTGGCTGAGGTATGAACGATGAGGAGGAGGAGGAGGCGCAAGATGATTAGGAGGAAGTGGAGGGGGAGGAGGAGGTGGGGGTTGCTACAACGTTTTCGTATTTGCGACTTACATCAACACGACACAAGAAATAAAACCTATACGCATACCGTCTTTCCTAAAACCTTTCCTAAGACCTTTCCTTATCTAAAACTTTCTGAATTTTCAACGTTTGTATACGCATTTTCGTATTAATCTTATTCGTATTCGGTCGAATTTTACTTTTACTAAATCAACCAATTAAATTGTATGGGTCGCTCTAGTGCCACCGACCATCAGGCCTTAACTAGTCTCCGTACCCTGTGAATGATAGAATGATTCTGTTGTTCCTTGTTTTCTTTACGCCATTTCTTATATCTTATGTATTCGCTTGGTTACATAAACGATTATTGACTTGACTTGATTCGCTTTTACGTTGTGGTGTTGATCGACATAAAGCTTCAATGGCTGGGACACATGAAGCCACCTTAGCTTGTACCCGGCTAGTAAAGACACTGCCAGGGACACCTGTCAGATAGGCGGTGGCGCTGAGGATTACGGTAATGGCGCAACCGGAACCGTCTAAAATAGATGGTCTATTTAGGCTACAGAGGATTTGGTTGGCTGTACACAGATTGAAGGAAGTCCAATGTTAAGCAAGCTTACCTGTAGCCGCCGTGATGCACACAATGCTGTTACTAAGAAATGGTAGAGCATATATTTGCGGCCTACAGCAATTGATGGTGCACCAGCAATGATCCCATGCCAGCATTGATGGCTTACCAGCATTCCAACCGCCATAGTGTATCTACATTCATGGCACACATACATGCACGGCGTAGCAACATTAAGGGTGAAACAACATTCAGGGGTACCAACATTGACGTCGTACTTACATTCACGGCGCACGAACATGCCTGGCGTACCAAAATCTGTGCTTACCAATGTTCAACTCAGGTAGAAATGGAGAATTATATCAAATGGTACATCATTATTAGCCTGATTATTAGCCTTATAACCATTCGAACAATGTCTTAAATATTCAATATATATTCAGCTTTGCAAGCTATTGTATCATTATTATATCTCTCGTGGCGAGATTGGGACATATACTCCCCATCTCACAAATCCCCACGTCGCCTGCCTCTTAGCCAATATAATGACAACAATTAGTTGTTAATTGTGGACTGAACTAATTCAGACGTAACTTTCCATCTGTCAGCGTGTGTGCAGGCTAACAGCCCATGTCTTTCATCGTAAAGAATACGGTGATATTCCGAGAGACGTGGTTCCGCCGTCTGGACAATAGGCCTAATCATTGTCGCCATATGGAGGCCAAAGCCGCCGTCGTCTGTCTAGCCAATTAACCTTGTTTTAACTGGCGGGCAAGGCGGCTTTGTCCTGAGAATCCACCGGTAAGTTGCCGCGTATTCTCATCAATTTTTGTTTTTCCTCAAAAATAACTACAATCCGCTTTCGGTGGTAAAGTTTATGTCTATATGGCGGCAGTGAAGAACCAACCGGGGCTGCGCCAACGAAAGTGACATTTGTAAAACGCCTGCCACAAGCCGTGCAAGTTATGACCCACACACATCCCGCCGTCTAACCCACTTTCCCATAATGAAAACAGGGAGGTTTCCAAGCTCAGTTGGTTAGTAGGGTGAGCTGTGCCATTCTATTGTTCCCGGGATGTTTTTGTAACCTCCAAGTGCACACTGGAAACCTAAATCACCCACATTTCTTGCCATAATAAAAATGACGAAGAACCCATGAATCTGTCTCACTCCACAACGGCGTTGTCTTAGGACTGATTGACAAAATGTCACGTGATTAAGAACGCTTCACGCCTCCTAACGCGATGCGTTAGAATCTTACGAGAGTTTCCGAGAGTTGTATTCAACGGGGCGTGGCGCCATGATTATTCACACATCAGTGACCAACTTCGAAGAATGCGGATGGTCTATTTTATTAGCTAATATTTTTAACTGATTTTTCCACCTGTTTACCCAAGTCTTTTTAAACTTCGGCCAGTTTTCAGATTACCACGGGCCGACGATCCAGTCGTTTATTCATCGGTCGATCAGGACAGCATTCTTGGTGCTAACCATGCATGCTCGTATACCGCGCCATACAGGTCAGGTGTTTCAGGTTCCATAGCCTGCTTGGTGACTTTAATGCTGAACTATTTCTGGATGTTCTGGATGTAGTTAGTCACAATATAAAAATCCCATGTCCTTCTTCGCAGAGAGTACAGGGTTACCCTGCGGAAATGGCTCCGTTCTTGCCTTCATTCGCCCATGGACGCGATATGACCAGAATTGATTAATTACTAGGCATCGCGTAACGCGCCGAAGCGTAATTACCCGTCTGTCCCCGTCTCCTGTATTGGACACATTGCGGTCAATGTGTTGTTATATTAGCAAGCGAAGCATTAACGTGGATGTTATACCTGATATGCCTAGGTAATGTATGTCCATACTGGCAATGATTGCTTGGTTTAAGTGGGAAGTCTTAACCTCAGTCAAGTAGGTCCATAACAGGTCAATGTACAGGTCAATGTATCCCAACAAAGGTGTGGGTCGAACCACGCACCAACGGCTACGGCCTGCCTAGGGAACCACATTGCACAAAAACCGAGCGCGCTACCCATTCGGCCACGGCGCGACTCCGTTCACCAATAGTCGATAAATAGTCACGATTTAGTAGGACTTAGTCATCTGCGTGATTTAGCTTTGGTGCCATATTTCACCGCAGATAAACTTGAAATGAATGGCTTCTGCGAATTCGAATTCAGACGGATCCCGCCTTACGTCATTTGTGGCTGGTCATCCCGCCAGCATGGACACGCGATCTGAACGTCAATTGCACCGACGAAAGATCTCCGTACATAGCTGCGAGCGTTGTGGGGAGACTCTTTGGCGAAAGTATTACCCACCTTCGTATCAATCAAATCGGTCGACTCTAGGTTCTTACAGTTTATTTACAAGGCTGGAGAATACTTATATTCTCGCCAAAGCCGTCATTGTGACTTGGAGCGCCCACAAGCGAGCCCGTCTTTGATGGGAGAATGAACCATGGAGAGTAAAGCATGGCGGTATGTATTAAGTTAGATTTATGCCACTGATCGATGCGATTTATGCGATACAATTACGGCTCAGCAATAGTAATGTCTGTCCCGTCAAAATGAAATCAAGATCCAATATGACGAATATTGCCCTGCGAACCGCGGCCATGTAGCCATGTAATCTTCGTCTGTGCTGAAGCAAATTAAGCGTTTGCCCAGGATAGCTATGCCATGGGCTGCCAGGTCTTCCATTGTTGCCTGCACCGATTGGCATTGCCAACTAACGTTCTCTCTCTCTCTCTCTTTCTCTCTCCCTCCCCCCCTCTCTCTCTCTCTCCCTCTCTCTCTCTGTCTGTCTCTCTCTCTCTCTCTCTCTCTCTCCCTCTCTCTCTCTCCCTGTACCAATGAATTACATTCTCTGTTTGGTAAATCAACGGTCTGTTGAACTTACTACTGACACATGAACGGCGTTATTTCTGTCACTGTTGACTAAAGCATGGTATGTGGTCCAGAGAACGTGTAGCAAACTCACAAAATCTTTTATGTCCGCCGGTGTATCCTATTGGGGTACATCATGGCGGATGTGGCCTTGCGCACCGAGATATATAATTTTTGTTATCATGAATAAATCCCTAATTTTGCAACCATTGGATGTTGTTTTTACCAAAGATCTCAATCCATTTCTTTGCCCAGTTTAGGCTTTAGCCACGTCCAAAAATAGCCCGAAACACAAACGTGGCTTGCACACGCGGATCTACCTACCAGCGAAAATTATACTAAGAATGCTGGGCATTGATGCTAAATATCGCATGTCTAAGCAAGAAAAGTGATGCGTGGCTGTTCTCTACTTTGCTCCTTGACATTGTCGTCATATGGCCTGCAGAGGGTACAGCGTTGTACCTAGATCGGACGTGGGCGGCCGGGCAGTGGCACCCTCCGCTATTAATCTGCGCCGATTGGCCTCGCTGTGTAACTTGTTCCAATCAAACAAATCATTCTCCTTGCTTCGTACAACGGGATCTGGAGTAAAAGTTGTTACGTGTTCAAATTTTTCAAAGGCCAGCCTCACGAAGGGTGATGTATGTCCCTCTGCCGTGCCCCATCAGCCCACAACATGGAGCACTCTGCACGATATCGTCGTTGTGGGATTGACATGAATTCCCATTTACGCCGCGGTAGATGATTGTCAACGAACGAGATCCAGCTTCATGATGGGCCAGCTCCAATCCCGGAATACAGCATTTAAAAAAGTATATCAAATAATGATGTATAGGTGTCCCATGCATAGCAACTCCCAACCGGCTTTATTGCCATGGCAACCTATTGGAAGGCTCATATTGACGTACCCCAACCGCGAATTTCCAGTTTGCCTGGACACATCGCTAGCCTTATGGCTTGGAGAGTGTGCATGAAATTTAACGTAACGTCCTGATTTACATGGCTGATATGGGAAGCAATTACACCCTTTGTCCAGCAATCAACACCCTCCCCGACCCACAACATATTAATCACCGTTGCCTTGGCAATGCGAATAACGTCAAATGTCAAATGCTATGGCATACGAATGTGTTTCATTCTATGCCTTTATATACTCTCGTAACCAAAGTATTCGGTTGTTGTTGCTGTTGCACAATAGCTATGTAATTTATGAGGCATTTGCAAACAATGTTAAATGTGGAATAATATCAGCTAAAATTGGTTATGAGTCTTACTAAACTGATGTTTGGGTGTGGCTCTATTTTGTTGGCTGCACGATTTCACTGCAAGGGACCAAGGGGTATGCGCAACACGACCTATTCAAGGTCATTGACGCGTCGGTCCCGTCCCTCGTCATTTCCCATTCTCCCCTCGAGCCACTAATGACGACGTGGGAGTCCCTTGAGACGGTCTAGTTGACCTCATTGGTTGTCGATTGCGCCCGCGCATTCGGGTTGGTACATCGTCCTCATACGCTGGGCAATGGGGCGATCGGGGTAGTGGGGGTGGGTGGTGGGAGGTGGGTGGAGATGTAGCAGGTTCCGAATTTTGTTGGGCTATTCTGTACAGGTTTATGTGGAAGTGCCAAAGGTACAGTGCGAATGACATGCGGTATAAATCAAATCGAAAGTACCCCAACCCCATCTCTCCACCCCCTCTTCCCACTTGCCCACCCATCTCCACCCACCTGTAAGCCTGAGGCCATTTCAATGGTTTCTCGTTGTCAACGGACTGCGTGTCTCTCCATGTTGTTGATCACGTACAGCGGACTAACAATGAGCTGCGTTATTTAGACACCGATATCGAGGCTGCTATAGGAATTTCCATTTTTTACAACCTGAGCCATTCGGCCTCCATGTAAAACTAGTTACCTACAGACTATGACGCGTTGGTTAATCATACATCATCGGGTAAACATCGCATGCGGCATTAACACAGTCGTAAGCTTATCAACAATATGTTATTGCACAAGTTACATTGCAGAAAATCAATTAGCCTGGCATTACATGGCAATTTGTCATTTCTAGTTTATTTCAGTCCGGAATTGAAAATTCTGACGTCATGCAGACGGGGACTGAATGACTGACTGCATAGCTTTTTTTTGGCGAAATTGTGGCCATTCACAGAGCCAACAGTAATCTCCCAGCAAACACATAACGTTTTTTATCGTTTCTACACCGGTCATAACGTGATTAGAGCCATTTTAAGACGTTAAAACGGGAGTCATATTTGCAACTACGTGCATGTCCTGCAAAACTGTCACAGAGAATCGAGACGTTTGTTCAAGAATGCATGAACACGATCTCCCCAATTCTGCAATGCGTTACACACATATGTAGTTGTAGCAACTAGTTGTGGAATACAATCTTGTAGTCCCGAAGTGCTTGACGTAACTGTGACGTAGTACACACGTTTGGACCCGCATTTAGCCCAACTCTCACCAATGTCGCGACACGCACACGTGTACACCACTTGAGCCCTTATTGGTCCTTTACTTGGTAACGAGGTTCACACATTTAGATACATCTTAAAATGTCCCCGATGGTGTACACCACTGGAGGTCTTATTGGGCCATTACTGAGTGACTTAGCACGTACATATCTTTAATAGCACAATGTGCAAATTTGTTGATTGCTATGTTAGGTTGACTGCCTCCAAATAAGTTACGGAGTATACGTAATTGTATGATCAGATGTTCGTTGTCCTGGTGCTGTGTGCTGTTGTGCACACGTGGTATCTCTTCTTTCAAGAACCAGGAATCTACAAGCTACTCTCGATGACATTTTCATATTGAATTTAATTCATTTATATTGAAAAAATATACAACATTTTGCAGAGTAACATTTGAACCCATGTGCATTGTATCCCACACTTAGGGCTTAACAGTCACTTTAAAATGGACCGTATATTATGGAAACACGTGTAAGCAATTTCCGTGGTGAATCTGTTCATTTAGACCAGAGCGCCGTTTCACAATTCACACCGGCATTCCGTTCCTTATTCATTATGATCCGTAATGTTTCCTTAATATTTATATAATCAACATTAATATAAATTCGTATTTCATTGCAAAACGAAGCTGGATTACATAGATATATTACATATACATGGTCAACAAACGTTTAGTTTTTATTTATTGTCGTAAATCGTGGTGGTAATGATTACTAATCGAACGGACATTACAAATAGGCCACAGTGCGATTTACCAACTAAGGTAGAACCAGCCACATAGCACTCATCCGAAGTAATATAATGTGGAACATAACGCAGGGTCGTACTATACAAAACACATCACATCCTGCTACGTAAGATCGTAAGACATGTTTATGCGCCATGGTTACCCAATATCCAAAGTAGTATGCAGGGAAAAATGGAGTGCAAAAAGTGGGACGTGCCAATATGAATCCGTATAGGAAAACGTTGAAGTATTCGGGTCATTGCTAAAAACCTAAGTGCCTACTAATAAGCTGGTCACTAAGGCGGCCATAATGTTAGGCCCCGGTGAATGCCATCCTTGCGACAACTCTCGGCGAGCTTGAATCCCCGCAAGATGACGCGTGAAGTGGTCTTAACTCACGTGACGTTTTGCCAATCAGCGCCGACACAACCACGAGCGCTTAACTTCTTCGTTGATTATTAGGCCCCACGCGGTCATCTGCACTGAGCCCCACCTCTCATAGTCTATATATAACATAAGAGTATGCAACAAAAAACCGGCGCTGCCAATACCGCCTCAGCTTCCAAGTCCCTCGGCAAACTAAAAGGCCATTATCCCATCATACGCCTCCATTTCCAACATCACAAATAGTTTATCTTCTTAACTAAACTTACTTTAGATCATAATATTCGCAGTTAATACGGCAAAATGAAGCATTTGTGCAAAACGCAACACAATCCCACTTTTCACAGAGGGATCGCGATAGACGGAACGCGCATTGTTAACAATCGAACGACGTAAGCGAGCTGTGATTGGACGAAACGAGACACACCCACTGGATACAGAATCGCACGCGCTCTTTTGGAAATCGACTGTTCATTTCGAATCGGAAGGGGGAGCAACAGCTCTGGAGAATTCGTCACAGTATGGAGAGGGCTACTTTTTGGTAAGCGTTTTTTTATTACAATTTATTTGTAATGTGATCAATTAGAATTTGTATTACATGGTAACTTCTAATAAGTCCGTAAGTTCTCTAAAATGTACCTTTATCCATATTCAGGTTATTGAACACATACGTTGAAGGGGAAGGGCGCGTACAGTGCCAAGATTTGCTAACGGAATGCATCGTTAATACCGAGTACGAAGCGAAAGACAGTTCTGTAAGTTTACCCCGTTATTATAGTTGGTTATGCGACAAATAATGTCTAACCTAATGTATTTCATGTAATTAAAATTTAGTTTACCCATTTTCTTCGTAGACTAGATCTAAAGACTCTATTAGTGTTTTCTTTATTCATCATATAATATTTACTTTTAGTGCAAAATCAGGTGACTATATCTAACATACAATTACATATTAATTTATATAATAGTAGGTGTTTTCATTGTGTAGGCAATTGGTCGATTGGTGAAAGTACTGTTCCCGAACACACGCCGTAGTACCGCCCAGAAAGTGTTGGAAGACGTCACAAAACGCAGATACACCAGTGAATGTATTATGACGTACGCTACGTGTCAACATATAATAACAACAACATATATAATTAAGCGACGGTTGCATAATGATACGTAGGCAGCTATATATGACATAGGTTAGGTGAATACGTACGGGCTCGGGTAAGGAAACAACGGCGGCTAATAACAAACGCTGAAGAAAGACTCGATCTCAAGGTTAACTACCCCAAATATTTACCACGATAAGGGTTAATACATAACAATACAAAACTGTCTACCTTCGAGATTTGGCATAATTTATCGTTTATTGTATTTTACGTAGGTGTATACGTTGGACTGAAAAAACGCGAGCCGTCAACAGAGCTGGTGGGGTCAACGTTGGACGACTTACTCCAAACCAACAACTGGTCCGCATTATGCCCAGGAACATACTGGAAGAAATCCCCAGCAATACAACCCTACATCATGAAGATAACAAACAGTCAACACATATTTTCTTTGCAAGAAAACGTCATTTCTCTGGACACTTTTGGCTTTCCAAAGGAACCATCTTCATCGGTAGTAATTGCCCTTACTCGTTTATGCTCCTTATTGCGGCTCTGCACTGGTGAACCTCTACCAACAGAGGGTTATAAAGTGTTAAAGTCCATGGTGCTCTTCCACGTTGGCGGCAAACAACACATGAAAAGTGTCCACTGCGCTCAAGTGCTACGCTTGATGGCCCAAAAGAGCATCTGTTCTCCATGCTACGATCTACATTATAGAGCCGTAGTTTCTCCAGTGAGTATATAATTAATTATATATAACTTGTCTATATAAAGGCGAATGCAATAATATTTCTATATAACAAAGCCCAATAAATATAGGTACAAGATAATAGTAAAGAGAATGTTTACGAAGATATGGCATTAAGCAAACATATGTATTCCTTCTTGATACATTATAAAAAAATTCTCCCATCCTGCTTTATTATACCTGTAGGCCAAGGCCAAGGCCAAGTCCCAGGAGAAGAAAGACAAGCCTGTCACCGATGTTGCCGATGTTGCCGCATGGTGTCGGCATGTGGCAGGCGTTGGGAGCGTTCCGTCTTGCAATTTGCGCTAGGGCTCTGGAACAGATCCTCTGCCGCATATGAAGATGCCACCAGCAGCGGCGCTCTCCTTCTACCGTCTGTAAGGTTACTACAATATTACAAAAATGCCGTCGATCAGAGTCCCGGATTTCACGCAGAAATTTTCCGGTGGATGCAGGCTTCTGCTGAAGAGAAACAGCTCCCCCAGTCAGCGCGTCGTGGCGGGATTATATTTGATGAGATGACAATCCAGCAGGATCTGCAGATTGACAATGGAAGCGGCGACAGCAGGCTTGTCGGTGGCGTGGATATGGGTCCCTAGTGTAACTCCTTAGACTCTGTAAAAAGCAAATGCAAAACCAATTCGTTAGCCACCCATGTCTTGCAGTTAGAATTTTTGGGATTCACGGGCTTCGTCTTTCCCTTTGCACACTTTCCCAGTGTTGGGGCTCAAGCCTACCATCTTTGCATCAACTTCTGGGACGCGGTTCGTAACCTATGGCTGCACGATTTTTATGTTGACTTCTGCATATTTCATGGGGCAAGTGCAAATAGATCATTTCTCAAGCTGTTGTTTAAACCTGACAAACCGCTAGACAAGGAAATGACCATCAACAATCTGGAGGTCTTCGGAGAAACCATCGTGCTTGGAATGGACGCGAAACACGTCATAAAGCGTCTTCGAAACAACGTTTTTAATAGCGGCACATCGTCTGCTTCCACCCGTCAATTACAGTGGAAAGAACATAAAATCGTTTGGGACCACTGGCGCGACGCATTTGCGTGGGACATAACGTGCAACGCTGAAATGACCAGAATCCATCATCGTTTAACAAAATAACATATAGACCTTAATTCAGCCTCCAAAATGCGTAATCATCTTGCTGATGAATGTCTCAATTGGGAAATGTTTAATCTTATGACATGTTACAGCAAAAGCTTGCCCGACAGCTCACACCTTACTGGAACCTTGGCTTTCTTGAAGGTCACCAGTAAGCTGGTTCAATTTGTGAACGACGAACGCCCCATCACTGACGTTGGGGACTCGCGTTTATCCGTCCTCGACGAAAGCACTCTGTGGTTTTCAGCCTTGGAAAAAGAAGTGCTAGCCAACGAAGGACTCAGTATCGCAGGAAAGCGCGAGCGCCTCATGTCACGTGAGACAAGGCAGGATGTCCTCTTTTGCTGCACAAGTTTGCGAGAAATGTTGCGCAAACGTCTGGTGTCTGGTCACAGTGTCATGCCGGCTCGAGTGAACAGTGACGTCGTCGAAAATTTCTTCTCGCAACAGAGATCACAGAAACACGGCGCAAATAGTAATCCAACGTATCTGCAACATGCAAAGGGAGTCAACTCAGTCGTTCTTGGGCGCAGCTGTGCGAAGCGAAGCAAGAAGTCTTACGCAGGGCTTTAAAGCGCCGTCCCTTTCAACGTCATTACCAACGAACCACTTAGAAAGCGGAGGAAATGAGCGAACACATATTATGTGATATTGTTGTCGATTACTATTATTCAATTACCTACTTCACTTCCTTTCACACGTGGAACACATAAACGTCAGATTTTCGTCCTCTTCATGAATACCGGTACGTAATCTTTCGCAGGATTCTCCGCTGCAGTGGTAGAGCAGCCATCTATTGCACTGATGGCACTGAATCCAGTTTTCGCCTACAACGACAAGCATGGTGGCGGAGGTATCTATCACGCGGTTGATTAGCTGGAGTTGAGTTAATTGCATTTTGAATAATGTGTAGTTCATTAAGATTGTCACGCCATATATCCTTCGGACGTGTTGTTTATGAGAACTTGCTGATGAAAGCGAAAAGTCATAATTCAATAGTTCACATAGTTACCTTCATTGTACGTTTTTTCACAGCGAGGACAGGTGTTCGTCAAGCTGGTGTCCTTTTTCGTTCTCTTCCATGTTTTCTTTTGTACTCCGCTGCAAGAGATTGCTGAAACACTGCTAGATATTGTTGAGTTGGTGGTTTTCAACCCGGCAGCTTTTCGAACTTCAGTTCTGTGGGCCTGCGTTTTTTTTACCCGCAGATCGTGAACAAGTGATCTACGAAATTGGTTACTGCTTATAAGCATGTAACGCTTCACGCATTCACGAAACAATGCATCTATGCACTTGGTATCGGCCTCTTGTGTAAAGCAGGCGGTAAACGCGTCTTTCAGAAGTTTATTTGGGAAAATATTGTTCTGGGCCTGGATGATTACATTGTGGCCATGAGTCTTGAAGGAATCTGCGGTTTGCTCTAAGGCAACGGCGTCATGCATTTGGATGAAGAAATCAAGAGAGGAATCGGAGACGTTGACAAGAGATCGTCTGCTGTTTTGCCTAATTTCTGTTTGTACTAAAGATGAAGGATGGCTGGTAGAGGCTAACTCTGCTTCTGTTCTAGTGATATGATCCAAATGTTCTAATTTTGTCTTCTCTAATTTATATATTTCCTCGTTCTTATACATCATGCGTGAAATGCTAGAAATAGATGCCCAACGTATTTTAGCGATGCATCTACCACCAAGATATCGCTGCTTGCTAACACCTGCCTCCGTCATTGCAGCCGTAACTGGATTTCGCACGGGGGCTTTCCGTGAGGCACATTCGGCTTCCATGTGTTTAATGGCTGTTTCGCGGATGGCCGTAAAAACGGTCACAGCAGCACTGTATCGGCCAGGATCAAGTGTGACACACAAGGCCAGGATAGCCTTCTGTGATTCACCCTTCAAGTATTCATTGCAGGCGCCGACAAAACCGGAAAGGTCTTTTGTTTCGGCTTTGCCGGCGTCCACGTGCTTCCTATACAGACCTGTGATGGCGTTATAGGTCAATGTGGCGAATTGCAGCGTTGCCCTGTCGCCAAATGACAACAACGCCGCCTGGCGAGCTTTCGCATTGGCGGTTGACGCTTCTGCCTCTTGTAGGTGTTTTATTACAGGCGTCAGTGTTTCGTTGAAAGCTTCGTCTGCAAGAACAAATGTACAGTGATATTATAATTATCTAATTTTACTGATACTTTGTGGTCGATGTATTTGCCATTTATGACTTCTATAGAAGCAACGGCGATGTTAATATAGTAAGTATATTACCTTCTTCTATGTTGGTCACCGATGCATCGTCAGGCTCTCCCCAGTCAGTTTCGCTCCCCTCTTGAGACTCAGGTGCAGGTGGGAGCAGGTCTTCTTCCGCGGCCATTGTTTCTTCTAAAATGTGAAAGATATATGCAGGAGCAGGAGCAGGAGCAGGAGCAGGGGACTTTCGCGAGATAAGCGTTATTGACCTGGACAAGACGTTCCTGGATGCTGGAATTATCTTGCAATATAAACATCACCTACGGTACTAGCGAAGGGGAACAGTGACTATACACCACGAAGTCAACGAGTTCAAAAAACAAACCTTGCCGTGTTTGGCAACACGAGAAGTTTTGGACTACAGGTTGTTTTGGTCTATCATAGAATCCCGAGATGGATTCCGGGTGCTTGTGACATTTGTCGGCGATAAAGCCCAAAACCTGTAGATCCGAAGGTTTACGGACTCTGCTGATGCCAACGCCCATCTGTCCCGCCGCAAAGACATGATCGGCATGGACCACTGTCCGACCCAGTGTCTTTCCTAAATAAGGGGAGTGAACACAGTCGGATATATCGCGGCAATATACATGTGACTGATAATGCATTTTATTGTTGTGGCTTTCGTTGGCGCCAACGCTAGGTGAGCCGTTGTGTTCAATCGGGGTGTGGGAGGGATTTAGCAGGGAGGGATGCATAAGTAAAGTAGTTTGGGGCATAACAACGAGGATACCTAAGATTTTAAGGGACGTGTGATTACATGTTTCTACAGTTTGTATAGACCTAAATGTAAATTGTTACCTTGACATTTATGGAAAGTCATACCGAAGGCTGGGATGAGGGGCAGCTGTTTTCTGCTAGCCACAACTTGACCAGTTTGTGGGCTGTATTTGGTAAACACAACCGGCTCGATCCGGGCAATCTGACCAGTTGTCATTTTGATTGTCACTGATTCTGGTGTCGCGGTTACCACTGTCGCCAGCAATCCGTTAACCAGCGTGTCAGACACATTATACGTTAACATCACTGGTGCATGTTCCTTGAGATGTAGTTCTTTAGGCGTAATCATATGCCTCAGGTAATGTGGGTCACCTGTAATAATACACGTTTTTGATCAAAATTGACCTTAAGCCATTAAAATGAACCTCACGGGTAGTCAACAGCACAAAACACAGTAGGACATAGTTGAATAAAATGAGAGAAATAACCTCCAATTTCTTATTGTTTCTACTTTGTCACGGTAGGTATAGTTGCCACTTATTTATTTGGTGACAACAAAGGTTGCCGCCGAAAATATTCTTGACTAATGTAGTTAACACATAATGAGTGTACATGTTTATGCAATATGTACGTTTCTGGCCTATGTACATGGTAAAGATATAACTTGCCATTGTCCTCAGCCGTATATACGTGCCACTCTCCATTCATGGCCGTCAGGCAGTCTCGGTTGTGCATACTAACATCCAGGTTAGTCGAATATAGGTGAGTCGCAGGTTCAGGCCCCAACGGGCGAGCCAAAGAAAGCATCAAGGCCTCTGTTTCCTGGCTGACGTTACCAGTGGAAACCTGCACGCACAGCTTTGATGAAAGCCAAATCGCTCTGCCGCTTAACCCGCGTTAGATTGACATGGTGCATGGCTTTAACCGCTGTCGAATCGAGAACAAACGCGCCCTCATCGCCATATAAGTGATCAGGAACGGGAGGTAACTGATAAAAGTCTCCAGAGAGAACGAGCTGCCTTCCGCCGAACGTCTGGGGCCGTGTTCACAAAGATTCCTTATAAAGAATTCCGTATTTTTATTAAAGCAAACAGTTTTGCTCCGTGAAGAAAATTTGTAAGAATCGTTTCTTGAAGAGAGATTAAAGAATTCTTTACAGAGTAAAACTTTGAGAATTCTTCAGGGCGTCATATGTCCTGCCCGCTCTGGAGCAATCAAAACAGCCGCATAAAAGTGGATATGGCACTGTTATTGTCATTGTCGTCCCTGTTGTCATGGTGATAAATATGTCTTCTGTTTTGTTGCTTAGTGACGTCAATTGTATTGTGACGCAATGCGCCAAAGCAGCAAACTATGCATACATCCCCCCCCCCCGCCCCCCTTCGGCAACTGATTATTCGATGGCTCTTACATTAGCTTGTCAATTCCTCATGGCAATCCATATAAAACACTGAACGTTTGGTAAAGTCGAAATTAGTGAAATAAATATATGTTAATGTGCATTTAAAGACCCACCGCATTACAGCTTAATTCACCCATTTCGCGCCATATCATTGAAATTCTGTCGATATTTATTGCTTTTATCATATAACTGTAAAACTTAGGCGTCGAATATATCCAATAGGGCATTATTAAAACTGTTCTGACAGCACCTTCACCGTGTTTGCGCCTCGTCAGGCTGACTAATTAACATACCGGAAATGACGTAGGCGGGGGTTGACTGTTGCACGGCCCCGTGTTGCAAGATGGCCGAGAGTGTATGGCGTGTCGACGACGAAGACAACAGTTTTGCTTCAGTGGGGACCGATGATGAAGATGAAAGGCAGGATATTTTCGATAATGAGGAGGAGGAGACTGCTGGGGAAATTAAACCGTACCGATTTGAGCCGGTAGCTGATGGCTTAGCTGACGGTGAGCCGACCGGTGAGCCGACCGACAACGCGGCCTCGGCCGTCGGAATGGTGACGGCGTCGGTGTGTAGAGCCGACAACACTGACTGGTACGCACTAAAGTCTAAGGCTAAATCACCAGTCATATAAATATGAATTGTAGGGGGCCTAGTGTAGTCTGAATATTCAGGCTAGGCCCAGTGCTGGTGTCCCAATTTTTTCCGACCGGGTGGCGTGGGGGTGGGGGGGGGTACTACCTACACCTTAGATCTCATTTTTCAGGTCATTGAAAAAAAAAGTTACTTTTGAGTGTGAGCAAATGTAATCCCTTATTATGTAGATCTAACTGGTTGATTGTCTGGATTATCAACCCTTTGCAGATTGGGTGGCCTTTTGAGGTTGTGAGTTCAAATCTCACCTGGGTTTCCAGATTCATCCAGCAGTCTACAGCAAAAGAAAGAGTAGATCTATATGATAATATATAGGACTATGACTGTGGCAGGCAGGGACTCAGCTGATGTGTGCCAGCCCCCAAAAGGCCTTTTGGTCACAATGACAAGAAGAAAAATGTAGTGCTTCCAAGTTCATATGATAACGAGAACTGCAGTTATTTGTTAAATTGTCAATTGTGACCTCACAATGCGATTTATATAACCAGGCTGGTTGATACCATGTTATTTGTATATATAACAAATATTGTATTTAGCTGCCAAAGTTTCAACAATTTGACAGGTAAACAAAATTCTGGCTAGGACTATTATAAATTATAAACACTAATAGCCAACTAGGTAATTTGACTGCATTGAACATTATACTTGGTGCAATAGTTGGTATACAGGGTAGAATAAAAAAAACAGAAGCAAAATAACATTACAATGAACTAGTGATGAAATGTCTTGTTTCCGCAGGTGCACATGTGGTTTATGTGAACCACGAAAAGAGGCAGACTGTGTGTGTTGCCGTGAGTTATCACAGGTTTTAAATAAGGCTGAAGATGCTGCTTGCATCACACTACACCCAGGATTCCAGCCAATCTGCTTGAACCCGTGGGTACTGCAGGTGGCCTACTTTGCCTATCGTCAGGCACATGGGGAATATGAGGGCGCCGTTCACAAGTAAGGGCATGTTAAAAGTTCCTTGTTCATTGAACCCCCAAATCAGATATTGCTTATGGATATGAATTAGTGTGCAATTTTCATTTCAATGAATAATTTTTGACAGTGTCCAAAACTAGCATGTAAAACGACCAGAAACAGGGCAATAGATCCTGAGACACAGAGTGAGGAACTGTTGTGAGGTCGATTGCTTTACCAAAATTATTCCATGTTAGGTCTTAATTCTTCATTATCACCAGATAAAGTCTAAATCGATAGCATCAACAAATGTAGAGAACAAAGTTTACATAGAACAATAAGAAGCCAAAATTATCTTTGAATAGGTTGATCGAGGTGATCAGTCTTTATCTTTCCCATATAGATTCCTTCTGTTTGCTATTGGAATCTCATGGATTGTTAGATTAGTATAATGTAATGAGTAATGAGACAACAATTGTTCTCTAGCATGATATGTGACGACCAGAGTTTTTCTAACATTCCCAACTGTAAGTTTATAGAAAACAATCTATATCTATAAACAATTGTTCTGTAGCATGATATATGTAGACCAATGCCTATGCTGGGAATTTTTCTAACATTTCCAACTGTAAGATTATAGAAAACAATATAATTATCAAGTTTTATAGAAAAAATCCTTTTATTCAGGGAATGTGACAAGGTTTCTGTCAATCTGAACTGCTGGTTTCTTATTCTAGTGGCTTCAAGTGTACACTATATGTAATTTTTTTTACAAAGTCGTTATGTATACATTTAGCACATATAATAAAGAAACCGGACAATAAGTTTCAAGCACTGACATTTTATAGCGGGTTGGCCAAGCTGAAGTCATGTTACAATTTTCTTATACAATACATTACAGGAAATACCGGTACACAGCCTACCGACAGTTTGTGCGATGGTGTTGGGGCTACCTAGGTCGTCTCATCAGAGTTCGACTCCCAGCTTGTGTCGTGCGTAGCATCAGACAGACGTTCCCAGATGACACGTACCAGGGTTTTCAGTATCCTCGTTTGTGAGTATAAAGTCACTGAACTCAAATCTTAACATAATGATAATGTGAGGTTTTTGTCTCCTGACAACTACTCGTCCCTTTTACCCCCACTACCAAACTAATCCCAGCACATGCCCGCAGCTCTGGATCCAGACCGTGCACCAGACGACCCCCCGCTGGTTAGCTCTCTCGGTACACACACTGTAAGGTGCTATCACGATCATGTGCTCAGCACACTGGTCTCTGCGTTAAACACAACCGCGTAGCCGTCGCAGTCTTAAGGGGACTAGACGTTATTTACAACGAGACGGACCTCAGTACATCTGTCCCGCCTCCCAAGCATCCACGCTCAAGTCAGCACGTCATTAGTATAACATCTCACCGTGTACTTCGCGGTCCTAGAACTCCGGCAGACTCACCATGCCAACCAGGGTCAACATAACAGGATGGCCCCTACACGTTATATACGCACTACGCTCCAACTGTTGCCTTATGTGCACTGACCGCTTTGGGTGCAGTCACTGTCCTTGTCAAAGTACCACTTACTAATAAACTGCTACAATGTGCTGCAAGACGTCAAGCAATGCATTGTAAATGTAACACAAAGCTTATAATTATATGTAAGAAGCTTAACTAATCACGTGGGAGGGAGACTGCTCGCCAGATAGCATTAGGCGTAACACCCACTGTCATACAAAAGAATTGAGGTTTCCGATGTAGCATTAGTTCTAGTTAGACATAAGGAACTCTGATAAGGTTTCTGATGTAGCATATAATGTAACATCCGCTGTCAAACACAAATACTGAAGTGTCCGCTGTAATATTAGGGTAACATCTACTGTTATACACGACGGAAGCCTCTCGTGTAGCATTACGTGTAACGCTGTTATACACATATAACACTGATGTGTCTCGTGTAGCATTAGGTGTAACATCCACTGTTATACACAGCAAAGTTAGGCTCCCCAGATACCATTAAATGTAACATCCACTATTATACTTAAATAACTGCGGTTTTCCATATAGCATGAGGTGTAACATCCAGTTATTCACACATGACTGACAGTTTCCACATAGCATTAGGTGTAACACTGTTATAGACAAAAGAACTGAGTTGTCCCATGTAGCCTTAACATCCATTCACACGGGCACAACTGAGATTTCCAAGCAGCGTTTGGTGCAAGAGTCATTGTTATATACACAAATGCAACCGATTTTTTGTTCCACGTCGCACATTTAGACCGAAATGAAATTTTTCAGGTATCATTTGGAATGCCAGACATTGTTACACCCAATGTGATGGACATCACTGCTATTTTCCCTTTAGAATCAGGTGTAGGTCAGTCATACATAACACTGATGAGGTTCCCCAGATAGCATTAGGTGTAACAGTCAGTTATAATACACGAACTGGCGTTTCAGATAGCCTTAGGTGTAACAGTCAGTTATAATACACGAACACAACTGACGTTTCAGATAGCACGCAGGCCATGGCATGCAGGCGGCGGGCGCACTGCATCGGCGCCTTGCCGTCCTACTGGCGCGTCGCGGGGTTGTAGCAGTACAGCTGCGACGTGGGGAAGTGCTCCCGCCCCGTCGTGCCGCCGCTCACGTAGATGAGGTCCTCGCAGGCGACGCCGGCGTGCGAGTGGACGGGCTGCGGCAGCGGCAGCAGGTCCACCCAGTCGTTGCTGCGCACGTCGTACAGCTCCACCGAGTCGAGCGTGCCGAAGTTTTCGTTGCGGCCGCCCGTCATGTACAGCCAGTGGCCCTCGCTGACCAGCGCAGGGTCGATGCGCAGCCGCTTGCACGGGTTCAACCCCTGCAGGGGCAAGTGACGGGGGTCGAAGCGCAGCAGGGAGTTCATCAGCGTGCCCCCGCCGCAGTCGACCACGCGGCAGATGTAGGCGAAGTTGTCGACGCTGGCAGGTGGCCTCGCGGTGGTAGGTGGCTTCGCGGTGGCAGGTGGCCTCGCGGTGGTACTTCACGCCCGCAGAGATGTAGTTGAGGGCGGCCGGGAACTGGAGCGCCAGCCAGTGCTGCTGCAGCTGCGCCAGCTGCACGTCCGACATCAGGCCGAAGCGGATGCACTTGACGACGTCGTCCAGGCTCTCGGCCGGGGCGCACCAGACGACCCCCCGCTGGTCAGCGGTCATAAACCCTACTGTCCATGGGTATTGTAGGATCCCTACAATAACTTAATCGAACCAGCGGCTCGTCAAGGTTCCCAGGTGTAGGTGTCGTTCATTGCCTATCGACTGGTTGACTCGTCAAGGTTCCCAGGTGTAGGTGTCCTTCATTGCCTATCGACTGGTTGAAACCGGCGCACATGCTGCTCTACAGCCTCCTTTTTGTCAGGCCGATGGAAAGACGCCGACAAGGTGGGAGGAGGAGCATCCGCCACCTGATCCTGAAGCCGCTCTTGTCTCGGCTGCCGACACACTGACACAGTGTCCACCATGAGACGATCGACGTATTCTGAAAAGGATAATATATTGTTATTGTAGTTTACCACAAAGAGCTATCATAATAACGTTGTTGCTCATTGGTTCTTGTTTTTACTGCAGGTGACAACTTACTGTGATGAGTTGCAGCGCTACATATAAATTGGTGCGTATTACATATCTATACAGACCTTTTCTTCTCACCGATTAAGTAACAGAAAAAAAACAGATATTACCAAATGTAGCCTTGCTGCTGATCTTGGTAACGACGTGTTGTCCGTGTTTGAACTTCGGGAAGCGTATCTTGAAGAGACACTCTCCCTTCTGGTTTTTGGCTTGAGCTCTTCCTCCGTTTTCGTTGTAATGCATAGCAGCGAGCAGCAAACTGGAAAATTATAGATTTTGATTTCGAATGGTAAAGCATGAAGAACGTTTTAGTGCATGGCAGCGAGCAGCTTACTGCAACAGTATATATTTGGATCTTGAATTCTGAAGCTTGATTGAAAAAATCTGTCCCGGTCTTTCAGTCGATCAAATAAAATAGAACTTGCACCAATAAGAATGGTGATTGTTAAACATTGTTAATTGCAACCAGAAATATTAGTACTTACCGACATTGCATGCCGGCATGAGAGAACGCTAGCATCTTTGGGCAGAACTGAAGTATCAAGCTGTGGAAGGCTTCAACCGCAAACGTCTGCTGTACAGGGGAGAGTTTGGCGATGTCGCTACACAGTCGAGGATCTGTCACCAGCGTTTCAAGCTTAACTGCTGTTTTGCTCCCTGAAATCGGGAAAAAAACATATCTAATGTTTGTTACCTGTTTCTTTTCCTGTTCCTTTGCTGGAACAGGTAAAAATACATTACTGTCATTAATATAGAGACCCCATCCCTCCATTTTACCGCCTTGAAAGTGTGCACACGCATGTCTGGTAATATCCATTTGTGTATCAATTTTTCTAGTATGAACGTCGCACCATTTATAAGTATCATCTTGTTAACATGACGGAAAACCTACCGGCCTCAATCCACAGCTTTTTGGCTTCTTCCCCACTCAAATCTCCATGAGCGCACTTGGGAAAGAGACGGTGGTGCCCTTCATGGATGTTAAGAAGGTGGTTGACAACCGACGTCCATTTCGCCACGATCATGTCTCCTTCCCCCTCTGGCGTGGATATGGCTGACCAGTACAGATGGTTGACAATGCTTGGTATCCACGCCTTCAGGTCAAAACATCCCCGCTCCGCGGCAGCTTTATCTAGTTTCTTGGCCAGACCTGTAAGAACCACGATAGGCGTGCGGATTGAATCATAGTAGTGTGAGCGAAATATATATTAAAGTGCGACTGTACATAGTTACGAAGTTCGCTAAGGTAAAAAGGGCAATGTAGTAGAACATTCATTAATGGCCCTAATATGACTGAACATTAATAGGTTGCCTGGAATCTGTTAATTTAATTCTGTATCAATTTACCTTTTGCGACATGCCAGATGTCGTACTGATGTTTTGTTCCAGGTTTCTGCTGCCTCATCCATTTGGCTACTGACCTAACAGGATATATCGCGACTGTTTACGAGATGTTTACCATATTATCGTTAACAATGAAATATTATCTGTTCAAGATCATATACATTATATTGTTGCTTCCTGGTAAAGTAACGGTCTTATTAATCAGCCAATATGATTAGTTTGTTTTTTTAGGCGAGAGGGCAATATTCTTTCAGAGCTTCCATCAACCCAACACTGTCATCTTACTATCGGACAGACGTCAATCATATAGGTATGAGACTTGACTTATAAATGCTGAGAGAAGAGCAATGGCAGGCATGTGGGAGATAGCTGAAGAAACTTACGAGTGCCGGTCTGTCACTAGTTTGCCCATGTCAACCCCGTGGTCTTCCAACAAACGAACAGATCGTTCAAGCCCTTCTAGTTCCATCTGTGAACTGGACCCAACCTCGTTGCTCTTCGCAAAACAAATGGGAAGAATGTTTACTTCAAATGCAAATATCTTAGTTCATATTCAAGCAGTTGTGGAAAAGACTGTGTGTTGTGGAAAATTTTGGGATCCCTGAACAAGTAGGCTTCAAGAAAGCCTCAACCTTCGTCTCTAACGCTAATATATTTATTCGCTAACTATCCAAGCCTCTATCCTCCAAAGCACAGAATTGTTACACATTTGATGAGAACAGGCTTAAGTTTCTTCTTATGACCAGTCGCTTGAAACAAGGTGTTAAGATGCGCCAATTTCAATTAATGGCGTAAACTTTCGGTGGAAGACGTGACTGGAAAATATACTCCCACTGTAATAAAAAAAATTGCGTTAGAGTTCGAATTTTAATATTTCAATTTGAAGAGAGAGCAAGCCTCTTTTACCTGTACCAGCTGAATGTCTACGATCTTGTTGGCATCAACCGCTAACATGGTATAGCTGCCAAACTTAGCCGAGTGACCGGGACTATCCGCGCGCCCATCTCCAGCAAAGGCAGCGTCCAATCCAACAAGAGCAGCCAGGAGTGCCGTCTGCTCCAGGTCCCATCTCTTCAAAATCACTGGACATAATATTTTTTTTTGGTGATAAAAGAAACATCGTGGCTTCATTGCAATAACACCCATGTGGTCCAGGACTCGAAGAACCTTTCCTGGAGAGGCGCCCGCAAAGAGAATAGCCGCCGAAAGAAGAATATTCCCGGCAGCTAGTGGCCCACAGTTGGGTTGACTTTTCCACGTCTTGAAGTGACAGCACTGTGGACATATAAAGCGAACGTTGATCTGCCCTCCACGAAGTGAGGCGATCTCCGACCGCATCTGTACACTCCCACACTGGTTGCACGCAATCTGCGAAAAAAGGTTCATAAGCGCGGATTCAAAAACAATAAACTTTCTCGCTTTGTGTGGTTGAACGTCCGCAATTTGGTTTGCTGCTGGCCATGCTTCCCAATCACTGTCAGAGTCGGATTCCATCGACTCGTCCTCTGGGTCAAAGTCGTCGTCTGACTCGTGACCTTTCGACGCCAGCTCCTCAGCTTCCTCATCCACCTCCATGTCTTCAGCCCTGCCACTCCTCTCCGTTTGTAGACAGCACGGCATCAGGCAGCACTGTGTGCCGCTGTCCACCATGTTCACTAATGTCTGGGTCCCTAAAATGTGAACACTACATGTTCGTAACGACAAAGTTCTTGTATGTTTTGGTTAACCAGACAGACGCATATCCCGTATGACAAAGTTACGGAAGCGTGACGTTCCACCTGTAACATCAATATGATGACCTCCTTTTACGAGAAAGTATATGCAAAATTATACTAATATTCATATTAGGATAGTAAGCCCTATAGACATGAACCAACAATATATTTTTACACATACGTCATACATTTTAAAGTTTACAGTGCCTCAGGTGAACCCAGGTGAGACTTGAACTCACAACCTTAACAGGTCATCCAACATGCAAAGGGTCGAAAAACCACCGAAGAAAATATAACGAAACAACAAGACAAAAGAAACAAATTAAACATTTAAAAACATGTTCTACAAATACATTTCCACTAGACCTTTGTGATTTCTAGGACGGAGAAAGGTTTGGGTCTTCTTTTCACGCTGAAACATATACCTTTCACTATCGACCAACGTATCACGAGCAGGAAATTTGAACCGCTCACCGTGAGCTTGAAACGTGAAATTTTTCATTGTATACTTACAATCAAGCTCTCATAATTTGAATAGGTCGCAATCTTGTATCGGGCCATCAAGCGTAAACGAATTTATACCACACGCGATCGTAACGACTGCCATACCTTGACGGCGTCCTCAGTTTGAGTGCCAGCACAGGAGCGCTTACACTTGTCGTCGCCAATCAACTGATCCACCGTAAGTACCTATGGACAAAGGCAAAACTGACAAGGCAAATGTATCTGATACACCGCTGTATACAGATACTTATTCACTTGATCTCTCTGGTCCCCATCAAACAGTAAAAAACGCACTTTCCCTTGGTAAATTAAGTAAGACGATATGGTCATAGATAGCTACCGACCATCAATCTTAATCTAAGGTACTATCTAAGATAGTATTTTTATAGTTTGATCCCTTTGGATTTGTATACATACCCGGTACCATATATATGTATATATGCAAGTTAAGCACACCAATTAAGTCTAGATTACCTTGACAAGCTCTTCAGGCTCATGTCCACCAGCCCATGGCTCCTCCTCATTCATCTCACCAGCCTTAAAACCAGTCAGAAAAATCAGACACAGGTGGCATATCAACAAAATAAGGAATCCGCTATAACTGTACTACATAGAACATGTAAAACCAGTCACACAAACATTTGTAATGGTATAAATGTAACCCAAAAACTTGTAGAAAATATATGCTATCCAATCTTTCAAACCCTCACATGCATGGGCCAAATTCTGTAGTAGTACTTTAAGCCATGTCAGCAATTTTCAAATGTCTAAGTCGTTCCTTATGACAGTATTACCTTGGACAGCTCCTCATGTGCAGTCTCAGCTTCAGCAGCACACACTTTGTCTTCAGTCAACTGACCAGGCTTCAAATGCAGGGCATGCAGTGCATATAGCCATGGCATGGATGACATTATCTTTTGATTGGAAAGTTTTAGTATTTGCTATTGTGGTATGATAAGGCAACCATTAGAAAGTGAACAATCTGTCACCAGTCAATTGCAGTCACAGTTATATGATATACTTTTGATATATATTCACTGCAATACAAACTTGAAAGCTAAACAATATCTTATCTACCCATACAGGCCAACAGGCAAAGATGACAAGAGCCATGAGTAATCTCTCTATACCTGTTTTTTTCCTTGTCCCAGTAGCTTATACAGCTTTGGCCTTGCACTGGCAAAACCAGGCACTAAGGAATCCAATACCTGGAAATCACAAGTGCACACCTGTTCAACGATCAAAATTTGTCACAGCACAATCAATTTGTAAGGTATCAAACTTGAAGCATTGGCTAATCATACCTTTGCCCACAGTGACTCATAAAGTTACAACATTTAAATTAGCTGATAAAAAATATGACGAAATATGAAGGGTGGTAATAAATATAGACATTCTACAAGGTTTACTTAAGGCTGAACCCTGGTATATATATTCTTTTATCTAGATGCCATTCCGCTTATGCATAGAAGATTATGAGATATGTATCATTATATCACAAATAAAATTATCATACAAGAATATATAATAAATAATAATCAAAGGCTTTGCTAAAATAATGTTCAAATATTTATAACACTTAGTTTGGGGTCTATTTCACTCATGAATGCAAGTTTTGCTCATAACTTATAATAGCTGCATTTGGAAAACATAGCAGAAACAAATTTGATAAATAGTTCCAAGCTATTGTAATGGCATTAAAAAAGTGTCATCGCTGTCTGGTTATGAACTGTCATGCAAACTTTGTCTTTTAAAACACTCTTGAAAATTAATATACCAAAGATATAAAAATAATGATGAACACTGGGAGAAAGAAAGCCCAGAGTTCATGTTGTAAAGGCCTATTTGGATATTGGACATGGACCTTATTAGTGAATTCAATTAATATAGATCAAAGATACCCAAGCAAAAATCTAGCATAGATAAGCAAGGGATAAGTGACATGGCATAAGATAAAACATATAAATCAGGCTTTACTAATTACTAAATAAGAGCTAAAGCCCAGAAAGCAAGCCCAAATATCTAAGGCCAAGAGATATGCACTATTGTAGACTATTGTAAATACAGAGGGTTGTGTTACAGCCCCAAACTTGTTGCATTTGTGCCTCAAACTGTTGTCAGGCACAGAGGGAGGTACAAGTGGATGCCCGTAAAACTGGTGCCCAACAGGACTAGTTGCGCCATAGCCTAAGTTGTGAGACGTTACAGTTTGACTTTTGGCTAAGAGATTACACGAGCCTCATGAGATTAATAGCTAGTTGTAAAATCTAAAAATTCAGGCTATAATAATTAAATAACAATAAAAAGAGGGGAGTCGGCAGCTAGACACTGACCAGCTTCACCCCACCCAGTTGCTCACTGCCGACAAAGCAACACCATGCAATTTTAATGATACCAAACTTACATTTGTACTGCGATGTTATCCCTTTTTTTTTTTTCAAGGACAATCTGACACTGACCTGCTGACAGGTCAGTTCTAACACTAACCGCATGAACCAGTGAAAAGTCAGTTCAACACACAGGCACAGTAAATCGACTAACACATGGGGGGGGGGGGTGGGGGGTCTGCACCGCCTACTGATAAACAGTGCGCCCCCCCCCCCCCCCGTGTCAGTCGATTTACTGTGCCTGTGGTCGTGTGGACAGTGTGGTTCAACACTTCAAGTGTCACTTCACTTGTCTTGCGCGGAGAAATTGCTTACCTGGATGTTTTGCCGTTTGTCACTGGGCCTTCGTCTTCCGTCACCAGTTCGGTCAACTTGACCGTCCAGTGACCCCCGATGGAACAGGGTGGGCAGGGCTCCAGGCCTAAGGGTACGGGACCCAAAGGTAAACCCTAAATCCTGAGGCACTGTTGTGTCCGCAAACTGGTCTGGGCAAAAATGGTCGCTACATATGTAGGTACACTTCCCCGGACCCTTCCAATCGCGGCGAGTCCGCTTCACTTGGTCCGACCATTTCCTTTTCAAATCTTCGTCACTTGGGAACTTAAAAACACTTACACCATCTTTGTTCGATTTAGAGCACCCAGCAACACAACAATTCTTTACCATTTTCGACAACAGACAACACCTTCTTGCAAATCACCCGTCTTTGACTTTGTCCTTGAACACACAACGCAGCAACCCCGCAGCAACCAGCCGAGAGGGTCTCCCACCGCATACGTCATTTCCGTTATGCGCCGCAGCGCACAGACTTTTTGGCGCGGATTCTCACATATGTCAAAAAATCTAAAAAAATACTTATTTCGATAGAAAAAAAATTTTTTTAGTCCTAATTTCCCCAGAGTATAAACTCTAACCATTTTAAATCCATTTAGGCTCAAATTTAATGCATTGGCTCTTTAAACATAAGACTTCAAAGCGATGGTTTTGACGTTGTAGTGCCTCGAATATGTTACGCTCCATATGCAAGAAAACAATAACTGCCGCGTCGATTTCTATAATATTGGGCATGTCACTCCTTCGTGGCAATCCCTTTAAAGTGCGCAAATTTCCGCAAAATTGAAGCAACAGTTTCTGCGTAATCATTGAAATAATATCGCCATGTCTTCAAATTATCAACTTATGACACTTTAAGGAATTCTCAGGACACCTTTAACTTTTCCTTATTTTTTACTCTAATAGAGTAAAACATTCTACTCAAGAATTTTCGAGAAACACTTTTAGAATTCTTATGCAAATTATTGAGAATTCTTAAAAATTCTGAAGAATTTGCTTAAGAATTTACTTAAGAATCTTTGTGAACACGGCCCCAGGTCTTTTCTTCTGACCACCTGACAGAGCTTGTCCACCTGTTGAAATGTTTTCAGGCTTATCTGTAACAAAACGGTATAGCCACAATTAGAAATAATATTCATATATTTTACTCCAGGTGCTGAATATTTAGTACAGACGTTACAGTAAATTAGAGAATGAACATTTTATTACCGCGTAGATTGAACACGTTACTTTGCTTCTGTACCGGGTTAAATTTATTTACGTATATTCTTATACCCCATATTTTCTCCTCGGTTCAATTCGTCGTCGTTTCTCGCAGCACGTAGTGATTGACTATTGTCAATAAACGATGTCTATTTACCATAGAAATCTCGTCAATAATTAAACCATCAGTGGAGGTTATGCGTGAAATCTCTTGCGTGCTGAATCTACCATCCTGAAAGACAATATTAATGTAAGATATACCCTGTATAATGAACAATATGTATGCTACACAAACTTTCAATTGAAGATTTCAGCCCATACATCATACCGAATCGTTGAACTAGACAATAAATGTAAAGAAGTATGGACTAATATGATATTGCACCTTAGGCTACGCTATTATATGGCATTGGTTCGAGTGCGAGAAGAGAAAAGCGATGTCATATCTAATATCTCATAAAACCATAGTCAAAGTTCACAATGGGTAGTGACAAGCATACGTTTTTTTCAAAAACGCCCAGTCGCAGGAATGCGGGATGGGTTTATGCAGTACCTGGTGTCACAATGGGCCGCAGCAAAGTGAGTGCGAGAAAGGATAATTATAATCCCCCCCCCCCTTCGTCGGAAACAAATATGAAATTTAACTCCCGTTTTTTCGTGACATAAAACAAACCTAAATTTAGATCTACACGTAGATATAATACTTTAATGAAATACGCAATGTTTATCGACGGCTACATTTGCAGGGATCACCATTAGCTCCGTCAAACAAAGGCGGTAATTAAGCTTACTCAGTTTTATTCCAGCCCATCGATGTAGCGTCATTGGTCTGGCCTGCTTGGCAAACTGCAGGGTGGCAATACCAGTAGATGCCGTGAGAGACACCACAAGGTTTTCATCTGTTCTGTTCTGACAAATTTCTTTTAAAATGGACGTTTTGCCGACCCCAGCTTGGCCCGTTATTAAAACGTTGTGGCCAGTCGCCGCCAAACGCACCGCGTCTTTCCACTCCGATTCCATGATCGCGAATAACGTTTAAATATTGTAAATATACGTTGTTGTCATGCAAATAACAAAACAAAACAAAAGGCACGCGCACAAAGAATCTTTTCTCACGTATATCTTCCTTCGATTGAGATTTGCCGATTCATTTTTTTACATAGAGAGTAAAATAAATATTTCGCGCAATTTATTTTCAAATTTTATAAAATGCCCCCCCCCCTCCTTAAGCTATTTCGATGGTAAATGACACGTCCTTAAATTTCGTCGTCAACAGCGCGTTCCGTCTATCGCGATCCCTCTGTGAAAAGTGGGATTGTGTTGTGTTTTGCACAAATGCTTCATTTTGCCGTATTAACTGCGAATATTATGATCTAAAGTAAGTTTAGTTAAGAAGATAAACTATTTGTGATGTTGGAAATGGAGACGTATGATGGGATAATGGCCTTTTAGCTTGCCGAGGGACTTGGAAGTGGAGGCGGTATTGGCAGCGCCGGTTTTTTGTTGCATACTCTTATGTTATATATAGACTATGAGAGGTATCAGTGCAGATGACCGCGTGGGGACTAATAATCAACGAAGAAGTTAGGCGCTCGTGGACACAACCGTCAGTGTGTATAGGTCAGATAGGACAGCTAACACGACATGTCAGTTTCAATATAAGGTACATCGACCCCGGATTACTCCAATGAACATGGGATGGGGGTAGGGGAAGGGGGGGGGGGACGGTTGACAGGTTTAAGGAGGAGGTTTGGTCCAGGCGATTGAAGGAAGGCATACAAATCTTTCCAAGATCAACGAACTGCGTCCTACCGACACAAAAAAAGCTTGCAGATGTCGTTAATCAGTGTTTATCAGCAATCACAGTTATTAATACAGATATTTACATAATTATTAAACTATAATGCAATGGCGTATGAATTATTTTTCTGATTAGATCAATAACGTGACTTATTGTAAACGTTTAGCTTTTGCATGAACATATGATACATTAAGACAGTAATACCATTTTTGATCGGGACACGATTTTAGGATCGCTTTCATCGCATTCAACGGCAACGCGGTGCCGGGAATATTGAATTCCAAGCCCTGCCGTGTTTTTCGGAGAGATCGCCTCTCATATTTTCCTAGCAAGACGTGTTTGATGACGTCATAACATGGTGCCATGTCCTCCGGATAATGTCGCAATTTGAGTCAGTGGCGACAATTCTGGAGTTCCGAGTCAAGTGAGCTTAGGGAGATATGGTACTAGTATTTTGGAAGGAATAGATGGTGACACGCGACACAGGCATATTTGACAAATCTACATTCGACACTGACCCCGAAATGCCAACACTGAGAATGTGAAAAAGCTACAGTTACACAGATGGTGGAACTTTAGAAAAAAAACGAATCTGGAACTGAAGACTGGCAAGGAATGTCGTAAAAAGTTGACGTTCGGCACTATAATCTAATAACTACTTTTGCGGTTAACAAAAAATGGAAGTGTGGAAGCCTCATAATGACCGACCGGCTCAACATGGCTTAGAAGATCCACCACAACAGCCTTCACCGTCAGTTAATCAAAGGCAATAGATCAAGATTTGGGGGGACCTAACCGGACATGTTTATCAGTATGACCCCGACGTTGGTGTCACCTTCCGCCTCCCGCTGGGCGTGTAATAAACGGGGCCTTCGCGCACGTCTTTCCTACGTCATTTCCGCTGCGTTAAACATGCCGGCCGCGAGAACACTTCTCCTGAGGTCGATGTGATGGATGCCAGCAGGCCGTAAGAGGCTCAATGCGGGGTCCCCGGGGGGCATTACGTCATTGGAAGGTGATTCTGGTTCAGAGTGCTAGTCGTCACCATTGTTCTACATGTGCTAAGTGGACTGCGTTGTTCGAGAGGAGAGTTCGTGACCCGACCTGCCAAGCCGCCAGTCAGTCACTCAGCACGTACATGGGCGATGATGTGTCCAAGCCATGCGAGGGTATTCGACATCCCTGCACTTGGTTTAATATGTAATAAACTTTCTTTCATTGGCCATGTGTATTTCTTTTCATATTTAACCTTGTCGTTTCTACCTTTTCTGCCCGCCCCTATGAATAGCCTGGATGGCCGTTCAGTTTAATCATCCGTACATTTCATTCGCATTGTCTTGATCAATTGAGTTATATGCGCTCTTGCTATCAAAGGTGACAATAGTAGAGGTAGACACGGCGGTTGCCACGGCGACAGCAGCTGTATTATTTGCCATGCCCATTGGGGAAGCATCAATGCAGTCCCACCACGTTTCCATGTCCCCAGTGAATACAACAATGTTATATTTATTGAAACGGTTCATTCTAAATTAGTCACAAAGTTGAAACGTATCCGTGTAAAAAAAAGGCGTTTCCGATACTAGCTGCTGGTCCATATCTATATAATATACTTGTCGTCAAACGCTTGCACCCCACCCCCCCCTCCCAATAAAATATACCATGCTTTCTTGGACAGATGGCCTTCGAACTAGCCTCACTATCGACACGGCTGTCAGCCTTTGTTTCTGCTATCAGTATATATGCCATGGAAATCACTTTGCCAGGCTACGTCACTGCGTGTGTCAACCCGGCTCGCCCATGAACAAAAACAGCACACATTGATTAAAGGCAATGCCCGATAACAAAAATAAGGAGAGGCTTAATCAACTAATGTTCCATACCACTAATAAATTAGTCTTAATTAAAAACCAAGCCTTTACAATACGTAATGCTCATGAATGAAATGCATAATGTAAACAGGCGTCTGTGAAATCTTGACTGCATCGAACGTTTTCTCCTCACTGGGAAATGGTATTACCATGTTTTAATTAACAGTGGAACATTATAATAAACTTACCCCCTGCATGATGATGATGCTGGGAGAGCAGACGAACACAGAAGAACACATTTTGCAGTTCCATTTCATCTTTCAACCACGTTGCTTTCGAGACGGAGCTCCCCGCGCTCTCAGTTGCCAGTTGATCGGAACGGGGCATGGGGAAGGGTGGGGGATACCTTCGTCAGTTTTAAAGACCCCCCGCCCCCACACCCACTAACGGCGATTCACGAGTATTTGTATAAATTGTAATCTCAATGCCGAAAGGTAAATCTATGAGAAATGAAATGACAAAGAAATGAAATGACAAAGAAATGAAATGACAAATGATGCGGAATTGGCAAAATATCCTGGAATATGCAATCAATCTAATCGCAAATAAAAGCCAAACCGTCAAAATGAAACAAAATGGTGAAAACGGTGGAGGTATCAATGATGTCGCCGCCAAAACCTAGGTGTGTACCGCCTAGCTGGTCACTAAGGCCGAGGATAATGTCAAGCCCGGCCGATGAATGCCACTCTCGCAGCATCTCGCCAGATCTTGAAAACCACGCGAGATGAAGCGTGAAGTGGTCTTAATCCTGTGACTTTTTGCCAATCAGCGCAGGTACAACGTCAGTGTGGATAGGGAGACTCGTAAACTATGAGGGACACCGGTTGGCTAGTTGGCCAACGACGAGCTGTGCAGACAGAAAAACGTGATGTGTATGATGGTGAGAAGGGGGGCGGGGGTGGGGGGACTGGGGAGGGAAGGGGTGGGATCTTTGATATGAAATGCAAGGAAAGCGAGATAGAAGCGAGGATGCATGCAAAAATAAAACCGGGTGATGCTATTCAGACGTGCAATGTGGAAATATCACTTGAAGCGGGACATGCTTGCAATCGTCGTTGCACTATTCGGTTGGTTACCTATAGCTCACACAGTACTCACAAATATAATATGAAGTTTAATCGTGACTGCAGACAGGAGGGGAGGGGGTGGGGGAGCGGCTCACTTTGCGGTTTTGTCCATCAGATTGAAGGAATATATTGAATTCACATGCGATCAAGAGTACATAGTTAAAGCTTTTGCCTTTTCCACGTAGCCTTTGTACAGATATTCCCCCCGAACTTTTACAAATTGCATAGCATTCTCAAATGAAAAGAAGATTTGCATTTAACAGAATTTTATTATGTTTTATCCTCAATCGGTTTGCTTGATTGGGGGTGGAAAGTTAGTTTATCAATTTGATTTCTCACACAGTTGACGCGACAATATGCTGGCCATACAACGTGCATTTGAGGGACATTAAGGTATTATATTTGCACTAATCATGCAATATAAAGTTTTGAGTGTAGCCGAATTGAAAAGCTATGGGGATAGCTTGTGTGGATTACGGGCAACGTTCTTCAAAATTTGCCAAAAGAATGGAAATGTAGGAGCCCCAACTGACCGACCAACTGAACACGGCTTGCCAGAGCGATCGCAACTACCTTCAAGGCCAGGTAATCATGGGCAATAGATCAAGGCCGGGGATACCAAACCGGACATGTTTATCAGTGTGACCCCGACGTTGGTGTCATTTCGCCTCCCGCTGGGCGTGTAATAAACGGGTCCTTCGCGCACGTCCTTCCTACGTCATTTCCGTTGCGTTACGCCTGCCGGACACAAGAACCCTTCATCTGAGGTCGATGTGATGGATGCCGGGAACGAGTAAGAGGCTCGGGGCGGGGTCGCCGGGAGGCATTACGTCATTGGAAGGTGACTGTGGTTCAGAGTGGTAGTTGTCGCCACTGTTCTACGTGTGGCGTGTTAATTGGATTTCGCTGTTCGAGATAAGTTCATGACCCGACCCCAAAGTTCGCCAGTCCCTCACTCAGCACATGGGCGTTGCATCATGTCATCGAAGGCTACACGGCGTCATTTTCTCTGGCTTTCATGTATTTTATAAGTGTGTTAAAATATATATTGGTTTGTGATCTGCGTTCTACTTCAAATGCAGCGTCGTCGTGTTCAGCGACATGTTGTACACGCACGAATCGACATCTCGTTCCTTTGCTTTCAATCTTGTCTAGTTGTTCTACGATGGTGATGCTGTGATTTTACAACGATGATTTTTCACTACCACAGCAAATTATTCGAAATGCAACAATTCTGCCAACTTTCACTTTTAAATAGAGTTTTTTCCTGCGGCTACAACCTGGCTAAATGGAAATTAAACAATACTAGACAGTTTAGATTGTGTGGAAACATGGAAACAATAGCACATGTGCTTTATCACTGTATTCAGGTCACAACGTGTTGGAAAAATATCAAACGGTTTGTGCAAATTAAGAGTGCGCTTTCTCTACTTAATGTAATCTTTTGAGTAGTAAGCTTTAGTTAGAACGGAAGGAACAATATCAAACTCACTAAATTAATAGGGCACGGTTTTTATATATATTTATGCTTGAAAATTGTAAGAGTATAACCTTAACGTCTTTTGTTAATACCCTAAAATCGCAAGTAGGCAGCGAGCGCATAGTAGAAGATACCGACGGTACCAATAGATCGTGGAATTTGTGCTGCGGCTTTGCGTAATTGTCAGGGATCATGCCGATATCCCTTTAGAGCGCGTTGCGTTTACTCCCTCTGCCAAACGTCAAATTAAATCACCAGAATTACCGTCCCTACGCAAAAAATGAAAATGAATGTCATTGGTGCTGAGGTCAGCCGTGAGGTGGGCGGTTACGTGGGGCAGTGTGGTCCCTTAGTGGCATTCAAACTAGGTAAGATAAGATAAGATAAGATAGATAAGAAACCGCTTATGACGGCTCCTCGCCTAGGAAACCATCCGCAATGGTGTCGACAACATCGTGAGTGGAACTACAATCAATGGAACTTAGGTGTAAGTTTTCAGATGATGGGAGGTTCAGTTCGACGAAAGTTGATAAACGTGTTTGGGTCCAGAGAAGGTGAGGAGAACGGACCGTTTCTTAGACAGAGGTACAGCATTTGGTGGTGGAAACATTCTGATGCTGGTAGACATATCCTGGTAAACCGCAATTGCTTGCTCATGAATGAAATTCTCGCTTTGGGGCTCAAGTACTACACAGAGCAGAACACTTCGTAGATTATGTTTACTGGAATCCGCCAATTTTTGAAAACTTTAGAATTTTAATGTCAACAAAGGAAATGTCATACGGAAACTAGAAATGTTTGCATATATCGTTAAAAATCGGATCCGATTCAACACCACTGATTGTTAATGTTCCTTCACAAAGTGTTATATGCACATTTGTTATTTCATTTGGGCCTGAAGGCATTTAAGACGAAATAAACAACGACAATAACTTCGTAGATTACGACATATATTAGCCTTTCACAACAAAAGGTACAGCGACGGAGATCAAGAGATCCATCTATATCCATATTTATATCATTCTATGTCTATACCTATATCTATAGCGACATGTTTATCTATCTATAGCTATAGCTATATCTATATATCTATATCTATATAACTATATATATGTCTATAGATCGATATATCGATATATAGATATAGATATATCTATATATAGATATAGATATATCTATATAATTATAACCATAACTATATATATATATCTATATATCCATACATCTATCTATATATATTTATATCTATACATCTATTAATATTTATATCCATCTCTATAAATCCATATCTATATCTAGTTCTATATCTTTACATATGTCTATATCTTCATCTATGTGCATCTATAGAATTATAGATGTCGTCCTTGTCTGTCGTGTTTCCCAATTGTTGCTCTTACTACAGCGGAGTGACATTTTCTAATGTGACGTGTCTCCCCAACCCACGCCAGTCCATAAACACATCACGACAAACGCCTTCACAACATCCACCGTCAGTTACCTGTGTCTCCTATTTTTGTGCTGCAAGGAACACGTGACCATAAAGATAATGGTTGCCCGCTGTATCTGCCATGAATCACCAAGACCCGTTTTAGCATGGTGACCAAAGTCGTGTACCTTCGCGAGGCCGGTGAGTATATACAATATACACCAATCACGCCGAGCTGGTGAGGCTACGGCGATTGGTTGGTTGGATGTATATTCAGGCCGCTTTGATCACTATTGGTCATATTACGTCAATTGAGAAGTAAGGGAAGAGCGGAGACATATCCCCTGGGTAACCCCCTACTCTTTACGAAGAAGGACACGGGATCTTTATCCTGCGACCACAAAGACACAGCGGGGCGCGAACCTCCTAATGCCGTTAGGCTCTCAGGTGGCCCGAGCGAGTGCTTTAACCCACTGAACTATCGAGGCGGCCCCCTATGTAGGTTGCCCGATATATCTACCATGTAATGAATCAAATCATTGCAACTCACTCTGGAACTGTTGTGTTTGGTTTGTTTTTGCAATAGCTTGTGACAATAGTAAAGATAGACACCACAGCATCCACAACGTCAACAGCTGTAAGATCCATGCACAGTCTCTAAATGGGCGAGTATGTATGTGATCCAATCAATTTGGCAATGCGCTGACCCCTAAGGGCCGATGGTCCCGCAAACCCGCTCTATGAACGCAAGTTTTAAAATATCGGCTCTGACTGTAGAAATATCGTTTTCATCATAAATGTCCCCTCTATAGGACTATCTTTTTCATCATAAATGTCCGTTATATAGGGATATCTTGTTCACCATAAATGTCCGCCCTCCCATGAATCAATGGGTACCCGCGGACCACACCCCCACCCGCCCTACAACAGATTGGTACACGGGTGCCCCCCCCCCCCCGCCCCGCCCTCCCGGGGACTCTTCTTATTTCATCCTCTTGCGCCCCCCCCCCCCTTCCTTACTCCATCCCTTCGACCTTGTCTCTCTCCCCTCAGAAGTACTTTCACCCTTTCATCCGACTTGCTCAGTCCTTGTTGGCCATTTCGGTAAGGCATTGCCCCTGTTAAACGATAGGGGGTGTAGGGGGGGGGGGGTATCGGTTGGGCAGTGTTACGTCGACTGATTCTATTGATGAACGTAAGGGACAAAGTCAAGGTAACGACCCGACCGACCCACGGGGCCGAGCATTTCGGGCTAAAAATACCCGTTGCCTATGGTTACCATGTATTCACTCCCCAGTGGGAGTCTCTTCCTTTGTGGTGCGTCCTGACGAGTGACCCTCTATTGATGATAGCAATCATCTCCATCCATACAAAAGGCCTCGGGCCTCACATGTTTCCTTTCACATTTCATCTCCTCTGTCGTATTAACGGGAATCTTCATTCTAAAAATTGTCCATGTTCTTTTGTTACCGCCATTGCATTCCCAGTAATGATCACGACGTGTATTCGCGTTGCCACTAACTAGCCGCAAGGGCTCTATTCCATGACTTTACTTCCCATTGAAAGGTATCAGAAATACTTGGAACGCTTGGCATGCCTGTCCTCAAAGGCATTGGAGAGACAACTGTTCCCATATCGCCATGGCTGGATTCTTATACGATGAGATGTTTTACGCCTCCTTGTCCATTTCTCGTTGTTTGTCGCCCTGACAATGCAAATGCGAAATTTGGTGTTTTAAGCCACTTCTGTGCTGATGAAGGCCGAATTGGTCTAAAACTTCTTCCGGAAAAGCGAAATCGGGTTGAATGAAACAGGCCGACATTGCGAATGGACGCAATGACGCTCGAAGGTTGTTTTGTTTTACAGCTTGAGAAGCACACATTCTGTCATGGAGAGAGGACGGTAGTAAAACCTATTGTCCGACCTTCGTAACTATGTGTGCAAACCTAACTGTTAAAAGTGGAGTCTTAGATTC
>OZ025250.1:29395573-29468990 GCA_964019135.1 Arenicola marina
AGCCATGAAGCTAAGCCCACCAACTATACCCGCCCCTCCCCCACCCCTCCCCAACCCTTTCACTTCCCGCCCCCTCTCCCGTTAGACAGCGCCCTACCTCCAGATTTCGAGGGTAAATAGTTCAATAACGTTTCTTGTCCCGCGATGTCTAAAATGTCTTTTCCAAAATAAAATGGTCATGTTAATTATCTTTCGTCAACCAATTTGTTATGTTAATTATCTTGGCATGGTCCCTAGGCTATTTACTTCAAATAATGTATTTCAAGGATATTAAAGAGCCAGCCGGAGGAACCGACGGCGCCAAGCGCCTCCCCCCTCCCCCGCCCTTTATTCTGCACCCCCCCTCTCTCCTCCCCTGTTTGAAAGTGCGTCATGGTGTCTGGCTAATTGCATGGACAATTTCAGTTCAACTCATTTCCGTTTTTAAATTGGACAGAAGGCGCCTAAGCAGGTGCGGCCGTTAGAAATATCCCATTGTCCTCAGTGCATTGCAGAGTCTTCAACATGCGTTGTGAAATGATATTTCCCCGGGCGTCCAGTTTAACTCTGCAAATTAAAAGTCTGGCGTGGATAAACCTGCATTAGCGAACAAGTGTTAAGCAACCCCGTTTGCAGCGTTTAAAAGGGCATCCGCATCGGCTTAGTATCACGTGGTTTGGGGGGGGGGGGCAATCTTGGCGATTGGCATCCAGGAATTCTTTATATTCGCGATTAGCTGTTGCAATTTTGGGGGATAGTTATCTGTTCATTTTCTGGCTTAACGCAAAGACATTTTTGTTCATTTCAAGACGCATTAACATTTATATCAATATATATTCCTATTTACCTTTGACTCATCGTTTTTCGTTTCGGCGTTGATCGACGTACGTTCTTGTGAGTAAGGACAACGTTGTTGCTTGTTCATTTCAAGACGCATTAACATTTATATCAATATATTTAACCATATTCAGGCCAGACTAGTTTGATAGTTCGACATCGCGGTGACTTAAGCTGTATTTGGCGGACCTGGAAGGGGTAAATGGCGCTTTTGAAATATCGACATTCGATATTGACTCCAAAATTCCGATAACTAACGATGTGTAAAAGCGATATGGACGCAGCATTCGACACTGAGAATTTAAAAACAAATCGACACTGGACCCCCCCCCCCCCCCACCCTTCCAAATCCCTACTTGGCCTATGTTAGAGTTGGCGCTCATCAACCCTTGGGCAGTCGACGACCAGGTGGCCTCTCAAAATCGGCCCCCATCGGCACAAGGTTAACCTACACGGGTCGAGGGGGTGTCCTCGCTTCGTCAGTTCAGCATCCTATAATGGCCAATAAATAAATGACGACGATTCGGACCTAAATATTATAGCAACCATACCAAGATAATTAGCATGACCATTATCTTGGGGAAAGGAGTTAGTTATTGAACTAATGTAAATTAGAATATTGTATACGTCTTAACCTTTAAATACATTATTTAGCAGAGACTTATTGTATTCATAGTGATAGTAACGTTACTCTCGCGACGAAATAAATTAGTGATTTCTAAAAAATAGTACCTTCTATTTCGCTAGAGAAATGAATGTATGAATGTAACTTTTATGTTCCAAGAACGCCACAGAATGTATCATATTGATCAACTTTGGTAACTTCTTCCCGTAATATAGTGATATTGCTTTGCATGGAAAATAGTGCGTAGTAGTTTAATCTGAATAATTTGAAGTCGCGCGATATTCTCCCAGAATTATAACCTGAATCCATGGCACATGCAGTGGCTGCCCTGGTGGCGCATGTGAACATATAGACGTCTATGTCGTCGGAGTCTAGATGTCGCCACGGATGGAGCACGGATTCACCCTTTTCGCACATGCTCGCGCATGTGACAAATGCGCGCCTTAATATGGAACAATGACCATAACTCTTCTAGTTGATGTTAAGTATCCGTTATATGTTGTTGTAACGGCGATGCCGGTTTGGTCCCCATCGGGAGTCAAACGCACGATCTCCCGATCCCAAGTCAACCAGTTCATCCCTTCAGCTAAAGTGGTGATCCCTCTAGCCGAGGCCAGTAGAAATGGTTTGACTCACTGCTGCATTATATAGCCGCAATGAGCGTAACCCCAAGTAGCCCCAATACGGCTCTGTTAGCGTCCTGTCATCAAAGTCAGTACGTCGCCGGCCAACGCGCTATCAACCTAAGCCACCGGGAAGCGTTCCTCGCCACGGATTGACGCCCCAAGGTCTGCACAGCGGCACTTACACGCATGGCACAGTCCGGCCATCACGAATGGAGATTATTTACTCCAGATTGCAGCCCACGATAACAAAAGGATCGCAAGGATGCCAAGCCGCGGAGGCGGACATTCTGATATTTGCTTCCAGTTCTTGGGTCTTGATTGGACTCGATGCATGACATACATCACTTTTTATCGCCCCGCGTGTCCTGTGCGCGCTTGCCCTGGTCAAGGGAGTGGGCGTCTAGGATTTCTCAATGGGCCGGAGAGGAGAGGAGGGTTATCATCACCACATGGGGGCGTCACTCACTATGCACAGACGCAAGGGTGCCATTTTTCAGCGCAAAATTTAGGCCATATGAGGCACGGATCCAAGGGGGGGCCCCCGCCCCCCTTTTTTTAGGGCGGAAATGTATATAATGTATACCATTTACCGGCCCCCCTATCCACCATATCTGGATCCGATCCTGAAACCGGCCCCCCCGGATTTAGGGAGGGGGGTAAATAATATAGTGCCGGGTTTGGGGGGTTCCGGGGTAAAGCCCCCCCCCCCCCTATTTTCACCGCCAAAATCCGCTTTATGAACGCACATTTTCAAAGCCCCCTCCCCTCCCCACGATCGCAAGTTTTAATATTCGTTCTATAGGGGTATCTTCACCATAAATGTTCGCCCTATATGGGTATCTTTTTCATCACAAAAACCCGCTCTCTTAGGCATAAAGGCACCCGCGGAACCTCCCACCAGATTTGTCTAATAGTGTCCCCCCCCCCTCCCCATCTGCGTCTTATCCTGACGAGCTGCTGGAAGGAATGACCCTTAGTTTCTCCGAGGTTTCTGACTTCTCGAAATCAGCCGGGCCTTGCCACACTCTTTCTGTTGGTGGGAACCGCTGCGGGACATTGCCTGTTACTTGACTTTGTTTTGCGAACTGGATGTCTAGTAGCTTTTGGGAGTGGGCATGTATCGAATGGAGACACGATGTCGCGTGCCGCCTGGCTCTGCCTCAATCAACGCTTCCGGCTCCCTGGGGCGCACAACTCTCCCTTCTTCAAGCTCCCTGTGACGCACATCGTTTTCTTCTTCAAGCGTATTCGTGATCATCAAAGATGTTCCGATTCAGTGGACATATCACCCAGTTTTGCTAAAGATAATCGTTTTTGTTAGAGTATACATATTAAATTGGATGTGGGTAAAACGGCCCACTGGATCATTTTGCCCCAAGCAGCGTGGGTCATTTTGCCCCTGTTAGTAACCTTAACATTTGACCGCTGTTTGAAAAATACGGCGCAGTGTATTCCGTATCTTGGACTTATCTTTGACCGTGTTAATTTATCAAAAAATTCCCCCAAGCTAGTATCCACTGAGCTCAACTTTCTTCCAGTGTTTACCATAGATGGCAGCAGCCCAGAATCAGTTACTTCGGTAAATATCCGTTTTACACCCACACACACACTTTAGTCCGAAATATGTGATCATTTCAGCTTTATAAGTTACACCCTGTTCCACACTTGCGGTATCAAAGTCCAGGGATACTCAATATAGATAACACCGCAACTCTCGGGAGTGCTATTCGACATAGCAGGTGTACTGTACACAACACTTGTGGAACGACAGCTTCAGCTTTGTTACAGCCATTCTTTTTATACACGTTATGCACATGGTGGAAATAAACGAACATTGACTTGACGTGGTGCTTGTGCCCGGATGCTAATCTAGGACCTATTGTGGTCGGTATTCTGGGGCACTCAATCAAAAGCAGGTGTCCCAGCCCTGGTTGTCTTTCAGCGCGCCGAGCGACATATCGTATAGGCAACAATGCTGTCTGTTGTCGGCAACAAAACGTGCAAGCGGGGAACAAGACATTCTCCAAGCGATAATATACCTGCTTCTATTACACGTATTGAGTGGGATTCACGATGCTTTTTATAGGCGTGTGATTTTCGTTGAAATTAGGTTGCTTTGTTATTCAGGACGCTTTAACCACTTTTGGTCATATCGCGTCAATTGGAGAAGGAAGGGGGAGTGGAGACATGCCCCCGGGGGTAACCCCCTACTCCTTACGAAGAAAGACATGGTATCTTTATCCTGCGACCGCACAGACATGGCCACAGCAGGGCTCGAACAACCGATCCACGCGTCGTTCGGCACTCAGGTGGCTGGAGCGCTCGCATTGAGCTCGCGCTTAAACCCTGAAATTAGGACCTTGGTGAGCGTGCTGCATAATAAACCGATCCAGGCTGTCAATCGTTCACTAACATCACTGTTGCTTTTATCTAATCATATGGTCAAAAAACGTCTTCCACGTGTTGCATACCACTTTCTTGAAAAATTTAGAGATGAATACGGCTCATGTGTACCTATCATCAACTATAATTGTTAATTTCATACTCACGCTTAAGGAAAAAGGACCCAAGCGTGGGCGGGGCTTAGTGACATATTGGTGTACAATCCGGGAGTGGGTTATGTTGAATTAACGATAGCGCGAAATATGGGCTCTGCATTGCCCACATAATATTCCCCCATTTTATTTTAGGATCAACATAAATAAATGTTAGCGCATATTATTATGTTCGTAAAGCTCGCACAGTACCCCCCCCCCCCACTCCCCGCCACAGCCTAGTGCATTTTAGAACGGAACGAATTATATGTTCCGTGTAATACACTTTCAGCGTCTTGCAGAATCCCCTTGGATAAGCCTTATCGCACACCATTGGTACCATATATTGTTGGCCCAGTGAATTTACGCTAGTTATCAATGCGTTAGGCCATAACAATGTAATATAAATCAATAAATCAATAGGCGCGTAACTGTGCAGCTCCAACTCCATCTAGCGGATGGGAGGGACCCCGGGTACCTTAGGCAGGGTAATCCTGTCATTGTTCCCCTTCACAATGTCCATGATTGGAGCAGAGCCGTTGCAGCGTGACCCTAGATATACGTTCATTTTGGACCTTCTCACGTAGGTCTCTATCCGATGTTGGCTGTAATGGCGTGGTTCTACGTGATGGTGCTAATCTGGGTAAGCTAGTTGGGTGGGATGCCTTAATGGGGGGCGCTCGGGGGGTATCTTGGCATTGTTCTCCTCCATAACGGCCATTATTGAACCTTAGATATACGTCCACCATGGACCTTCTCGCGTACGTCTCTAGCCGCTGTTGAGCGTAGTTTAAGGGCGTGGCTCCAAGGGATGGTGCTGTAATCCCGGTATGTTAGTTGGACCGACTGAGGTTAGCATCCCGAGTCCATAAAGCTCCTGGAGATAATTCAGCGTTTAATAGAATGTCTACTACGTGGATGGCGTCTGTGAATACGTTTTCACCGATGGCATCCAGTATGATCCAGGTCCGGGGTTGGCCGACCCACGGTGGAGTTGGGGGGAGAGGTGTGGTGGGGGTGGAATATAAAGCCCTTATTAGGCTCACGTTAATAGCGAGCTCGGTTATTCGGGTGTTTATACGCTATACTAAACCCATAGCAACTGAGCCATTTGTGATAGATAGGCGCGGACGTATAATTACCCATGGGTACGTTTTATATTCGAGTCATATTCGAGATATTATACGGTAATTACGCGGATAATCCCCTGCATCGAAGCCGGCTTATAGTGAATTCCATCTCGCTGTTCAGTCCCCCACCTCCCCCCTTCCCTTCCCCCTCCCCTCAGTCTCAATTCGGTGTAAATCAGTCTGAATCCCCCCTTCCCACCCCCCTCTCTCCCTCTCCACGTTTCCGCTCATCAACTCGTCCCCGTTCCTTATCCCACGTAAGCCTGAGGCCATTTAGACGGCTTCTCGTTATCACCCGAATTCTGGTTGTTTTATCACCTACAGCGTACTAACTATGGGCGGCTTGGTTTAGACCACGATGCCGAGCAGCAGAAACATTATACTTCTGTGCTTACTTCAGCCATTAATTGGTTCTCTTAATGAATTCAATTACATCCAGGCTATGACGTGTTGGTTAGCTGCACATTCTAGCGTATACACCCCATGTGACCTTAAAGGAAGTCCCCAGCCTTGCTTCTAACGCTGCTTTACCGACTTATATCATACCCAAGAGTCTATCCCTGTCATAAAGTCGGTTACCAGTTTGTTTCATTTGTAATGTGAATTTCTCAATCAATCTCAGCAGTGACTGTTGATATGCTCAATTCGGTCGATGGCGAATTCATTCTGGTAATGTCCATATTTTCAGCAGCTGCTGTAGATTTGCTCAGTGCGGTCGATGGCGCTTTCGTCCTGGGAATGGTCATATGTCGGTATAAGTACAGCATCGGCACCGGAGTGGGCAGACTACCTCTCGAAAGGCGGCGACAGAACGTCCGATGAAATCTTGGACCCTTCGGATTTAAGGACTTTGATGTTAATCTGCTATTCCAATGCAGTTAATAAACGCCGACATGGCCTATGGGCGCTGCCCTTACTGAAGTTAATGTCCATATGATGTCCCATAGACACCGTCTACGTCAGCGGAGGAGTTTCATGCCGCATTCCGCAGGCGTCATCTGTATTGGTGGAATATCATAGTCCGAGTCCCGTCAGAGCTACCGGGGCCGGCGCGACAGCTATGTGGACTAGAGCGCTCGCATTGAGTGCTCTAGCCACCTGAGAGTCTAACGGTACGTGGGTCGGTGGTTCGAGCCCTGCTGTGGCCATGTCTGTGTGGTCGCAGGATAAAGATCCCATGTCTTTCTTCGTAAAGAGTAGGGGGTTCCCCCCGGGGATATGGCTCCACTCTCCCTTCCTTCTCCCATTGACGCGATATGACCAAAAGTGGTTAAAGCGTCCTGAATAACCAACCAACCAACCAACCGTCAGAGCTACCAGCTCTGTAATGTGTGTGGATACTATTTTTCCATGAAACACTAAGATCAGGGTCTACTGCGCGGCTTGGAACTGCCGTAATTCATCACTAAATCGCAGCCATGATATCTCGTTTCACGCGTTTCCCCTAAAGACTACCTCCACTGTGAAGAGTTTCCTGTGCCAGATAACTTCCAGTTATAGCGTAAGGCGGCGCCGCATGAAGGGTCGCAATATATGTCACTTGCTCCGGCAAAATGGCGCACTGCTCGACATTGTTGGGGGCGGGTTGCGTTAATTTTGATCACCTTACCAGTCGGCCGAAACGAAGCCGAAACAGATTGCGATTGGGTTATATTGGACGCCTGCTTTAGCATAGTCACAAGCTGATCAACAATGTTCTTACGAATAGTTTACATGGCTGAAAATGAATAAGAACAACATTGAATGTTTTATTATTGTGTTTATATTGGTTATATGTTTATATTATGATGCTGATATGAATTCAAGTATAGAATTTTGATTTCAAACCTGTGGTTAAAGTAATATATTCTGTATTTTTTTGTATTACCACCCTATCCTCCATGTCAAATAAGCATATTGTGTCTTGAATCCCGAAAGCCTGTGAGCTATCCAGAGATAAGCAAATTTGCTTACCGGAGCAGAAGTTGGTGGCCGGCTTTATATCCCTGCGCGCCTGTTCGCTGTTACGCGCCGCACGTGTGGATTTCTTTTCCACACGTGAAGGTGTCTTGGTTTGCCGTCAACACATAGCCCTGTAAAACAAGCTAAGCAACACTCACGGCGTTGTGCCCAAAGTACTGAATAAACATTTTACCATTTACCATATCATAAGCTAAGCACACTCGCAGGTGGCTGGTACATACTCATTTTTTTACTTGCGATGTGTCTGGCAGGAATTCACTCAAGGGATCGAACCGGTCGCGACCCTTACTCGGCCGCTCTTTTGTGTTCCTAACTCTTGCCCAAGGTTTCCGCAAACACCGCGAAACATGGCAAAACACGGCAAAAACCCGTCTTGGGGAACGTGGACTGGGCGGTAACGGTAACGCCTAAAACTTCCTCTCCTCGTCTACCTCTTTACTCCGATCTATTTGCGTCTTATTTGCATGATGAAAAAATTACAAGGGTCACATCGACCTCTGCAGGCAGAACCTGTTGACCAGCGGGAGAACCATTACTCTCCATGGGTGAGAAATAATTATTTGTGAGTGAGAAATGTTCCCAGGTCACAATGAATTAAATGGACAACTCTCCACATACAATGAAAGGGGCTGATACATGATATATATTGACGCTTTCCCAATTCAGGGTTATGCAATATTGAAATTCCTAGTTCCATTCTTTTTGCTATCAGCATATCTGCCATGGAAAGCACTTGGTTAGGCTACCTCACTGTGTGTGGCAATCCGGCTAGCCCCAGGTGATCCCATGTGCCCGACACAGAAGCGTCTATGAAGGCCTGCAGGATCTTGGCAAACAACAGTCACCGTGGATACAGTGTGAATAAAAACAACACATATTGATTAAAGGCAATGCCCGATAATGCAAATAAGTAGAGGCTTAATTAAATTAACGTCCCATAACACTAATTAATTAGTCTAAGTTCAAAGCCAAACCTTTAACAATACGTAATGCTAATGAAAGTAATGCATGATTGTTGACAAACGTCTGTGAAAACATGACACATTGAACGTTTTCTTCTCACGGGGAAATGGTATTACCATGTTTTAATTAACAGTGGAACATTATAATAAACTTACCTCCTGCATGGTGATGATGCTGGGACAGCAGAGGAACACGGAAGAACACATTTTGCAGTTCCATTTCATCTTTCAACCACGTTGCTTTCGAGACGGAGCTCCCCGCGCTGTCAGTTGCAAGTTGTTCGAAACGGGCGATGGAGAAGAGTGGCGGATACATTCGTCAGTTTCAGTCTGGTTTCAGCTAAAATGGAAACTCAACGCTGAAAGTAAGTAAATCTATGAGAAATGAAATGACAGCATTCTGGAATATGCAATCAATCCAATCACAAATGAAAACCACACTGGCAAAATGAAACGAAATGGCGAAAACGGTGGAGGTATCCATGATGTCGCTGCCAAAACCTAGGTTTGCACCGCCTAGCTGGTCACTAAGGCCGGGGATAATGTCAAACCCGATCGATGAATGCCACTCTCGCAGCAACTCGCCAGATCTTGAAAACCCAGCGAGATGAAGCGTGAAGTGGTCTTAATCACGTGACTTTTTGCCAATCAGCGCCGGAATGCCGTCAGTGTGGATTGGGAGTCCCGCGAACTATAAGGGACACCGGTCGGCTAGTTGGCCAACTACGAGTTGTGCAGACAGAAAAAATGAGGTGTGCGTGAGGGTGAGAATCGGCGGGGGAGGGGGGGAGAGGCACTGGGGTGGGAGGGGCATTTTGCCCGGGGCATTTTACAGCCAAAATCCGATCCGAAAGAGTATAATTTCCCGTTGGCCCGCTCTATGTCGCAGCGCCATGTCCACACGCGCTCGGTTTATTCTATTTTCCCGGCAAACTCGCTCTATGAACGCAAGTTTTAAAATATCCACTCTGTAGAAGTATCTTTTTCATCATAAATGTCCGCTCTCTCAGGTATCAAGGGGTTCCCTCTCTCCAACCAGATTGGTAAAAGTGTGCCCCCCCCGCCGCCCTCCTGGGACTCCATCTTCTTCTCTCATTATCTTTCGCCCCCCCCCCTTCCTTACTTCATCCCTTCGACCTTGTCTCTCTCCCCTCAGAAGTACTTTCACCCTTTCATCAGACTTGTTCAGTCCTTGTTGGCCATTTCGGCGGAGCCCTGCCCCAGCTAGACGAGGGGGTTATCGGTCGGACAGTGGTACATCGACTGGTCCTATTGATGAAGATAAGGGACAAAGTCAAGTTAAAGACCCGACTGCCTCACCGGACCGAGCATTTTGGGCTAAAAATACCCGTTGCTTGTGTATACCATGTATTCACTCCCCAGTGGGAGTCTCTCCCTTTGTGATGCGTCGTGACGAGTGACCCTCTATTGATGATAACAATCATCTCCATCCATACAAAAGGCATCGGGCCTCACATGTTTCCTTTCACATTTCATCTCCCCTGTCGTATTAACGGGAATCTTCATTCTAACAATTGTCCATGTTGTTTTGTTACCGCCATTGCATTCCCGTTAATAATCACGGCGTGTATTCGCGTTGCCACTAACTAGCCGCAAGGGCTCAATTCCATGTCATTACTTCCCATTGAAAGGTATCAGAAATACTTGGAACGCTTGGCATGCCTGTCCTCAAAGGCATTGGAGAGACAACTGTTCCCATATCGCCATGGCTGGATTCTTATACGATGAGATGTTTTACGCCTCATTGTCCATTTCTCGTTGTTTGTCGCCCTGACAATGCAAATGCGAAATTTGGTGTTTTAAGCCACTTCTGTGCTGATGAAGGCCGAATTGGTCTAAAACTTCTTCCGGAAAAGCGAAATCGGGTTGAATGAAACAGGCCGACATTGCGAATGGACGCAATGACGTTCGAAGGTTGTTTTGCTTTACTGCTTGAGAAGCACACATTCTGTCATGGAGAGAGGACGGTAGTAAAACCTATTGTCCTACCTACGTAACTATGTGTGCAAACCTAACTGTTAACAGTGGAGTCTTAGATTTGAATCTCTAGATGGATGATCCGGCTAACTTTTAGTATTTAGTAAGCGAGGGAGGTGGGGGTGGGGGGGGGGGGTGGGTTACCCCCTCTGAATCGTGAATCCCCAGGAATTAGGGACAGTAATATCGTTCAAGACCGGCGCAAAAAAAACCTATTAATTGATATTGCGAATATCGCGGAATTCATCTACTGCTATAACGGTTTGCGTTGAACCAGAATATTGCACGAATAACGATCCGCCAAAGTTGTGAACAGGTGATCGCGAATCTCCAAGAAATCCTGCTTGCCAATCGCGGGAGATCGGAAAAGGTACCCCCCCCCCCCCCATAGTACCGCGTGTCTCGTCTGTGTCGCAGATAAAACAGTTTCATGTGTTTCTTGCCGGCGAACTGATCCTTGGCTGGTGAATACTTGAATGTTGACCTTGATTTCCCCCCCCCCCTTCTGGTCATTGCGCTATTCTACTATTTCTTCATTCTCTGTTCCGTAACTTGTACAGGGGCGTATCCAGGGAAGATGCCGTTTTTCCAATGCAAAATTGTAACCATTTGTGGCGTTGAGCCCCCCCCCCCCCCCCCATCCACACTCTCCTTTTGATGAAGAACGCTACCCTCCCCCCGGTGGTTAAAAATTGAGCAACCCTGTTCAGAGCACCTTATCCCCGTCGCAAGTTTGGAAGCCCCCCCCCCCCTTTTTAAATTCCTGGATCCGCCCCTGCGTGCATGAACTTGGTTAATCCAATTTACCGAAAAAGAAACGACAACAAAGAGCGAAACAGACCCCTGACGATGGTCGTGGCGGTCGGTATAAGTAATGAAATTATCTTCAATTGATAATGGATTTACTAATCAAACAGAACGTTACAAAAACAAAAACGTCACAGTTGTCAGTTATTAAATTGAATGGGGAATGAATGGTACAGAACATACGTTATCTACCAGTGGCACGGAGCGCAAAAGGCACTTTCTCCTTTGATGTTCCCGGCGCGTTGTCTCATAACATTCATTGGACCCAATCATATTGGGTTTGCCTGCGCCTTCCGCTGAAATGACATCATAAATTTGTCGGCCGAATGCAAAATGACCACTCGTCACAAAATTGTCCGCCTCGGTGACTCGTTGGTCAAAGTAGGCCACAACGGCCTACGCATTATTGTCGGCCCGTTAAAAAACGTCCACCAACGTCTTTTGTTGCAAGATTGGCCGGTCAAGACTCTTGTCTTTGTTAAACTGGTCGTTGCAACATGTCACGCCCCCCCCCCACCCTTCGCCCCTCACCAGACATACACACCACGCCGATGTCATTTTTATTTTATGTCGCTGTCCAGGTCATACATTATTTTCCGACAGACAGGTTTTATGATGCTCAGCTCCAGCATCTAACAGCGCCACAGCATGTTCAAATCTTTTACTCAAATCGTCATTTACTCAAGAAAAATGCGAAGCATTTCGAACTGACATAGCCATGAAGCTAAGCCCACCAACTATCCCCGCCCCTCCCCCACCCCTCCCCAACCCTTTCACTTCCCGCCCCCTCTCCCGTTAGACAGCGCCCTACCTCCATATTTCGAGGGTAAATAGTTCCATAACGTCTCTTGTCCCGCGATGTCTAAAATGTCTTTTCCAAAATAAAATGGTCATGTTAATTATCTTTCGTCAACCAATTTGTCATGTTAATTATCTTGGCATGGTCCCTAGGCTATTTACTTCAAATAATGTATTTCAAGGATATTAAAGAGCCAACCGGAGGAACCGACGGCGCCAAGCGCCCCCCGCCTCCCGCTCTTTATTCTGCACCCCCCCCCTCTCTCCTCCCCTGTTTGAAAGTGCGTCATGGTGTCTGGCTAATTGCATGGACAATTTCAGTTCAACTCATTTCCGTTTTTAAATTGGACAGAAGGCGCCTAAGCAGGTGCAGCCGTTAGAAATATCCCATTGTCATCAGTGCATTGCAGAGTCTTCAACATGCGTTGTGAAATGATATTTCCCCGGGCGTCCAGTTTAACTCTGCAAATTAAAAGTCTGGCGTGGATAAACCTGCATTAGCGAACAAGTGTTAAGCAACCCCGTTTGCAGCGTTTAAAAGGTCATCCGCATCGGCTTAGTATCACGTGGTTTGGGGGGGGGGGCAATCTTGGCGATTGGCATCCAGGAATTCTTTATATTCGCGATTAGCTGTTGGCAATTTTGGGGGATCGTTATCTGTTCATTTTCTGGCTTAACGCAAAGACATTTTTGTTCATTTCAAGACGCATTAACATTTATATCAATATATATTCCTATTTACCTTTGACTCATCGTTTTTCGTTTCGGCGTTGATCGATATAAACAATCAACTACTGGGACACGGGAAGGCACCTTAGCTTGTACCCGGTTAGTAACGACACTGTCAGAGACATCTCTGCGGTAGACTGTGGTTCTGGGGATAACGATAATGGTGCAACTGGAACTGTCTAAACGACTTCGTCTATTTAGAGCAATAAGCTACCAACTTTTTTGTTGGTTGTACACAGATTGAAGGAAGTCCAATGTTAAACAGGCTTATCTTTTTACAAAATGATGGACGCTATGTTGTTATTAAGAATTGATAGATTATATATTTGTGGCATACAGGAATTGATGGCGGACCAAAAAGGATCGCATACCAACACTGATGGCGTACCATATGCATAATATATTATTGGTTGCACATCGAATGAAGAAAGTTGGGTTGTCTTTCTGTGTTAAAATGCATTGACATATCCATGGTCATATATTGATTTAATGAATTAAATTGATTTGTATTATGCTAGTACCCCAAGCCCTAGTTCTTCTTTCCCTTGGCCAAGCGTGTAAAATTCTTTACGCGTGCACGTACGTTCTTGTGAGACAACGTTGTTGCTTGTTCATTTCAAGACGCATTAACATTTATATCAATATATTTAACCATATTCAGGCCAGACTAGTTTGATAGTTCGACATCGCGGTGACTTAAGCTGTATTTGGCGGGACCTGGAAGGGGTAAATGGCGCTTTTGAAAAATCGACATTCGATATTGACTCCAAAATTCCGATAACTAACGATGTGTAAAAGCGATATGGACGCAGCATTCGACACTGAGAATTTAAAAACAAATCGACACTGGACCCCCCCCACCCCCCCACCCTTCCTGATCCCTACTTGGCCTATGTTAGAGTTGGCGCTCATCAACCCTTGGGCAGTCGACGACCAGGGTGGCCTCTCAAATCGACCCCCATCGTCACAAGGTTAACCTACACGGGTCGAGGGGTGTCCTCGCTTCGTCAGTTCAGCATCCTATAATGACCAATAAATAAATGACGACGATTCGGACCTAAATATTATAGCAACCATACCAAGATAATTAGCATGACCATTATCTTGGGGAAAGGAGTTAGTTATTGAACTAATGTAAATTAGAATATTGTATACGTCTTAACCTTTAAATACATTATTTAGCAGAGACTTATTGTATTCATAGTGATAGTAACGTTACTCTCGCGACGAAATAAATTAGTGATTTCTAAAAAATAGTACCTTCTATTTCGCTAGAGAAATGAATGTATGAATGTAACTTTTATGTTCCAAGAACGCCACAGAATGTATCATATTGATCAACTTTGGTAACTTCTTCCCGTAATATAGTGATATTGCTTTGCATGGAAAATAGTGCGTAGTAGTTTAATCTGAATAATTTGAAGTCGCGCGATATTCTCCCAGAATTATAACCTGAATCCATGGCACATGCAGTGGCTGCCCTGGTGGCGCATGTGAACATATAGACGTCTATGTCGTCGGAGTCTAGATGTCGCCACGGATGGAGCACGGATTCACCCTTTTCGCACATGCTCGCGCATGTGACAAATGCGCGCCTTAATATGGAACAATGACCATAACTCTTCTAGTTGATGTTAAGTATCCGTTATATGTTGTTGTAACGGCGATGCCGGTTTGGTCCCCATCGGGAGTCAAACGCACGATCTCCCGATCCCAAGTCAACCAGTTCATCCCTTCAGCTAAAGTGGTGATCCCTCTAGCCGAGGCCAGTAGAAATGGTTTGACTCACTGCTGCATTATATAGCCGCAATGAGCGTAACCCCAAGTAGCCCCAATACGGCTCTGTTAGCGTCCTGTCATCAAAGTCAGTACGTCGCCGGCCAACGCGCTATCAAACTAAGCCACCGGGAAGCGTTCCTCGCCACGGATTGACGCCCCAAGGTCTGCACAGCGGCACTTACACGCATGGCACAGTCCGGCCATCACGAATGGAGACTATTTACTCCAGATTGCAGCCCACGATAACAAAAGGATCGCAAGGATGCCATGCCGCGGAGGCGGACATTCTGATATTTGCTTCCAGTTCTTGGGTCTTGATTGGACTCGATGCATGACATACATCACTTTTTATCGCCCCGCGTGTCCTGTGCGCGCTCGCCCTGGTCAAGGGAGTGGGCGTCTAGGATTTCTCAATGGGCCGGAGAGGAGAGGAGGGTTATCATCACCACATGGGGGCGTCACTCACTATGCACAGACGCAAGGGTGCCATTTTTCAGCGCAAAATTTAGGCCATATGAGGCACGGATCCAAGGGGGGGGGGGCCGATACGGCCCCCGCCCCCCTTTTTTTAGGGCGGAAATGTATATAATGTATACCATTTACCGGCCCCCCTATCCACCATATCTGGATCCGATCCTGAAACCGGCCCCCCGGATTGAGGGAGGGGGGTAAATAATATAGTGCCGGGTTTGGGGGGTTCCGGGGTAAAGCCCCCCCCCCCTATTTTCACCGCCAAAATCCGCTTTATGAACGCACATTTTTAAAGCCCCCCCCCCCTCCCCACGATCGCAAGTTTTAATATTCGCTGTATAGGGGTATCTTCACCATAAATGTTCGCCCTATATGGGTATCTTTTTCATCACAAAAATCCGCTCTCTTAGGCATAAAGGCACCCGCGGAACCTCCCACCAGATTTGTCTAATAGTGCCCCCCCCCCTCCCCATCTGCGTCTTATCCTGACGAACTGCTGGAAGGAATGACCCTTAATTTCTCCGAGGTTTCTGACTTCTCGAAATCAGCCGGGCCTTGCCACACTCTTTCTGTTGGTGGGAACCGCTGCGGGACATTGCCTGTTACTTGGCTTTGTTTTGCGAACTGGAAGTCTAGTAGCTTTTGGGAGTGGGCATGTATCGAATGGAGACACGATGTCGCGTGCCGCCTGGCTCTGCCTCAATCAACGCTTCCGGCTCCCAGGGGCGCACAACTCTCCCTTCTTCAAGCTCCCTGTGACGCACATCGTTTTCTTCTTAAAGCGTATTCGTGATCATCAAAGATGTTCCGATTCAGTGGACATATCACCCAGTTTTGCTAAAGATAATCGTTTTTTGTTAGAGTATACATATTAAATTGGATGTGGGTAAAACGGCCCACTGGATCATTTTGCCCCAAGCAGCGTGGGTCATTTTGCCCCTGTTAGTAACCTTAACATTTGACCGCTGTTTGAAAAATACGGCGCAGTATATTCCGCATCTTGGACTTATCTTTGATCGTGTTAATTTATCAAAAAATTCACCCAAGCTAGTATCCACTGAGCTCAACTTTCTTCCAGTGTTTACCATAGATGGCAGCAGCCCAGAATCAGTTACTTCAGTAAATATCCGTTTTACACCCACACACACACTTTAGTCCGAAATATGTGATCATTTCAGCTTTATAAGTTACACCCAGTTCCACACTTGCGGTATTAAAGTCCAGGGATACTCAATATAGGTAACACCGCAACTCTCGGGAGTGCTATTCGACATAGCAGGTGTACTGTACACAACACTTGTGGAACGACAGCTTCAGCTTTGTTACAGCCATTCTTTTTATACACGTTATGCACATGGTGGAAATAAACGAACATTGACTTGACGTGGTGCTTGTGCCCGGATGCTAATCTAGGACCTATTGTGGTCGGTATTCTGGGGCACTCAATCAAAAGCAGGTGTCCCACGCCTGGTTGTCTTTCAGCGCGCCGAGCGACATATCGTATAGGCAACAATGCTGTCTGTTGTCGGCAACAAAACGGGCAAGCGGGGAACAAGACATTTTCCAAGCGATAATATACCTGCCTCTATTACACGCATTGAGTGGGATTCACGATGCTTTTTATAGGCGTGTGATTTTCGTTGAAATTAGGTTGCTTTGTTATTCAGGACGCTTTAACCACTTTTGGTCATATCGCGTCAATTGGAGAAGGAAAGGGGAGTGGAGCCATGTCCCCGGGGGTAACCCCCTACTCCTTACGAAGAAAGACATGGTATCTTTATCCTGCGACCGCACAGACATGGCCACAGCAGGGCTCGAACCACCGATCCACGCGTCGTTCGGCACTCAGGTGGCTAGAGCGCTCGCATTGAGCTCGCGCTTAAACCTTGAATTTAGGACCTTGGTGAGCGTGCTGCATAATAAACCGATCCAGGCTGGCAATCGTTCACTAACGTCACTGTTGCTTTTATCTAATCATGTGGTCAAAAAACGTCTTCCACGTGTTGCATACCACTTTCTTGAAAAATTTAGAGATGAATACGGCTCATGTGTACCTATCATCAACTATAATTGTTAATTTCATACTCACGCTTAAGGAAAAAGGACCCAAGCGTGGGCGGGGCTTAGTGACATATTGGTGTACAATCCGGGAGTGGGTTATGTTGAATTAACGATAGCGCGAAATATGGGCTCTGCATTGCCCACATAATATTCCCCCATTTTATTTTAGGATCAACATAAATAAATGTTAGCGCATACTATTATGTTCCTATAACTCGCACAGTACCCCCCCCCCCCCACTCCCCGCCACAGCCTAGTGCATTTTAGAACGGAACGAATTATATGTTCCGTGTAATACACTTTCAGCGTCTTGCAGAATCCCCTTGGATAAGCCTTATCGCACACCATTGTTACCATATATTGTTGGCCCAGTGAATTTACGCTAGTTATCAATGCGTTAGGCCATAACAATGTAATATAAATCAATAAATCAATAGGCGCGTAACTGTGCAGCTCCAACTCCATCTAGCGGATGGGAGGGACCCCGGGTACCTTAGGCAGGGTAATCCTGTCATTGTTCCCCTTCACAATGTCCATGATTGGAGCAGAGCCGTTGCAGCGTGACCCTAGATATACGTTCATTTTGGACCTTCTCACGTAGGTCTCTATCCGATGTTGGCCGTAATGGCGTGGTTCTACGTGATGGTGCTAATCTGGGTAAGCTAGTTGGGTGGGATGCCTTAATGGGGGGCGCTCGGGGGGTATCTTGGCATTGTTCTCCTCCATAACGGCCATTATTGAACCTTAGATATACGTCCACCATGGACCTTCTCGCGTACGTCTCTAGCCGCTGTTGACCGTAGTTTAAGGGCGTGGCTCCAAGGGATGGTGCTGTAATCCCGGTAAGTTAGTTGGACCGACTGAGGTTAGCATCCCGAGTCCATAAAGCTACTGGAGATAATTCAGCGTTTGATAGAATGTCTACTACGTGGATGGCGTCTGTGAATACGTTTTCACCGATGGCATCCAGTATGATCCAGGTCCGGGGTTGGCCGACCCACGGTGGAGTTGGGGGGAGAGGTGTGGTGGGGGTGGAATATAAAGCCCTTATTAGGTTCACGTTAATAGCGAGCTCGGTTATTCGGGTGTTTATACGCTATACTACACCCATAGCAACTGAGCCATTTGTGATAGATAGGCGCGGACGTAAAATTACCCATGGGTACGTTTTATAGTCGAGTCATATTCGAGATATTATACGGTAATTACGCGGATAATCCCCTGCATCGAAGCCGGCTTATGGTGAATTCCATCTCGCTGTTCAGTCCCCCACCTCCCCACTTCCCTTCCCCCTCCCCTCAGTCTCAATTCGGTGTAAATCAGTCTGAATCCCCCCTTCCCACCCCCCTCTCTCCCTCTCCACGTTTCCGCTCATCAACTCGTCCCCGTTCCTTATCCCACGTAAGCCTGAGGCCATTTAGACGACTTCTCGTTATCACCCGAATTCTGGTTGTTTTATCACCTACAGCGTACTAACTATGGGCGGCTTGGTTTAGACCACGATGCCGAGCAGCAGAAACATTATACTTCTGTGCTTACTTCAGCCATTAATTGGTTCTCTTAATGAATTCAATTACATCCAGGCTATGACGTGTTGGTTAGCTGCACATTCTAGCGTATACACCCCATGTGACCTTAAAGGAAGTCCCCAGCCTTGCTTCTAACGCTGCTTTACCGACTTATATCATACCCAAGAGTCTATCCCTGTCATAAAGTCGGTTACCAGTTTCTCAATCAATCTCAGCAGTGAGTGTTTATATGCTCAATTCGGTCTATGGCGAATTCATTCTGGTAATGTCCATATTTTCAGCAGCTGCTGTAGATTTGCTCAGTGCGGTCGATGGCGCATCCGTCCTGGGAATGGTCATATGTCGGTATAAGTACAGCATCGGCACCGGAGTGGGCAGACTACCTCTCGAAAGGCCGCGACAGAACGTCCGATGAAATCTTGGACCCTTCGGATTTAAGGACTTTGATGTTAATCTGCTATTCCAATGCAGTAAATAAACGCCGACATGGCCTATGGGCGCTGCCCTTACTGAAGTTAATGTCCATATGATGTCCCATAGACACCGTCTACGTCAGCGGAGGAGTTTCATGCCGCATTCCGCAGGCGTCATCTGTATTGGTGGAATATCATAGTCCGAGTCCCGTCAGAGCTACCGGGGCCGGCGCGACAGCTATGTGGACTAGAGCGCTCGCATTGAGTGCTCTAGCCACCTGAGAGTCTAACGGCACGTGGGTCGGTGCTTCGAGCCCTGCTGTGGCCATGTCTGGGTGGTCGCCGGACCACCCATGTCTTCCATGTCTTTCTTGTCTTCAGGATCCCATGTCTTTCTTCGTAAAGAGTAGGGGGTTCCCCCCGGGGATATGGCTCCACTCTCCCTTCCTTCTCCCATTGACGCGATATGACCAAAAGTGGTTAAAGCGTCCTGAATAACCAACCAACCAACCAACCGTCAGAGCTACCAGCTCTGTAATATGTGTGGATACTATTTTTCCATGAAACACTAAGATCAGGGTCTACTGCGCAGCTTGGAACTGCCGTAATTCATCACTAAATCGCAGCCATGATATCTCGTTTCACGCGTTTTCCCTAAAGGCTACCTCCACTGTGAAGAGTTTCCTGTGCCAGATAACTTCCAGTTATAGCGTAAGGCGGCGCCGCATGAAGGGTCGCAATATATGTCACTTGCTCCGGCAAAATGGCGCACTGCTCGACATTGATGGGGGCGGGTTGCGTTAATTTTGATCACCTTACCAGTCGGCCGAAACGAAGCCGAAACAGATTGCGATTGGGTTATATTGGACGCCTGCTTTAGCATAGTCACAAGCTGATCAACAATGTTCTTACGAATAGTTTACATGGCTGAAAATGAATAAGAACAACATTGAATGTTTTATTATTGTGTTTATATTGGATATATGTTTATATTATGATGCTGATATGAATTCAAGTATAGAATTCTGATTTCAAACCTGTGGTTAAAGTAATATATTCTGTATTTTTTTGTATTACCACCCTATCCTCCATGTTAAAAATACATATTGTGTCTTGAATCCCGAAAGCCTGTGAGCTATCCAGAGATAAGCAAATTTGCTTACCGGAGCAGAAGTTGGTGGCCGGCTTTATATCCCTGCGCGCCTGTTCGCTGTTACGCGCCGCACGTGTGGATTTCTTTTCCACACGTGAAGGTGTCTTGGTTTGCCGTCAACACATAGGCCTGTAAAACAAGCTAAGCAACACTCACGGCGTTGTGCCCAAAGTACTGAATAAACATTTTACCATTTACCATATCATAAGCTAAGCACACTCGCAGGTGGCTGGTACATACTCATTCTTTTACTTGCGATGTGTCTGGCAGGAATTCACTCAAGGGATCGAACCGGTCGCGACCCTTACTCGGCCGCTCTTTTGTGTTCCTAACTCTTGCCCAAGGTTTCCGCAAACACCGCGAAACATGGCAAAACACGGCAAAAACCCGTCTTGGGGAACGTGGACTGGGCGGTAACGGTAACGCCTAAAACTTCCTCTCCTCGTCTACCTCTTTACTCCGATCTATTTGCGTCTTATTTGCATGATGAAAAAATTACAAGGGTCACATCGACCTCTGCAGGCAGAACCTTTTTACCAGTGGGAGAACCATTACTCTCCATGGGTGAGAAATAATTATTTGTGAGTGAGAAATGTTCCCAGGTCACAATGAATTAAATGGACAACTCTCCACATACAATGAAAGGGGCTGATACATGATATATATTGACGCTTTCTCAATTCAGGGTTATGCAATATTGAAATTCCTAGTTCCATTCTTTTTGCTATCAGCATATCTGCCATGGAAAGCACTTGGTTAGGCTACCTCACTGTGTGTGGCAATCCGGCTAGCCCCAGGTGATCCCATGTGCCCCGACACAGAAGCGTCTATGAAGGCCTGCAGGATCTTAGCAGTCACCGTGGATACAGTGTGAATAAAAACAACACATATTGATTAAAGGCAATGCCCGATAACGCAAATAAGTAGAGGCTTAATTAAATTAACGTCCCATAACACTAATTAATTAGTCTAAGTTCAAAGCCAAACCTTTAACAATACATAATGCTAATGAAAGAAACGCATGATTGTTGACAAACGTCTGTGAAAACATGACACATTGAACGTTTTCTTCTCACGGGGAAATGGTATTACCATGTTTTAATTAACAGTGGAACATTATAATAAACTTACCTCCTGCATGATGATGATGCTGGGACAGCAGAGGAACACGGAAAAACACATTTTGTAGTTCCATTTCATCTTTCAACCACGTTGCTTTCGAGACGGAGCTCCCCCGCGCTATCAGTGGCAAGTTGTTCGAAACGGGCGATGGAGAAGAGTGGCGGATACATTCGTCAGTTTCAGTCTGGTTTCAGCTAAAATGGAAACTCAACGCTGAAAGTATATAAATCTATGAGAAATGAAATGACAGCATTCTGGAATATGCAATCAATCCAATCACAAATGAAAACCACACTGGCAAAATGAAACGAAATGGCGAAAACGGTGGAGGTATTTATGATGTCGCTGCCAAAACCTAGGTTTGCACCGCCTAGCTGGTCACTAAGGCCGGGGATAATGTCAAACCCGATCGATGAATGCCACTCTCGCAGCAACTCGCCAGATCTTGAAAACCCAGCGAGATGAAGCGTGAAGTGGTCTTAATCACGTGACTTTTTGCCAATCAGCGCCGGAATGCCGTCAGTGTGGATTGGGAGTCCCGCGAACTATAAGGGACACCGGTCGGCTAGTTGGCCAACTACGAGTTGTGCAGACAGAAAAAATGAGGTGTGCGTGAGGGTGAGAATCGGCGGGGGAGGGGGGGAGAGGCACTGGGGTGGGAGGGGCATTTTGCCCGGGGCATTTTACAGCCAAAATCCGATCCGAAAGAGTATAATTTCCCGTTGACCCGCTCTATGTCGCAGCGCCATGTCCACACGCGCTCGGTTTATTCTATTTTCCCGGCAAACTCGCTCTATGAACGCAAGTTTTAAAATATCCACTCTGTAGAAGTATCTTTTTCATCATAAATGTCCGCTCTCTCAGGTATCAAGGGTTTCCCTCTCTTCAACCAGATTGGTAAAAGTGTGCCCCCCCCCCGCCGCCCTCCTGGGACTCCATCTTCTTCTCTCATTATCTTTCGCCCCCCCCCCCCCTTCCTTACTTCATCCCTTCGACCTTGTCTCTCTCCCCTCAGAAGTACTTTCACCCTTTCATCAGACTTGTTCAGTCCTTGTTGGCCATTTCGGCGGAGCCCTGCCCCAGCTAGACGAGGGGGTTATCGGTCGGACAGTGGTACATCGACTGGTCCTATTGATGAAGGTAAGGGACAAAGTCAAGTTAAAGACCCGACTGCCTCACCGGACCGAGCATTTTGGGCTAAAAATACCCGTTGCTTGTGTATACCATGTATTCACTCCCCAGTGGGAGTCTATCTCTTTGTGATGCGTCCTGACGAGTGACCCTCTATTGATGATAGCAATCATCTCCATCCATACAAAAGGCATCGGGCCTCACATGTTTCCTTTCACATTTCATCTCCTCTGTCGTATTAACGGGAATCTTCATTCTAAAAATTGTCCATGTTCTTTTGTTACCGTCATTGCATTCCCAGTAATGATCACGACGTGTATTCGCGTTGCCACTAACTAGCCGCAAGGGCTCTACTCCATGACTTTACTTCCCATTGAAAGGTATCAGAAATACTTGGAACGCTTGGCATGCCTGTCCTCAAAGGCATTGGAGAGACAACTGTTCCCATATCGCCATGGCTGGATTCTTATACGATGAGATGTTTTACGCCTCATTGTCCATTTCTCGTTGTTTGTCGCCCTGACAATGCAAATGCGAAATTTGGTGTTTTAAGCCACTTCTGTGCTGATGAAGGCCGAATTGGTCTAAAACTTCTTCCGGAAAAGCGAAATCGGGTGGAATGAAACAGGCCGACATTGCGGATGGACGCAATGACGCTCGAAGGTTGTTTTGCTTTACTGCTTGAGAAGCACACATTCTGTCATGGAGAGAGGACGGTAGTAAAACCTATTGTCCTACCTACGTAACTATGTGTGCAAACCTAACTGTTAACAGTGGAGTCTTAGATTCGAATCTCTAGATGGATGATCCGGCTAACTTTTAGTATTTAGTAAGCGAGGGAGGTGGGGGTGGGGGGTGGGGGGGGTGGGTTACCCCCTCTGAATCGTGAATCCCCAGGAATTAGGGACAGTAATATCGTTCAAGACCGGCCCAAAAAAACACCTATTAATTGATATTGCGAATATCGCGGAATTCATCTACTGCTATAACGGTTTGCGTTGAACCAGAATATTGCACGAATAACGATCCGCCAAAGTTGTGAACAGGTGATCGCGAATCTCCGAGAAATCCTGCTTGCCAATCGCGGGAGATCGGAAAAGGTACCCCCCCCCCCCCCATAGTACCGCGTGTCTCGTCTGTGTCGCAGATAAAACAGTTTCATGTGTTTCTTGCCGGCGAACTGATCCTTGGCTGGTGAATACTTGAATGTTGACCTTGATTTCCCTCCCCCCCCCTTCTGGTCATTGCGCTATTCTACTATTTCTTCATTCTCTGTTCCGTAACTTGTACAGGGGCGGATCCAGGGAAGATGCCGTTTTTCCAATGCAAAATTGAAACCATTTGTGGCGTTGAGCCCCCCCCCCCCTCATCCACACTCTCCTTTTGATGAAGAACGCTACCCTCCCCCCGGTGGTTAAAAATTGAGCAACCCTGTTCAGAGCACCTTATCCCCGTCGCAAGTTTGGAAGCCCCCCCCCCCCTTTTTAAATTCCTGGATCCGCCCCTGCGTGCATGAACTTGGTTAATCCAATTTACCGAAAAAGAAACGACAACAAAGAGCGAAACAGACCCCTGACGATGGTCGTGGCGGTCTGTATAAGTAATGAAATTATCTTCAATTGATAATGGATTTGCTAATCAAACAGAACGTTACAAAAACAAAAACGTCACAGTTGTCAGTTATTAAATTGAATGGGGAATGAATGGTACAGAACATACGTTATCTACCAGTGGCACGGAGCGCAAAAGGCACTTTCTCCTTTGATGTTCCCGGCGCGTTGTCTCATAACATTCATTGGACCCAATCATATTGGGTTTGCCGGCGCCTTCCGCTGAAATGACATCATAAATTTGTCGGCCGAATGCAAAATGACCACTCGTCACAAAATTGTCCGCCTCGGTGACTCGTTGGTCAAAGTAGGCCACAACGGCCTACGCATTATTGTCGGCCCGTTAAAAAACGTCCACCAACGTCTTTTGTTGCAAGATTGGCCGGTCAAGACTCTTTTCTTTGTTAAACTGGTCGTTGCAACATGTCACGCCCCCCCCCCCACCCTTCGCCCCTCACCAGACATACACACCACGCCGATGTCATTTTTATTTTATGTCGCTGTCCAGGTCATACCTTATTGTCCGACAGACAGGTTTTATGATGCTCAGCTCCAGCATCTAACAGCGCCACAGCATGTTCAAATCTTTTGCTCAAATCGTCATTTACTCAAGAAAAATGCGAAGCATTTTGAACTGACATAGCCATGAAGCTAAGCCCACCAACTATCCCCCCCCCTCCCCCACTCCTCCCCAACCCTTTCACTTCCCGCCCCCTCTCCCGTTAGACAGCGCCCTACCTCCATATTTCGAAGGTAAATAGTTCAATAACGTCTCTTGTCCCGCGATGTCTAAAATGTCTTTTCCAAAATAAAATGGTCATGTTAATTATCTTTCGTCAACCAATTTGTCATGTTAATTATCTTGGCATGGTCCCTAGGCTATTTACTTCAAATAATGTATTTCAAGGATATTAAAGAGCCAACCGGAGGAACCGACGGCGCCAAGCGCCTCCCCCCCCCCCCACCGCCCTTTATTCTGCACCCCCCCTCTCTCCTCCCCTGTTTGAAAGTGCGTCATGGTGTCTGGCTAATTGCATGGACAATTTCAGTTCAACTCATTTCCGTTTTTAAATTGGACAGAAGGCGCCTAAGCAGGTGCAGCCGTTAGAAATATCCCATTGTCATCAGTGCATTGCAGAGTCTTCAACATGCGTTGTGAAATGATATTTCCCCGGGCGTCCAGTTTAACTCTGCAAATTAAAAGTCTGGCGTGGATACCCCTGCATTAGCGAACAAGTGTTAAGCAACCCCGTTTGCAGCGTTTAAAAGGGCATCCGCATCGGCTTAGTATCACGTGGTTTGGGGGGGGGGGCAATCTTGGCGATTGGCATCCAGGAATTCTTTATATTCGCGATTAGCTGTTGGCAATTTTGGGGGATCGTTATCTGTTCATTTTCTGGCTTAGCGCAAAGACATTTTTGTTCATTTCAAGACGCATTAACATTTATATCAATATATATTCCTATTTACCTTTGACTCATCGTTTTTCGTTTCGGCGTTGATCGATATAAACAATCAACTACTGGGACACGGGAAGGCACCTTAGCTTGTACCCGGTTAGTAACGACACTGTCAAAGACATCTCTGCGGTAGACTGTGGTTCTGGGGATAACGATAATGGTGCAACTGGAACTGTCTAAACGACTTCGTCTATTTAGAGCAATAAGCTACCAACTTTTTTGTTGGTTGTACACAGATTGAAGGAAGTCCAATGTTAAACAGGCTTATCTTTTTACAAAATGATGGACGCTATGTTGTTATTAAGAATTGATAGATTATATATTTGTGGCATACAGGAATTGATGGCGGACCAAAAAGGATCGCATACCAACACTGATGGCGTACCATATGCATAATATATTATTGGTTGCACATCGAATGAAGAAAGTTGGGTTGTCTTTCTGTGTTAAAATGCATTGACATATCCATTGTCATATATTGATTTAATGAATTAAATTGATTTGTATTATGCTAGTACCCCAAGCCCTAGTTCTTCTTTCCCTTGGCCAAGCGTGTAAACTTCTTTACGCGTGCACGTACGTTCTTGTGAGTAAGGACAACGTTGTTGCTTGTTCATTTCAAGACGCATTAACATTTATATCAATATATTTAACCATATTCAGGCCAGACTAGTTTGATAGTTCGACATCGCGGTGACTTAAGCTGTATTTGGCGGGACCTGGAAGGGGTAAATGGCGCTTTTGAAAAATCGACATTCGATATTGACTCCAAAATTCCGATAACTAACGATGTGTAAAAGCGATATGGACGCAGCATTCGACACTGAGAATTTAAAAACAAATCGACACTGGACCCCCCCCCACCCTTCCTGATCCCTACTTGGCCTATGTTAGAGTTGGCGCTCATCAACCCTTGGGCAGTCGACGACCAGGGTGGCCTCTCAAATCGGCCCCCATCGTCACAAGGTAAACCTACACGGGTGGAGGGGTGTCCTCGCTTCGTCAGTTCAGCATCCTATAATGGCCAATAAATAAATGACGACGATTCGGACCTAAATATTATAGCAACCATACCAAGATAATTAGCATGACCATTATCTTGGGGAAAGGAGTTAGTTATTGAACTAATGTAAATTAGAATATTGTATACGTCTTAACCTTTAAATACATTATTTAGCAGAGACTTATTGTATTCATAGTGATAGTAACGTTACTCTCGCGACGAAATAAATTAGTGATTTCTAAAAAATAGTACCTTCTATTTCGCTAGAGAAATGAATGTATGAATGTAACTTTTATGTTCCAAGAACGCCACAGAATGTATCACATTGATCAACTTTGGTAACTTCTTCCCGTAATATAGTGATATTGCTTTGCATGGAAAATAGTGCGTAGTAGTTTAATCTGAATAATTTGAAGTCGCGCGATATTCTCCCAGAATTATAACCTGAATCCATGGCACATGCAGTGGCTGCCCTGGTAGCGCATGTGAACATATAGACGTCTATGTCGTCGGAGTCTAGATGTCGCCACGGATGGAGCACGGATTCACCCTTTTCGCACATGCTCGCGCATGTGACAAATGCGCGCCTTAATATGGAACAATGACCATAACTCTTCTAGTTGATGTTAAGTATCCGTTATATGTTGTTGTAACGGCGATGCCGGTTTGGTCCCCATCGGGAGTCAAACGCACGATCTCCCGATCCCAAGTCAACCAGTTCATCCCTTCAGCTAAAGTGGTGATCCCTCTAGCCGAGGCCAGTAGAAATGGTTTGACTCACTGCTGCATTATATAGCCGCAATGAGCGTAACCCCAAGTAGCCCCAATACGGCTCTGTTAGCATCCTGTCATCAAAGTCAGTACGTCGCCGGCCAACGCGCTATCAAACTAAGCCACCGGGAAGCGTTCCTCGCCACGGATTGACGCCCCAAGGTCTGCACAGCGGCACTTACACGCATGGCACAGTCCGGCCATGGCGAATGGAGATTATTTACTCCAGATTGCAGCCCACGATAACAAAAGGATCGCATAGATGCCATGCCGCGGAGGCGGACATTCTGATATTTGCTTCCAGTTCTTGGGTCTTGATTGGACTCGATGCATGACATACATCACTTTTTATCGCCCCACGTGTCCTGTGCGCGCTCGCCCTGGTCAAGGGAGTGGGCGTCTAGGATTTCTCAATGGGCCGGAGAGCAGAGGACGGTTATCATCACCACATGGGGGCGTCACTCACTATGCACAGACGCAAGGGCGCCATTTTTCAGCGCAAAATTTAGGCCATATGAGGCACGGATCCAAGGGGGGGGCCGATACGGCCCCCGCCCCCCTTTTTTTAGGGCGGAAATGTATATAATGTATACCATTTACCGGCCCCCCTATCCACCATATCTGGATCCGATCCTGAAACCGGCCCCCCGGATTTAGGGAGGGGGGTAAATAATATAGTGCTGGGTTTGGGGGGTTCCGGGGTAAAGCCCCCACCTATTTTCACCGCCAAAATCCGCTTTATGAACGCACATTTTCAAAGCCCCCCCCCCCTCTCCCCACGATCGCAAGTTTTAATATTCGCTCTATAAGGGTATCTTCACCATAAATGTCCGCCCTATATGGGTATCTTTTTCATCACAAAAATCCGCTCTCTTAGGCATAAAGGCACCCGCGGAACCTCCCACGAGATTTGTCTAATAGTGCCCCTCCCCATCTGCGTCTTATCTTGACGAACTGCTGGAAGGAATGACCCTTAGTTTCTCCGAGGTTTCTGACTTCTCGAAATCAGCCAGGCCTTGCCACACTCTTTCTGTTGGTGGGAACCGCTGCGGGACATTGCCTGTTACTTGGCTTTGTTATGCGAACTGGAAGTCTAGTAGCTTTTGGGAGTGGGCATGTATCGAATGGAGACACGATGTCGCGTGCCGCCTGGCTCTGCCTCAATCAACGCTTCCCGCTCCCAGGGGCGCTCAACTCTCCCTTCTTCAAGCTCCCTGTGACGCACATCGTTTTCTTCTTAAAGCGTATTCGTGATCATCAAAGATGTTCCGATTCAGTGGACATATCACCCAGTTTGCTAAAGATAATCGTTTTTGTATACATATGAAATTGGATGTGGGTAAAACGGCCCACTGGATAATTTTGCCCCAAGCAGCGTGGGTCATTTTGCCCCTGTTAGTAACCTTAACATTTGACCGCTGTTTGAAAAATACGGCGCAGTGTATTCCGTATCTTGGACTTATCTTTGATCGTGTTAATTTATCAAAAAATTCCCCCAAGCTAGTATCCACTGAGCTCAACTTTCTTCCAGTGTTTACCATAGATGGCAGCAGCCCAGAATCAGTTACTTCGGTAAATATCCGTTTTACACCCACACACACACTTTAGTCCGAAATATGTGATCATTTCAGCTTTATAAGTTACACCCAGTTCCACACTTGCGGTATTAAAGTCCAGGGATACTCAATATAGATAACACCGCAACTCTCGGGAGTGCTATTCGACATAGCAGGTGTACTGTACACAACACTTGTGGAACGACAGCTTCAGCTTTGTTACAGCCATTCTTTTTATACACGTTATGCACATGGTGGAAATAAACGAACATTGACTTGACGTGGTGCTTGTGCCCGGATGCTAATCTAGGACCTATTGTGGTCGGTATTCTGGGGCACTCAATCAAAAGCAGGTGTCCCAGCCCTGGTTGTCTTTCAGCGCGCCGAGCGACATATCGTATAGGCAACAATGCTGTCTGTTGTCGGCAACAAAACGGGCAAGCGGGGCACAAGACATTTTCCAAGCGATAATATACCTGCCTCTATTACACGCATTGAGTGGGATTCACGATGCTTTTTATAGGCGTGTGATTTTCTTTGAAATTAGGTTGCTTTGTTATTCAGGATGCTTTAACCACTTTTGGTCATATCGCGTCAATTGGAGAAGGAAAGGGGAGTGGAGCCATGTCCCCGGGGGTAACCCCCTACTCCTTACGAAGAAAGACATGGTATCTTTATCCTGCGACCGCACAGACATGGCCACAGCAGGGCTCGAACCACCGATCCACGCGTCGTTCGGCACTCAGGTGGCTAGAGCGCTCGCATTGAGCTCGCGCTTAAACCTTGAATTTAGGACCTTGGTGAGCGTGCTGCATAATAAACCGATCCAGGCTGGCAATCGTTCACTAACGTCACTGTTGCTTTTATCTAATCATGTGGTCAAAAAACGTCTTCCACGTGTTGCATACCACTTTCTTGAAAAATTTAGAGATGAATACGGCTCATGTGTACCTATCATCAACTATAATTGTTAATTTCATACTCACGCTTAAGGAAAAAGGACCCAAGCGTGGGCGGGGCTTAGTGACATATTGGTGTACAATCCGGGAGTGGGGTATGTTGAAATTATGAGCGCGAAATATTGGCTCTGCATTGCCCACATAATATTCCGCCATTTTATTTTAGGATCAACATAAATAAATGTTAGCGCATATTATTATGTTCGTATAACTCGCACAGTACCCCCCCCCCCACCTCCCCCCCACTCCCCGCCACAGCCTAGTGCATTTTAGAACGGAACGAATTATATGTTCCGTGTAATACACTTTCAGCGTCTTGCAGAATCCCCTTGGATAAGCCTTATCGCACACCATTGTTACCATATATTGTTGGCCCAGTGAATTTACGCTAGTTATCAATGCGTTAGGCCATAACAATGTAATATAAATCAATAAATCAATAGGCGCGTAACTGTGCAGCTCCAACTCCATCTAGCGGATGGGAGGGACCCCGGGTACCTTAGGCAGGGTAATCCTGTCATTGTTCCCCTTCACAATGTCCATGATTGGAGCAGAGCCGTTGCAGCGTGACCCAAGATATACGTTCATTTTGGAACTTCTCACGTAGGTCTCTATCCGATGTTGGCCGTAATGGCGTGGTTCTACGTGATGGTGCTAATCTGGGTAAGCTAGTTGGGTGGGATGCCTTAATGGGGGGCGCTCGGGGGGTATCTTGGCATTGTTCTCCTCCATAACGGCCATTATGGAACCTTAGATATACGTCCACCATGGACCTTCTCGCGTACGTCTCTAGCCGCTGTTGACCGTAGTTTAAGGGCGTGGCTCCAAGGGATGGTGCTGTAATCCCGGTAAGTTAGTTGGACCGACTGAGGTTAGCATCCCGAGTCCATAAAGCTACTGGAGATAATTCAGCGTTTAATAGAATGTCTACTACGTGGATGGCGTCTGTGAATACGTTTTCACCGATGGCATCCAGTATGATCCAGGTCCGGGGTTGGCCGACCCACGGTGGAGTTGGGGGGAGAGGTGTGGTGATGGTGGAATATAAAGCCCTTACTAGGCTCACGTTAATAGCGAGCTCGGTTATTCGGGTGTTTATACGCTATACTACACCCATAGCAACTGAGCCATTTGTGATAGATAGGCGCGGACGTGTAATTACCCATGGGTACGTTTTATATTCGAGTCATATTCGAGATATTATACGGTAATTACGCGGATAATCCCCTGCATCGAAGCCGGCTTATAGTGAATTCCATCTCGCTGTTCAGTCCCCCACCTCCCCACTTCCCTTCCCCCTCCCCTCAGTCTCAATTCGGTGTAAATCAGTCTGAATCCCCCCTTCCCACCCCCCTCTCTCCCTCTCCACGTTTCCGCTCATCAACTCGTCCCCGTTCCTTATCCCACGTAAGCCTGAGGCCATTTAGACGGCTTCTCGTTATCACCCGAATTCTGGTTGTTTTATCACCTACAGCGTACTAACTATGGGCGGCTTGGTTTAGACCACGATGCCGAGCAGCAGAAACATTATACTTCTGTGCTTACTTCAGCCATTAATTGGTTCTCTTAATGAATTCAATTACATCCAGGCTATGACGTGTTGGTTAGCTGCACATTCTAGCGTATACACCCCATGTGACCTTAAAGGAAGTCCCCAGCCTTGCTTCTAACGCTGCTTTACCGACTTATATCATACCCAAGAGTCTATCCCTGTCATAAAGTCGGTTACCAGTTTATTTCACTTGTAATGTGAATTTCTCAATCAATCTCAGCAGTGACTGTTGATATGCCCAATTCGGTCGATGGCGAATTCATTCTGGTAATGTCCATATTTTCAGCAGCTGCTGTAGATTTGCTCAGTGCGGTCGATGGCGCATCCGTCCTGGGAATGGTCATATGTCGGTTAAGTACAGCATCCGCACCGGAGTGGGCAGACTACCTCTCGAAAGGCGGCGACAGAACGTCCGATGAAATCTTGGACCCTTCGGATTTAAGGACTTTGATGTTAATCTGCTATTCCAATGCAGTTAATAAACGCCGACATGGCCTATGGGCGCTGCCCTTACTGAAGTTAATGTCCATATGATGTCCCATAGACACCGTCTACGTCAGCGGAGGAGTTTCATGCCGCATTCCGCAGGCGTCATCTGTATTGGTGGAATATCATAGTCCGAGTCCCGTCAGAGCTACCGGGGCCGGCGCGACAGCTATGTGGACTAGAGCGCTCGCATTGAGTGCTCTAGCCACCTGAGAGTCTAACGGCACGTGGGTCGGTGGTTCGAGCCCTGCTGTGGCCATGTCTGTGTGGTCGCAGGATAAAGATCCCATGTCTTTCTTCGTAAAGAGTAGGGGGTTCCCCCCGGGGATATGGCTCCACTCTCCCTTCCTTCTCCCATTGACGCGATATGACCAAAAGTGGTTAAAGCGTCCTGAATAACCAACCAACCAACCAACCGTCAGAGCTACCAGCTCTGTAATGTGTGTGGATACTATTTTTCCATGAAACACTAAGATCAGGGTCTGCTGCGCGGCTTGGAACTGCCGTAATTCATCACTAAATCGCAGCCATGATATCTCGTTTCACGCGTTTCCCCTAAAGGCTACCTCCACTGTGAAGAGTTTCCTGTGCCAGATAACTTCCAGTTATAGCGTAAGGCGGCGCCGCATGAAGGGTCGCAATATATGTCACTTGCTCCGGCAAAATGGCGCACTGCTCGACATTGATGGGGGCGGGTTGCGTTAATTTTGATCACCTTACCAGTCGGCCGAAACGAAGCCGAAACAGATTGCGATTGGGTTATATTGGACGCCTGCTTTAGCATAGTCACAAGCTGATCAACAATGTTCTTACGAATAGTTTACATGGCTGAAAATGAATAAGAACAACATTGAATGTTTTATTATTGTGTTTATATTGGTTATATGTTTATATTATGATGCTGATATGAATTCAAGTATAGGATTCTGATTTCAAACCTGTGGTTAAAGTAATATATTCTGTATTTTTTTGTATTACCACCCTATCCTCCATGTCAAATAAGCATATTGTGTCTTGAATCCCGAAAGCCTGTGAGCTATCCAGAGATAAGCAAATTTGCTTACCGGAGCAGAAGTTGGTGGCCGGCTTTATATCCCTGCGCGCCTGTTCGCTGTTACGCGCCGCACGTGTGGATTTCTTTTCCACACGTGAAGGTGTCTTGGTTTGCCGTCAACACATAGCCCTGTAAAACAAGCTAAGCAACACTCACGGCGTTGTGCCCAAAGTACTGAATAAACATTTTACCATTTACCATATCATAAGCTAAGCACACTCGCAGGTGGCTGGTACATGCTCATTCTTTTACTTGCGATGTGTCTGGCAGGAATTCACTCAAGGGATCGAACCGGTCGCGACCCTTACTCGGCCGCTCATTTGTGTTCCTAACTCTTGCCCAAGGTTTCGGCAAACACCGCGAAACATGGCAAAACACGGCAAAACCCGTCTTGGGGAACGTGGACTGGGCGGTAACGGTAACGCCTAAAACTTCCTCTCCTCGTCTACCTCTTTACTCCGATCTATTTGCGTCTTATTTGCATGATGAAAAAATTACAAGGGTCACATCGACCTCTGCAGGCAGAACCTGTTGACCAGCGGGAGAACCATTACTCTCCATGGGTGAGAAATAATTATTTGTGAGTGAGAAATGTTCCCAGATCACAATGAATTAAATGGAATTAAACTCTCCACATACAATGAAAGGGGCTGATACATGATATATATTGACGCTTTCCCAATTCAGGGTTATGCAATATTGAAATTCCTAGTTCCATTCTTTTTGCTATCAGCATATCTGCCATGGAAAGCACTTGGTTAGGCTACCTCACTGTGTGTGGCAATCCGGCTAGCCCCAGGTGATCCCATGTGCCCGACACAGAAGCGTCTATGAAGGCCTGCAGGATCTTGGCAAACAACAGTCACCGTGGATACAGTGTGAATAAAAACAACACATATTGATTAAAGGCAATGCCCGATAACGCAAATAAGTAGAGGCTTAATTAAATTAACGTCCCATAACACTAATTAATTAGTCTAAGTTCAAAGCCAAACCTTTAACAATACATGATGCTAATGAAAGTAATGCATGATTGTTGACAAACGTCTGTGAAAACATGACACATTGAACGTTTTCTTCTCACGGGGAAATGGTATTATCATGTTTTAATTAACAGTGGAACATTATAATAAACTTACCTCCTGCATGATGATGATGCTGGGACAGCAGAGGAACACGGAAAAACACATTTTGCAGTTCCATTTCATCTTTCAACCACGTTGCTTTCGAGACGGAGCTCCCCGCGCTATCAGTGGCAAATTGTTCGAAACGGGCGATGGAGAAGAGTGGCGGATACATTTGTCAGTTTCAGTCTGGTTTCAGCTAAAATGGAAACTCAACGCTGAAAGTAAGTAAATCTATGAGAAATGAAATGACAGCATTCTGGAATATGCAATCAATCCAATCACAAATGAAAACCACACTGGCAAAATGAAACGAAATGGCGAAAACGGTGGAGGTATCCATGATGTCGCTGCCAAAACCTAGGTGTGTACCGCCTAGCTGGTCACTAAGGCCGGGGATAATGTCAAACCCGATCGATGAATGCCACTCTCGCAGCAACTCGCCAGATCTTGAAAACCCAGCGAGATGAAGCGTGAAGTGGTCTTAATCACGTGACTTTTTGCCAATCAGCGCCGGAATGCCGTCAGTGTGGATTGGGAGTCCCGCGAACTACAAGGGACACCGGTCGGCTAGTTGGCCAACTACGAGTTGTGCAGACAGAAAAAATGAGGTGTGCGTGAGGGTGAGAATCGGCGGGGGAGGGGGGGGAGAGGCACTGGGGTGGGAGGGGCATTTTGCCCGGGGCATTTTACAGCCAAAATCCGATCCGAAAGAGTATAATTTCCCGTTGACCCGCGCTATGTCGCAGCGCCATGTCCACACGCGCTCGGTTTATTCTATTTTCCCGGCAAACTCGCTCTATGAACGCAAGTTTTAAAATATCCACTCTGTAGAAGTATCTTTTTCATCATAAATGTCCGCTCTCTCAGGTATCAAGGGTTTCCCTCTCTCCAACCAGATTGGTAAAAGTGTGCCCCCCCCCGTCGCCCTCCTGGGACTCCATCTTCTTCTCTCGTTATCTTTCGCCCCCCCCCCTTCCTTACTTCATCCCTTCGACCTTGTCTCTCTCCCCTCAGAAGTACTTTCACCCTTTCATCAGACTTGTTCAGTCCTTGTTGGCCATTTCGGCGGAGCCCTGCCCCAACTAGACGAGGGGGTTATCGGTCGGACAGTGGTACATCGACTGGTCCTATTGATGAAGGTAAGGGACAAAGTCAAGTTAAAGACCCGACCGACCCACGGGGCCGAGCATTTCGGGCTAAAAATACCCGTTGCCTATGGTTACCATGTATTCACTCCCCAGTGGGAGTCTATCTCTTTGTGATGCGTCGTGACGAGTGACCCTCTATTGATGATAACAATCATCTCCATCCATACAAAAGGCACCGGGCCTCACATGTTTCCTTTCACATTTCATCTCCTCTGTCGTATTAACGGGAATCTTCGTTCTCAAATTGTCCATGTTCTTTTGTTACCGCCATTGCATTCCCAGCAATAATCACGACGAGTATTCGCGTTGCCACTAACTAGCCGCAAGGGCTCTATTCCATGACTTTACTTCCCATTGAAAGGTTTCAGAAATACTTGGAACGCTTGGCATGCCTGTCCTCAAAGGCATTGGAGAGACAACTGTTCCCATATCGCCATTGCTGGATTCTTATACGATGAGATGTTTTACGCCTCATTGTCCATTTCTCGTTGTTTGTCGCCCTGACAATGCAAATGCGAAATTTTGTGTTTTAAGCCACTTCTGTGCTGATGAAGGCCGAATTGGTCTAAAACTTCTTCCGGAAAAGCGAAATCGGGTTGAATGAAACAGGCCGACATTGCGAATGGACGCAATGACGCTCGAAGGTTGTTTTGCTTTACTGCTTGAGAAGCACACATTCTGTCATGGAGAGAGGACGGTAGTAAAACCTATTGTCCGACCTACGTAACTATGTGTGCAAACCTAACTGTTAACAGTGGAGTCTTAGATTCGAATCTCTAGATGGATGATCCGGCTAACTTTTAGTATTTAGTAAGCGAGGGAGGTGGGGGTGGGGGGGGTGGGGGGTGGGTTACCCCCTCTGAATCGTGAATCCCCAGGAATTAGGGACAGTAATATCGTTCAAGACCGGCCCAAAAAAACACCTATTAATTGATATTGCGAATATCGCGGAATTCATCTACTGCTATAACGGTTTGCGTTGAACCAGAATATTGCACGAATAACGATCCGCCAAAGTTGTGAACAGGTGATCGCGAATCTCCAAGAAATCCTGCTTGCCAATCGCGGGAGATCGGAAAAGGTACCCCCCCCCCCCCCCCATAGTACCGCGTGTCTCGTCTGTGTCGCAGATAAAACAGTTTCATGTGTTTCTTGCCGGCGAACTGATCCTTGGCTGGTGAATACTTGAATGTTGACCTTGATTTCCCTCCCCCCCCCCTTCTGGTCATTGCGCTATTCTACTATTTCTTCATTCTCTGTTCCGTAACTTGTACAGGGGCGGATCCAGGGAAGATGCCGTTTTTCCAATGCAAAATTGAAACCATTTGTGGCGTTGAGCCCCCCCCCCCCTCATCCACACTCTCCTTTTGATGAAGAACGCTACCCTCCCCCCGGTGGTTAAAAATTGAGCAACCCTGTTCAGAGCACCTTATCCCCGTCGCAAGTTTGGAAGCCCCCCCCCCCTTTTTAAATTCCTGGATCCGCCCCTGCGTGCATGAACTTGGTTAATCCAATTTACCGAAAAAGAAACGACAACAAAGAGCGAAACAGACCCCTGACGATGGTCGTGGCGGTCGGTATAAGTAATGAAATTATCTTCAATTGATAATGGATTTGCTAATCAAACAGAACGTTACAAAAACATAAACGTCACAGTTGTCAGTTATTAAATTGAATGGGGAATGAATGGTACAGAACATACGTTATCTACCAGTGGCACGGAGCGCAAAAGGCACTTTCTCCTTTGATGTTCCCGGCGCGTTGTCTCATAACATTCATTGGACCCAATCATATTGGGTTTGCCGGCGCCTTCCGCTGAAATGACATCATAAATTTGTCGGCCGAATGCAAAATGACCACTCGTCACAAAATTGTCCGCCTCGGTGACTCGTTGGTCAAAGTAGGCCACAACGGCCTACGCATTATTGTCGGCCCGTTAAAAAACGTTCACCAACGTCTTTTGTTGCAAGATTGGCCGGTCAAGACTCTTTTCTTTGTTAAACTGGTCGTTGCAACATGTCACGCCCCCCCCCCACCCTTCGCCCCTCACCAGACATACACACCACGCCGATGTCATTTTTATTTTATGTCGCTGTCCAGGTCATACATTATTTTCCGACAGACAGGTTTTATGATGCTCAGCTCCAGCATCTAACAGCGCCACAGCATGTTCAAATCTTTTACTCAAATCGTCATTTACTCAAGAAAAATGCGAAGCATTTCGAACTGACATAGCCATGAAGCTAAGCCCACCAACTATCCCCGCCCCTCCCCCACCCCTCCCCAACCCTTTCACTTCCCGCCCCCTCTCCCGTTAGACAGCGCCCTACCTCCAGATTTCGAGGGTAAATAGTTCAATAACGTTTCTTGTCCCGCGATGTCTAAAATGTCTTTTCCAAAATAAAATGGTCATGTTAATTATCTTTCGTCAACCAATTTGTTATGTTAATTATCTTGGCATGGTCCCTAGGCTATTTACTTCAAATAATGTATTTCAAGGATATTAAAGAGCCAACCGGAGGAACCGACGGCGCCAAGCGCCTCCCCCCCCCCCGCCCTTTATTCTGCACCCCCCCTCTCTCCTCCCCTGTTTGAAAGTGCGTCATGGTGTCTGGCTAATTGCATGGACAATTTCAGTTCAACTCATTTCCGTTTTTAAATTGGACAGAAGGCGCCTAAGCAGGTGCGGCCGTTAGAAATATCCCATTGTCATCAGTGCATTGCAGAGTCTTCAACATGCGTTGTGAAATGATATTTCCCCGGGCGTCCAGTTTAACTCTGCAAATTAAAAGTCTGGCGTGGATAAACCTGCATTAGCGAACAAGTGTTAAGCAACCCCGTTTGCAGCGTTTAAAAGGGCATCCGCATCGGCTTAGTATCACGTGGTTTGGGGGGGGGGCAATCTTGGCGATTGGCATCCAGGAATTCTTTATATTCGCGATTAGCTGTTGGCAATTTTGGGGGATCGTTATCTGTTCATTTTCTGGCTTAACGCAAAGACATTTTTGTTCATTTCAAGACGCATTAACATTTATATCAATATATATTCCTATTTACCTTTGACTCATCGTTTTTCGTTTCGGCGTTGATCGACGTACGTTCTTGTGAGTAAGGACAACGTTGTTGCTTGTTCATTTCAAGACGCATTAACATTTATATCAATATATTTAACCATATTCAGGCCAGACTAGTTTGATAGTTCGACATCGCGGTGACTTAAGCTGTATTTGGCGGGACCTGGAAGGGGTAAATGGCGCTTTTGAAAAATCGACATTCGATATTGACTCCAAAATTCCGATAACTAACGATGTGTGAAAGCGATATGGACGCAGCATTCGACACTGAGAATTTAAAAACAAATCGACACTGGACCCCCCCCCCCCACCCTTCCTGATCCCCACTTGGCCTATGTTAGAGTTGGCGCTCATCAACCCTTGGGCAGTCGACGACCAGGGTGGCCTCTCAAATCGGCCCCCATCGTCACAAGGTTAACCTACTCGGGTGGAGGGGCGTCCTCGCTTCGTCAGTTCAGCATCCTATAATGGCCAATAAATAAATGACGACGATTCGGACCTAAATATTATAGCAACCATACCAAGATAATTAGCATTACCATTATCTTCGGGAAAAGAGTTAGTTATTGAACTAATGTAAATTAAAAATATTGAATACCTCTTGACCTTTAAATGCATTACTTAGCAGAGACTTATTGTATTCATGATAGTAACGTTAATCTCGCGACGAAACAAATTAGTGATTTCTAAAAAATATTACTTTCTATTTCGCTAGAGAAATGAATGTATGAATGTAACTTATATGTTCCAAGAACGCCACAGAATGTATCATATTGATCAACTTTGGTAACTTCTTCCCGTAATAATGTGATATTGCTTTGCATGGAAAATAGTGCGTAGTAGTTTAATCTCAATAATTTGAAGTCGCGCGATATTCTCCCAGAATTATAACCTGAATCCATGGCACATGCAGTGGCTGCCCTGGTGGCGCATGTGAACATATAGGCGTCTATGTCGTCGGAGTCTAGATGTCGCCCCGGATGGAGCACGGATTCACCCTTTTCGCACATGCTCGCGCATGTGACAAATGCGCGCCTTAATATGGAACAATGACCATAACTCTTCTAGTTGATGTTAAGTATCCGTTATATGTTGTTGTAACGGCGATGCCGGTTTGGTCCCCATCGGGAGTCAAACGCACGATCTCCCGATCCCAAGTCAACCAGTCCATCCCTTCAGCTAAAGTGGTGATCCCTCTAGCCGAGGCCAGTAGAAATGAGCGTAACCCCAAGTAGCCCCAATACGGCTCTGTTAGCGTCCTGTCATCAAAGTCAGTACGTCGCCGGCCAACGCGCTATCAAACTAAGCCACCGGGAAGCGTTCCTCGCCACGGATTGACGCCCCAAGGTCTGCACAGCGGCACTTACACGCATGGCACAGTCCGGCCATCACGAATGGAGATTATTTACTCCAGATTGCAGCCCACGATAACAAAAGGATCGCAAGGATGCCATGCCGCGGAGGCGGACATTCTGATATTTGCTTCCAGTTCTTAGGTCTTGATTGGACTCGATGCATGACATACATCACTTTTTATCGCCCCGCGTGTCCTGTGCGCGCTTGCCCTGGTCAAGGGAGTGGGCGTCTAGGATTTCTCAATGGGCCGGAGAGCAGAGGACGGTTATCATCACCACATGGGGGCGTCACTCACTATGCACAGACGCAAGGGTGCCATTTTTCAGCGCAAAATTTAGGCCATATGAGGCACGGATCCAAGGGGGGGGCCGATACGGCCCCCGCCCCCCTTTTTTTAGGGCGGAAATGTATATAATGTATACCATTTACCGGCCCCCCTATCCACCATATCTGGATCCGATCCTGAAACCGGCCCCCCGGATTTAGGGAGGGGGGTAAATAATATAGTGCTGGGTTTGTGGGGTTCCGGGGTGAAGCCCCCCCCCCCTATTTTCACCGCCAAAATCCGCTTTATGAACGCACATTTTCAAAGCCCCCACCCCCCCCTCCCCACGATCGCAAGTTTTAATATTCGCTCTATAGGGGTATCTTCACCATAAATGTTCGCCCTATATGGGTATCTTTTTCATCACAAAAACCCGCTCTCTTAGGCATAAAGGCACCCGCGGAACCTCCCACCAGATTTGTCTAATAGTGTCCCCCCCCCCCTCCCCATCTGCGTCTTATCCTGACGAGCTGCTGGAAGGAATGACCCTTAGTTTCTCCGAGGTTTCTGACTTCTCGAAATCAGCCGGGCCTTGCCACACTCTTTCTGTTGGTGGGAACCGCTGCGGGACATTGCCTGTTACTTGACTTTGTTTTGCGAACTGGAAGTCTAGTAGCTTTTGGGAGTGGGCATGTATCGAATGGAGACACGATGTCGCGTGCCGCCTGGCTCTGCCTCAATCAACGCTTCCGGCTCCCTGGGGCGCACAACTTTCCCTTCTTCAAGCTCCCTGTGACGCACATCGTTTTCTTCTTCAAGCGTATTCGTGATCATCAAAGATGTTCCGATTCAGTGGACATATCACCCAGTTTTGCTAAAGATAATCGTTTTTGTTAGAGTATACATATTAAATTGGATGTGGGTAAAACGGCCCACTGGATCATTTTGCCCCAAGCAGCGTGGGTCATTTTGCCCCTGTTAGTAACCTTAACATTTGACCGCTGTTTGAAAAATACGGCGCAGTGTATTCCGTATCTTGGACTTATCTTTGATCGTGTTAATTTATCAAAAAATTCCCCCAAGCTAGTATCCACTGAGCTCAACTTTCTTCCAGTGTTTACCATAGATGGCAGCAGCCCAGAATCAGTTACTTCGGTAAATATCCGTTTTACACCCACACACACACTTTAGTCCGAAATATGTGATCATTTCAGCTTTATAAGTTACACCCAGTTCCACACTTGCGGTATTAAAGTCCAGGGATAAACAATATAGATAACACCGCAACCCTCGGGTGTGCTATTCGACATAGCAGGTGTACTGTACACAACACTTGTGGAACGACAGCTTCAGCTTTGTTACAGCCATTCTTTTTATACACGTTATGCACATGGTGGAAATAAACGAACATTGACTTGACGTGGTGCTTGTGCCCGGATGCTAATCTAGCACCTAATGTGGTCGGTATTCTGGGCACTCAAGCAAAAGCAGGTGTCCCACGCCTGGGTGTCTTTCAGCGCGCCGAGCGACATATCGTATAGGCAACAATGCTGTCTGTTGTCGGCAACAAAACGGGCAAGCGGGGAACAAGACATTCTCCAAGCGATAATATACCTGCCTCTATTACACACATTGAGTGGGATTCACGATGCTTTTTATAGGCGTGTGATTTTCGTTGAAATTAGGTTGTTTGGTTATTCAGGACGCTTTAACCACTTTTGGTCATATCGCGTCAATGGGAGAAGGAAGGGAGAGTGGAGCCATGCCCCCAGGGGTAACCCCCTACTCCTTACGAAGAAAGACATGGTATCTTTATCCTGCGACCGCACAGACATGGCCACAGCAGGGCTCGAACCACCGATCCACGCGTCGTTCGGCACTCAGGTGGCTAGAGCGCTCGCATTGAGCTCGCGCTTAAACCTTGAAATTAGGACCTTGGTGAGCGTGCTGCATAATAAACCGATCCAGGCTGGCAATCGTTCACTAACGTCACTGTTGCTTTTATCTAATCATGTGGTCAAAAAACGTCTTCCACGTGTTGCATACCACTTTCTTGAAAAATTTAGAGATGAATACGGCTCATGTGTACCTATCATCAACTATAATTGTTAATTTCATACTCACGCTTAAGGAAAAAGGACCCAAGCGTGGGCGGGGCTTAGTGACATATTGGTGTACAATCCGGGAGTGGGTCATGTTGAATTAATGATAGCGCGAAATATTGGCTCTGCATTGCCCACATAATATTCCGCCATTTTATTTTAGGATCAACATAAATAAATGTTAGCGCATACTATTATGTTCGTATAACTCGCACAGTACCCCCCCCCCCCACTCCCCGCCACAGCCTAGTGCATTTTAGAACGGAACGAATTATATGTTCCGTGTAATACACTTTCAGCGTCTTGCAGAATCCCCTTGGATAAGCCTTATCGCACACCATTGTTACCATATATTGTTGGCCCAGTGAATTTACGCTAGTTATCAATGCGTTAGGCCATAACAATGTAATATAAATCAATAAATCAATAGGCGCGTAACTGTGCAGCTCCAACTCCATCTAGCGGATGGGAGGGACCCCGGGTACCTTAGGCAGGGTAATCCTGTCATTGTTCCCCTTCACAATGTCCATGATTGGAGCAGAGCCGTTGCAGCGTGACCCTAGATATACGTTCATTTTGGACCTTCTCACGTAGGTCTCTATCCGATGTTGGCCGTAATGGCGTGGTTCTACGTGATGGTGCTAATCTGGGTAAGCTAGTTGGGTGGGATGCCTTAATGGGGGGCGCTCGGGGGGTATCTTGGCATTGTTCTCCTCCATAACGGCCATTATTGAACCTTAGATATACGTCCACCATGGACCTTCTCGCGTACGTCTCTTTGCCGCTGTTGACCGTAGTTTAAGGGCGTGGCTCCAAGGGATGGTGCTGTAATCCCGGTAAGTTAGTTGGACCGACTGAGGTTAGCATCCCGAGTCCATAAAGCTACTGGAGATAATTCAGCGTTTGATAGAATGTCTACTACGTGGATGGCGTCTGTGAATACGTTTTCACCGATGGCATCCAGTATGATCCAGGTCCGGGGTTGGCCGACCCACGGTGGAGTTGGGGGGAGAGGTGTGGTGGGGGTGGAATATAAAGCCCTTATTAGGTTCACGTTAATAGCGAGCTCGGTTATTCGGGTGTTTATACGCTATACTACACCCATAGCAACTGAGCCATTTGTGATAGATAGGCGCGGACGTATAATTACCCATGGGTACGTTTTATATTCGAGTCATATTCGAGATATTATACGGTAATTACGCGGATAATCCCCTGCATCGAAGCCGGCTTATAGTGAATTCCATCTCGCTGTTCAGTCCCCCACCTCCCCACTTCCCTTCCCCCTCCCCTCAGTCTCAATTCGGTGTAAATCAGTCTGAATCCCCCCTTCCCACCCCCCTCTCTCCCTCTCCACGTTTCCGCTCATCAACTCGTCCCCGTTCCTTATCCCACGTAAGCCTGAGGCCATTTAGACGGCTTCTCGTTATCACCCGAATTCTGGTTGTTTTATCACCTACAGCGTACTAACTGTGGGCGGCTTGGTTTAGACCACGATGCCGAGCAGCAGAAACATTATACTTCTGTGCTTACTTCAGCCATTAATTGGTTCTCTTAATGAATTCAATTACATCCAGGCTATGACGTGTTGGTTAGCTGCACATTCTAGCGTATACACCCCATGTGACCTTAAAGGAAGTCCCCAGCCTTGCTTCTAACGCTGCTTTACCGACTTATATCATACCCAAGAGTCTATCCCTGTCATAAAGTCGGTTACCAGTTTGTTTCACTTGTAATGTGAATTTCTCAATCAATCTCAGCAGTGACTGTTGATATGCTCAATTCGGTCGATGGCGAATTCATTCTGGTAATGTCCATATTTTCAGCAGCTGCTGTAGATTTGCTCAGTGCGGTCGATGGCGCATCCGTCCTGGGAATGGTCATATGTCGGTATAAGTACAGCATCGGCACCGGAGTGGGCAGACTACCTCTCGAAAGGCGGCGACAGAACGTCCGATGAAATCTTGGACCCTTCGGATTTAAGGACTTTGATGTTAATCTGCTATTCCAATGCAGTTAATAAACGCCGACATGGCCTATGGGCGCTGCCCTTACTGAAGTTAATGTCCATATGATGTCCCATAGACACCGTCTACGTCAGCGGAGGAGTTTCATGCCGCATTCCGCAGGCGTCATCTGTATTGGTGGAATATCATAGTCCGAGTCCCGTCAGAGCTACCGGGGCCGGCGCGACAGCTATGTGGACTAGAGCGCTCGCATTGAGTGCTCTAGCCACCTGAGAGTCCAACGGCACGTGGGTCGGTGGTTCGAGCCCTGCTGTGGCCATGTCTGTGTGGTCGCAGGATAAAGATCCCATGTCTTTCTTCGTAAAGAGTAGGGGGTTCCCCCCGGGGATATGGCTCCACTCTCCCTTCCTTCTCCTATTGACGCGATATGACCAAAAGTGGTTAAAGCGTCCTGAATAACCAACCAACCAACCAACCGTCAGAGCTACCAGCTCTGTAATGTGTGTGGATACTATTTTTCCATGAAACACTAAGATCAGGGTCTACTGCGCGGCTTGGAACTGCCGTAATTCATCACTAAATCGCAGCCATGATATCTCGTTTCACGCGTTTCCCCTAAAGACTACCTCCACTGTGAAGAGTTTCCTGTGCCAGATAACTTCCAGTTATAGCGTAAGGCGGCGCCGCATGAAGGGTCGCAATATATGTCACTTGCTCCGGCAAAATGGCGCACTGCTCGACATTGATGGGGGCGGGTTGCGTTAATTTTGATCACCTTACCAGTCGGCCGAAACGAAGCCGAAACAGATTGCGATTGGGTTATATTGGACGCCTGCTTTAGCATAGTCACAAGCTGATCAACAATGTTCTTACGAATAGTTTACATGGCTGAAAATGAATAAGAACAACATTGAATGTTTTATTATTGTGTTTATATTGGTTATATGTTTATATTATGATGCTGATATGAATTCAAGTATAGAATTCTGATTTCAAACCTGTGGTTAAAGTAATATATTCTGTATTTTTTTGTATTACCACCCTATCCTCCATGTCAAATAAGCATATTGTGTCTTGAATCCCGAAAGCCTGTGAGCTATCCAGAGATAAGCAAATTTGCTTACCGGAGCAGAAGTTGGTGGCCGGCTTTATATCCCTGCGCGCCTGTTCGCTGTTACGTGCCGAACGTGTGGATTTCTTTTCCACACGTGAAGGTGTCTTGGTTTGCCGTCAACACATAGCCCGGTAAAACAAGCTAAGCAACACTCACGGCGTTGTGCCCAAAGTACTGAATAAACATTTTACCATTTACCATATCATAAGCTAAGCACACTCGCAGGTGGCTGGTACATGCTCATTCTTTTACTTGCGATGTGTCTGGCAGGAATTCACTCAAGGGATCGAACCGGTCGCGACCCTTACTCGGCCGCTCTTTTGTGTTCCTAACTCTTGCCCAACGTTTCCGCAAACACCGCGAAACATGGCAAAACACGGCCAAAACCCGTCTTGGGGAACGTGGACTGGGCGGTAACGGTAACGCCTAAAACTTCCTCTCCTCGTCTACCTCTTTACTCCGATCTATTTGCGTCTTATTTGCATGATGAAAAAATTACAAGGGTCACATCGACCTCTGCAGGCAGAACCTGTTGACCAGCGGGAGAACCATTACTCTCCATGGGTGAGAAATAATTATTTGTGAGTGAGAAATGTTCCCAGATCACAATGAATTAAATGGAATTAAACTCTCCACATACAATGAAAGGGGCTGATACATGATATATATTGACGCTTTCCCAATTCAGGGTTATGCAATATTGAAATTCCTAGTTCCATTCTTTTTGCTATCAGCATATCTGCCATGGAAAGCACTTGGTTAGGCTACCTCACTGTGTGTGGCAATCCGGCTAGCCCCAGGTGATCCCATGTGCCCCGACACAGAAGCGTCTATGAAGGCCTGCAGGATCTTGGCAGTCACCGTGGATACAGTGTGAATAAAAACAACACATATTGATTAAAGGCAATGCCCGATAACGCAAATAAGTAGAGGCTTAATTAAATTAACGTCCCATAACACTAATTAATTAGTCTAAGTTCAAAGCCAAACCTTTAACAATACATGATGCTAATGAAAGAAATGCATGATTGTTGACAAACGTCTGTGAAAACATGACTCATTGAACGTTTTCTTCTCACGGGGAAATGGTATTACCATGTTTTAATTAACAGTGGAACATTATAATAAACTTACCTCCTGCATGATGATGATGCTGGGACAGCAGAGGAACACGGAAAAACACATTTTGCAGTTCCATTTCATCTTTCAACCACGTTGCTTTCGAGACGGAGCTCCCCGCGCTATCAGTGGCAAGTTGTTCGAAACGGGCGATGGAGAAGAGTGGCGGATACATTCGTCAGTTTCAGTCTGGTTTCAGCTAAAATGGAAACTCAACGCTGAAAGTAAGTAAATCTATGAGAAATGAAATGACAGCATTCTGGAATATGCAATCAATCCAATCACAAATGAAAACCACACTGGCAAAATGAAACGAAATGGCGAAAACGGTGGAGCTATCCATGATGTCGCTGCCAAAACCTAGGTTTGCACCGCCTAGCTGGTCACTAAGGCCGGGGATAATGTCAAACCCGATCGATGAATGCCACTCTCGCAGCAACTCGCCAGATCTTGAAAACCCAGCGAGATGAAGCGTGAAGTGGTCTTAATCACGTGACTAATCAGCGCCGGAATGCCGTCAGTGTGGATTGGGAGTCCCGCGAACTATAAGGGACACCGGTCGGCTAGTTGGCCAACTACGAGTTGTGCAGACAGAAAAAATGAGGTGTGCGTGAGGGTGAGAATCGGCGGGGGAGGGGGGGAGAGGCACTGGGGTGGGAAGGGCATTTTGCCCGGGGCATTTTACAGCCAAAATCCGATCCGAAAGAGTATAATTTCCCGTTGGCCCGCTCTATGTCGCAGCGCCATGTCCACACGCCCTCGGTTTATTCTATTTTCCCGGCAAACTCGCTCTATGAACGCAAGTTTTAAAATATCCACTCTGTAGAAGTATCTTTTTCATCATAAATGTCCGCTCTCTCAGGTATCAAGGGTTTCCCTCTCTTCAACCAGATTGGTAAAAGTGTGCCCCCCCCCCCGCCGCCCTCCTGGGACTCCATCTTCTTCTCTCATTATCTTTCGCCCCCCCCCCCCCCTTCCTTACTTCATCCCTTCGACCTTGTCTCTCTCCCCTCAGAAGTACTTTCACCCTTTCATCAGACTTGTTCAGTCCTTGTTGGCCATTTCGGCGGAGCCCTGCCCCAGCTAGACGAGGGGGTTATCGGTCGGACAGTGGTACATCGACTGGTCCTATTGATGAAGGTAAGAGACAAAGTAAAGTTAAAGACCCGACTGCCTCACCGGACCGAGCATTTTGGGCTAAAAATACCCGTTGCTTGTGTATACCATGTATTCACTCCCCAGTGGGAGTCTATCTCTTTGTGATGCGTCGTGACGAGTGACCCTCTATTGATGATAGCAATCATCTCCATCCATACAAAAGGCCTCGGGCCTCACATGTTTCCTTTCACATTTCATCTCCTCTGTCGTATTAACGGGAATCTTCGTTCTCAAATTGTCCATGTTCTTTTGTTACCGCCATTGCATTCCCAGCAATAATCACGACGAGTATTCGCGTTGCCACTAACTAGCCGCAAGGGCTCAATTCCATGTCATTACTTCCTATTGAAAATTTTCAGAACAAATGTTGGAACACTTGGCATGCCTGCCTCAAAGGTATTTGAGAGACAGCTGTTTCCACATCGCTATGGCTCAATGCTTATACAATGAGATGCTTAACGCCTCATTGTCCATGTCTCGTTGTTTGTTGCCCTGACAATGCAAATATGAAATATTGTTGATTTAAACCACTTCTGTGCTGATGAAGGCCGAATTGGTCTAAAACGTCTCGCGGAACAACGAAATGGAGTTGAATGAAACAGGCCGGCATTTGCGAATTGACGCAATGATGCTCGAAGGTTGTTTTGTTTTACAGCTTGAGAAGCACACATTCTGTCATGGAGAAAGGACTGTAGTAAAACCTATTGTGAGATTCACGTATCTGTGTGCACAAACCTAACTATTAAGAGTGGAGTCTTAGATCGAATATAGATGGATGATCCAGATAACTTTTAGTAATTAGTAAGGGAGGGAGGGGAGTGGGGGTACCCCCTCTGAATCGCGAATCCCCAGTAATAAGGGACGAAGATGAAGAAGGGAACAAGATGATGACTGTTCAAGACGGGCGCAAAAACACTCTAAAATTTATATCGCGAATATCGCGGAATTCACAGACTGCTATAACGGTTCCGGTAAATTGGGAAAGGGTCATCGCGTTGAACCACGAGATTGCACGGATAACGATCGCCCAAAATTGCCAGCAGCTGATTTCGAATCTCCAAGAATTCCTGGTTGCCAATCGCGGAGATCGGAAAAGGTACCCCCCCCCCCACCCTCTAACTTGTCGCTTGTCGCGTCTATGTCGCAGGTTTGGATCCCCCCTTTCAAATTCCTGGATCCGCCCCTGCGTACATATGAACCAGGGTAATCCAATTTACCGGAAAGGGAACGACAACAAAGAGCAAAGCAGGTCCACGACAAAGGTCATGGCGGTCATAAATAATTAAATTGTCTTAAATTGATGATGGATTTGCTAATCATATAGAATGTTAAAAAAACGAAGACGTCGGAGTAGTCCGCTCCTTCAACTTACTGCAATCACCAGTTTGACTTTTACCAATTCGTCATTCCGTGAAGATTAACGTATTGACATGGATTACATCCCATGCGGGAACCGGACGGGAATAGGGACCATTAAACTGAATGGGGAATGAATGGTACAAAACATACATTATCTACCAGTGTCACGGAGCGCAAACGGCATTTTCTCCTTTGATGTTCGTGGTGGGGGGGGGGGGGGGCGGCTCTCATAACATTCATTGGCCCCAGTCATATTGGGTTTGCCTAAGCCTCTCGCAGCAATGACATTATAAAGAGTGATTAGTTGGTCAAAGTAGGTCAAAACCGCCTACACAAAGCTGTCGGCCCGTTACAAGGAGTCTCTTTCTTTGTTAAGCTGGTCGTTGCGAGATGGCACGCATGGTTTTATGTCGCTGTTTTGGATGATGAACTCTAGATTCTAACACGCCTCAAATAGTCACGTTAGCCTCTATCCGCGCCACAAATAGTCACGTTAGCCTCTATCCGCGTCAGAAATAGTCACGTTAGCCTCGCTCGGTGCCACAAATAGTCACGTTAGCCTCTATCTGCGCCACAAATAGTCACGTTAGCCTGTCACAGTGCCACTAATGAAAAGGTCTGACACATCAAACAGCTTGTTTTTCTTTCCGATGTTCAAGGATTGAACACACGCCACATTTAGGACGCCGCCATCCCCAAATTGGTTTCAATAAAATAATCCCGAGATCATCAACATATATTTTTGTTCCAGTGTTGAGAGATGGGCGGAGAAACTCCAAAATGTTGAAAAAATCTTCGTTGTCCCGAAACTGCTTAATGATTGATTGATGATCAGAGGGGCTCCTTCCATTCAGCCAGATACGTTGGTATATAGCCCTTCACCTCAAATAGACGACTTCGCAAAGCATAGTTTAGGATATACCACTGTGGGGCGCCACTGCATGTGCCATTACATTATGGGTATTACATCAGACGTGCATATGGCTGCCTTCGCATTATCAAATAATCAATATTACAATATATATTACAATCCATAAATTAAAATAAATTTAGGAAAACTAATTATTATGATACAGTCCATGTCATTTCGTTTTCCATCAAAATATTACGTTATTGTTACTATTTTGAGACACCTTGGCGGGGATTAATGGACGAATGGCTTTGATGCCACTTAGATGTGAAAATCACATTTAGATCAGAGTAACCTCTGTAATGTCTTGTTTTACCATTTTAGTAATACCTTGTTCAATATGTCAATGATTCAATAGTTATATTACGTCTCTGTTCATGTGTTGTATCACAGACATCTTTCCGAAAATCAAACTGTCATTATAATTATCTTTGCATGTCCGTTATGCTTTCTCCGTTAATAATAGATCGCAGGTTCAAATCGTCGTCATTTACTCAACGATAATGCGAAGGATTCTGAATTGACGTTGCCATTAAGCTAAGCCCATCAAGTGCCTCCCCCCTCCCCTGCCCACTCAACCCTTTCACCTCCTGTCCGCTCTCCCGTTAGAGAGCGCCCTACTTACATATTTCGAGGGCAAATAGTTCAATAACGTCTCTTGTCCCGTGTTGTCTAAATCTCTTTCCAGAAACAAAATGGTGTTAATGGTGTTAATTATCGTTCCCAAAATAAATTGTCATGTTAATTATCTGGGCATGGTCGTGAAGCTATTTACGTTATCAATAGCTCGTAGTTCCGAATTATTATTCTTTCTTCTAGGATGCTGAAGCGACAACCGGAGGAACTGACGGCCGCCAAGCTCCCCCCCCCCGCCCTTGTATCTCCCCACCTCCTCTCATCCCCCGTCTGAAAGCGCGTCATTGTGTTTGGCTGATTGCATGGACAATTTTTTGTTCAATTCATTTCCGTTTTTATATTGGACAGAAGGCGCCTAATCAGGTGCGAATAGCACGAAAGAAAGACAGGCAGCCGTTAGAAATATCCCATTGTCATCACTGCATTGCAGAGTTTTTAACATGCCGTGTGAAATCACTGGCGACCCGCAGATGATATTTTCCCTGCGTCCAATTTAATTCTGCAGATTAAACGTCGGGCGTGGGTCATCCTGGCATTGACGAGCAGCCTCGTTTGCAGCTTTTAAAAGGGCATCTACATCGGCTTAGGATTAAGATAGGGCAACATCTTTTCCGATTTTTGGCGATTGGCATCCTGAAATTCTTTGATATTCGCGATTAGCTGTTGGCATTTTTGGGGATCGTTATCCGTACATTTCTTGAAGATGTTTGTTGTCGCGCCTAGTCTTGATCAGGCTTCATATTGGAGATGCGACATTACTCTCCCTAATTCTTGTGGATTCTAGATTCTGAGGGGGGGTCCCCAACCAATATACTATGGGGAATTGGACAGGGTCCCAAAGCATAACTGCCTGAATATGTTTGAACTGTATTTTTTACTCTGAGAACATTTCTGATTTGTACTTTTAGAAAATTTCTGATTTGTGCCTTAAGAACATTTCTGATTTGTACTTTGAGAACATTTCTCATTGAACTGTGAGAACATTTCTCATTGAACTGTGAGAACATTTCTCATTTGTACTTTGATACGATTTCTCATCTGTACTTTGACAACATTTCGGATGAGTAGCATTTCATGTACATGATGTAATTAGGGTTCACAGTTTATACTTAGAAGAATATACTGCTTTTATATAGTGCAACTGGCTTGCATAAAGATCATATTTTCCTGGTCAAAATCGCCCTCGATGCACGCAGTATCCTAACGGATATGACATTCGTACCTCAATTCAACTACTATGATTTACGTTTCTTTAATACTTAGAGTATAAGACTGTAAGCTAAAACCATGAAAATATTCTGTCCATTTGTTTACAATCAGTATCCTTGGATTATGCATGTTTATTTTCTCTTCCGGTGAGACCCATTGCAAAGCCTTATGGGAGTAAAGTGCACCATAATGTTTATCTGTTCGTTCTTGATATTTGATGTATACACCAATTTTAATTCTAGCAAGAACATTATAATGCAATGATGATATTTGAATCTCGCTCGAAACTATTTCACATCCATATAATGTAGGATTAAAGGCTATGGCATGTTTCCTTCATCTCACATCTCATCTAAGGAGTCTTAGCAAATTTCACCCTAGAATCTTCCATTTCGTAAGCGGTTTTAAGTCGCCATTTGGAGAGTTTGCAATGGGTTCGTCCGGGACCTGACGCCACCATAGGCCACATCGGACTGTTTAGGTGTATATTCAGGAAGCTTTACCATGTTTGATCATATCCCGCCTATGTGAGAAAGAACGGTGACTGGAGCCATGTCCCTTCAGATCTTTATCATGAGACCACACAGATATGGCGACCGCGGGGCGCGAACCACCGATCCACTTGTCGGCAGGCTCTCAGGTGGCCTGAACACTCAAGGCGGGCCCTCTAACCGACTGCGCTATCGAGGCGGCCCCGCCACATCGGATTGATTTCGAGGTGTGGCCTGTGATTATGTGGCGAGATCCCGGGCTGTACAGGAATCAAGTCTAAGCATGATTTGAGTGGCTTACTGCCGGCTTAACGCACGATGCGGCCATCTATAATTAAAGGATAAAACCATCATACCTTTGTTCCATTCAATTTCACCTAATGCAAAACCGTCCCGGGGGGAAATCCTCAACGGTAAGCCAATCACTGGCCGAGCTACACGTTCCTGCGGTCCTTGACTCCAGTAGATGAAGTTCAAGGTCACTGTTTCAGGACTCATCGCTTTTCGTTTCGGAGTTGATCAATAAAAAACAATCAATTACAGGGACACCGCAAGCCACCTTATCTTGTACCCGGCTAGTAACGACACTGTCAGGGACACCTCTCAGACAGGCTGTGGCGCTGGGGATTACAGCAATGGTGCAACCAGAATCGTCTAAACGACGTCGTCCAATTATATCTCTAAGCTACAGAGGGTTTGTTTGGTTTTGAATAGATTGAAGAAAGTCCAATTTTAAACAAGCTTATCTGTACACAAAATGATTGTCGCTATGTTGTTATTAAGAATTGATAGATCATATATGTGTGGCCTATCAATATTGATGACGTACCAACCTCGACAAAAATACCAACGTTGCTAGCGTACCATATATAGTATATTATTGGACGCACAACGGCTGAAGGAAGTTGAATGGTCTTACTGTTTTCATGCATTGACATATACATTATCATATGCATTGTCGCATTTTGATTTAATGAATTAAGTTGATTTGTATTAGGCTAGTACCCCAAGCCTCATTTTTCCTTTCCCTTGCACAGGCGTGTAAACTTCTTTATGTATGCACGTTCTTGTGAGTAAGGCAACTTTGTTGTTTGTTCATTTCCTGGCGCATTGACATATATATCGATATTTTTAAACATATCCAGATCAGATCTGTTTCATAGTTCAACATCGTGATCACTTAAACTGTACTTGGCTGGGCCTGGAAGGGGTAAATGGCGTATTTGAAAAATCGATATTCAATATTAATCCCCAAATTCGTTTTACAATGTGTAAAAGCAATATCGATGCATCAACGCACAGTTTACATAATATATTTTCCTTTGTATTGCAACAAGAATCGCTGTACAACCTCTCCCGCCCACCCTCGTGTAGCCATGTTTCTTGCATCCAATACATGATCCGGTCATATTTGAATCTATGCCAATTTCAGCATCATCCCGCATGACAGTGTTTGCCGGACTGTTAACAGGTTGCCAGGAATGACGTCATGTGCGTGTAGTTTTATGCCTTGATATTGCATGATGTTCCGTCGATCTTAGTCACGATTACCGCCGATCTAATGGCACCATATCCGGCGGCAGGAATGTGAGCACAAAGGGTGACAGATATGGACTCCGATCATGCCCAATCATAGCGGGCATTCGCAAAACTATGGGCCGTTAGCATGAGTGAATGACATGATTGAATGCCAGTATCTCGTCGCACATGGATCACGCATTCGACGTTCTCGACAATCAAGAAATACAATCACAAGAATATAATGGACGCCACATAAAAATACAAGAAGCATATCATTGTTGCTGTTACAATGAGCCGATATCCGCCGCCCGTTTGGTCACGGATAATGCCTCTCTCACGAGGGTTCGTGAGTCGCTGAAGCCAGCGCAAGAGAGACGTGAAGTGCTTTCCTCGTCAGGTGATTACTGTGGGTGAAGTAGCACCGAACCGGAGTCAGGTGAGAGGCGGCACGTCACTGTCGCTAGGACGCCCGGTTGCATTTTGAAGAGTGAAATATCATTGTTTTGTCTATGTTGGTGTTCTTGAGCAATTATATTTGTGCGTGAACATATATATTATGTTTATGTGACTATTTCTACCTATATATATCATATATATTTCGAAATGATGATGTTATATGATTTCTCATTTCGATTTTTGTTTCATCAAATGCATTTTGAAGAATGAAGTATAATTGTGTTGGCTATTATGTTGTTCTGGAGCGATTATACTTGTAAATAAAGATGTATTTTATGTTAGGCGAATATGTCTACCTATATATACCCATTTCTAAAGGATGATATTATATGATTGCGGAGGCTGTAACATATGATGTTAGATAAATGCATTGTTAGACAATTGAAATATGTTATGTTAAAGAGATGTAAAATAGAGGGTCAACGGATTGGAAGATGAGCAGATCAACAGATCATGTATTCCACAAGTGAGGCCAGTTCGATCCTGTTGGCAAACCCATTATTATTGTCGGGTTTAGCCTCCATAGGTGCAAAAAGGGGCCTGAACCCATGAGATCTTCTTTTGCACCCTCTCGCTACGCATGTAAGTGTCGGGCTATTATGTTAGAGAATTGCAATATATTATGTTGCTTAAAAATATTATATATTATGGTACACAAATGTTGTATATTATGGGACAGGAATGTTATATATTATGTTAGAGAAATTAAGGCAATTAAGACAACTCTATGCGAACTGGACGATGGGCAGATCAACAGGTCATATATTCAAACTCCAGGCATCATTGGCAAGTGAAGTTTGCTACATTCTGTCCCAAGTCATATTCCCGCAAGGTTTCTCTGCCCGGTTTATTCTGGATGTGTGCAGAACATTGCCCCGATCGAAAACCAACATTTTATGTTTTCGCCCCGTCGCTATGCGTGTAATTAACCGGTCCTTCCGGTTGACGTCATTTCAGGTTGTTCGTCTCGTCGGTCTGCGGACGTAGACCATATGACCAGGAAATGGAGGAAAATACCGGACACGGTTACTTGGGTAAGTGCTGGGCCGTTTCGCGAGAACGCTGTGCGTGTATTAGTCCCTCAGGAGGGAGGGTATTTCTGTTTGCGGACTCTATGCCCAAATGGTTATGCGTTAAGTGTGTTGCAATGTTCGTGTGATATACAATTGCATGACTTGACCCGACAGCCAATCCATCGTACTGCCCGAAATGCAAGCTATGTCGCTATATAGATATATAGTACCCAATCACGGTTAAGGTGCCAACCTTTTTTTTATATAAACTTTATTTATTTGACGAGGTTATCAATAGCGAATACACATGTAAATGACTACCTTGTGCTAACTTTAGTGACCAATCAACAAAGCGGATATCGTTTGTTCGCCCCAGTGAGCAATAAATGTGACAGGTTGCATGTGTGTGCCACCGATGCCAATTAAAGAGGTCATTAAATGTGTTGCCACCGATGTCAGTTAAAAATGCCGTTCATGTGTGTTTGCCGTCGATGTCCGTTAAAAATGTCATTATGCAGTTTTGCCATCAATGTCAATCAACTTAGTGGATATTGTGGGTTCGTAGCCGTGACCTATAAACGTGTTTGATAATATATGACCGCTCTCGCGTTCAATCACGATTAATCATGCTACATTAAACATGATGCACACCCTTTAATTTTTAGGATTAAATGGCAATCAATATCAATCTATGTCACATCAAATAATATTTCCTCCGCCAAATTTGCATGTATTTGATGTATTACAAGCAAATACCAAGATATTTAGTGATTGCATGTATGCGCCGAAAGGCACAATTGTGACAATTCGTCATTTTGGCCTATTTTATAGCCTATTTTGGTTACAAAAGAGCTCATAGAACAAAAGATAGTTCAGTAACATATTTTTTTTTGTTACTTTTGTATTCACCATGACGCTACGCTTCAGCAGGCAGTTTTTTGGGCAAGTCTGTCTACCAGTTTTTATAGCGGATTTCAAAACATTGAGAAAAAAACACATTTATAGGATTTTCCCATTGACCGCCTCTCCGTTATTGATCTGCGCCGATTGGTGTCGCCGTGTAACGTGTTTCCGTCAAACAAATCCCTCTCCTTGCGGCGTATAGCGTGATCTGGGGTGAGGTTGCTTACGTGTTTAAATGTTCAAAGGCCAGCCTCACCGAGGGTGGTGTATGTCCGCTGTCGTATCCAATCCGCTCGAAACATGGATGACATTTCTAGTGTTTCTTACTCAGGAATGAATGGTAAATTCCCATTTAGATCATCGCAGATGATGGCACATTAGATGAAATCTAGTATCGTAATGGATCTGCAACAATCCCGAAAATACATCATTTTACAAGTGCATCAAGTATATGATGTATAGATGCCCCGTGCATTGCACTCACAGCATGAGTTATTGCCATGGAAACCTACTGGAAGGGTGATATCCGCGTACCATAACCGCACATTTCCATGTTTCCGGACGCATCGTTAGCTTATTGGCTGAGAGCGGTATCAATCTCCACCAGCGCGCTGCGGTCCGGGCGGCGCTCTGTAGCCCCTTGGCGGTGCATATACACAACCAAATGCGCGCAAGACCCGGAACTCCCATTAAAGTGTGATGGACTTGGCTGATAATTGAGAGTCCAGGGTCATGGGCGGCGACCTCATTAGATAAGATTTACGTCCATGTTGTCATAACCGCTTACAGTCCGTCCAATGTCAGCCTTGAGTGAGACAGAAACAAGACATGTCCATTTGGTGCAACCATCATTGGATGTCTGTGTGCGGGCCCAGGGGTGTGGTGTGGGTGATTTTTGTCAATGATTTGCTTTCATATTGCGCGAATCCAAGTATTGCCTTGAGATTGACAGGGAGATCCGACCGGTCTTGTTGTGTGAAATATAGTATGTTTTTGGTAAACCACACAAGCTTTCCTAGGGGAGTAGGGGTGTGGGTGAAAGTCCGTCTGTCCGAGATCAATACTATTAATGTTCGTTATTAATGCACAAAAAGACAGCTCGAGTAGTAGTGGGAGTATTTAGAAACGGTTACTGGAGCTGACATGAAAGGAATACCTGGTAAGGTGAAGGCAAGCGACTTGCACAAAACACAATTGTAGGGCGCTCTGTCCTTAGTCTCTGTCCTTTAATGCCGGTGCCAGTCACATAACATCCACTTGAACCAACATACCGAGCTCCTTGTTGGGTGGGTATAGAACGATGGATTTGTTGTGGAGCCTATTGGTTGTGTTAAACATATTTGCTATTGTTCAAAGTGTGTAATGTGCTATCATCCCGAGCCGTCAATAAGTTTAAAACACAATGACACTGTTGTATCATATGTGTTCATCATTATGTTCTGGCGCCATTCACTTTTCGCAGATTCAGTTATTTTGGGGCTCAATTGACCCAAAAAAGGCGTGTTCACTTTGCACAGCGCGATTTTCCCATACATCATCGGATGTACAGTTCATCGGTATCGCCCTGATTGAAGAGGCCCATGTTCGCCTATCATGTTCATCAATTTTATTTAGCGTTTTATTGCAACATCAAACGTACCTAGTGTGAGATATCTGTACAATATAAGCCAATATTTAGCACATTCGGTAAACCTTAGACGTTGGTGAGTGGCTTAGGATTATCTTCTACGTATCTGCTTAAGCCACGGCACGGACTTTCGGAGAACTATGCCCAGCCTATGTCTGGCGAAATCCGCATTCATGTCGATTCCGTATAGTGTAGTCTACACATCATGTATCACAGATAGATGTGCATTAGCCATTACCCGAACCCTAAGACTTATACCATAGTCCTACATCAATTTAATTCTAGAAAGTTTATGGCTGTCAGCGTCGCACAGATCAAGTAGATTGGTTGGTTTAAGTAGGTCGCTTCGGTCCTATCGCGATGCTGGGAAGGGACTAGTTAAAGATAAGTCCCGTCTCTGGGAGTAACCTCGTGTTCTTTGCGAACAAAGACAAACGGCAACATTTACACAGATCAGGTTCGCCCCCAGCCACTTTTTACTGGCACAGCAGACGGTACTGGACACTCGCGCTGTCAACTAGGCCACGGATTTGACCCATATACTACAATTGTCAACGTAGGGAGCGTAGAATCAGATTGGTCCAATAAAACTGTCAATAACTTGTTGGATTACTGATAATATTAACGTGACAGGCAACAACTGTTCCTGATTAATACCGCAAGCAACTTGTCGATATAGGGTCTGTAAGTGACGTCACAGACAGCGCGCGCTCACCTCTAGAAACAACCGTTCTGGGTACAACGCGTCAGCGGATCCCTATACTTTACTATGGGCCTCAAACTAGACTCACTGATGTTTGAGATATGAATGCAATGTTAGATTTGAAAACCATATGGAATAAATGTTTGGGGGTGTACCTTCATACTTGTACTAGTTTTAAATCGCAAGACGCTGGTTTTCTGTGCGTTTCACGCCATTACAAAGAGCTCCCTATGCTTTGTATATGGGGCGGTGAAGCGTCATGTACCCAAAACCGGATTCGCTGGAGGTGAGCGGGCGCTGCCCGTGATGTCACTTACAGACCCTATTGGACTGTTAGATACCTATTCAGTGGCGGGTTGTTCTACCGTAATGCGAATAATTTAATTTAATATTAATTTAATAATTTTAATTTAATAATCATAATAACGTTTTTTCAAATAAAATAGTTTCAATAACAACGTGAGAAACATTTCGTCAATAGTGACTACTATTTGTCTATTGCTTGATTAGTCGTAGCTCATCGATTATTCCCGCAGTGAGGCGCCACTGCATGGAGTATGTAAGCTGGGGAACGTCAAATACCACTGTTGCACGTTGTTATCAGACCAGGAAAGATTATTGAGGGAATTTACTCCCTATATTGGTATCCTTAAGGAAGACACAACTTAAGACAGTTTGCTGACTTGTGCTTGATATGGCGGATATAATAAAGTCCAAGCTGACGTTGCCTTCGCTGTAACATTGTGGAAAGACCCTTGCAATAACACTTCTTTATGTTATACCTAATTCCTAGAAGCGAACGAAGCTAGACCCAAATAACACGTAGGCACAAACATAGCCAGTATGTCCACGTGTATCTAATCAAATTCTCAGCTGCGGTTTTGTCCGCGAGGCGAGCGTAAAATGAAAAAAGAAAAAGATTTCCATTTATTGGCTATATCTCTCACAGACCGCTTGGTCAGGGGCTTTTAGGGTTAATAAAGTCTGGGGAATCCGGCCTACGGCCAAACAGGCCAATTGGCCCCGACCGCTATTGCAGTCCGAATATATATATATATACATTTGCTTTATTTCTCAGTGGTATATATATATTTTTACTTGCAATCTACGCTCAATTTATAAGCATTGAAAACTAACTGCGCTCATTTGAGGTGGTTAATTTTGATTTTGAATGCGGAACGTAAATGAACGAGATTCTCGTCGCATGCGTTTGACGCATAATATTGTGAAGATGAATATGATGATTAAATAATAGCACGAAGAAAGGGAATAGATTATAGTTGTCCAATACTGCCAAACTGAAACAAGATGGCGTTCCTATAACACAATCCTACACAAGTACATATATGTGATACATGTCTTCCATTTCTGAGCAGAAATAAAGGCATCCCTGGCTTTGATGCAATGTACACGGGGAAGCTGGTTGAGCAAGATATATATACTTGGATTTCGCTTTGGCCAATTGGCTAGTCATAGCCTAGAGATTGGTAGTCTCAGCCCCCACCCCTTCACACACACACGCACAAGCAAAAACAACAGCACCACTGATTCTGCGAATGCAGACTTTATCCTGTACAAACAACAATATGACTTTTGACTATGTGGGATTTCAAACAAGTGAATGGGTTGCACGCTGCGGTGTTCAACTCAATTTCGCAGTCGCTGTTCATAGTTTGACAACGCAGCGAACTGGGTTTGGACCGTGTTGGCCCTTTCCTATGGGCCGCCGAACCATCAAAGACTACATAATCGATACGAAGAATTTATAAATCGCGTTTATCGATTTTCTCTGCTATGTTAATCCCATGCTACGCCATTTTAGGTACTCCATAATACCTGATTCATCCATAAAGAACGTTGCCGCAGCAGCAACAAAATGGGATGTCAGATTTTATCGAGAATGTTGCGCAAACGGCTTTTCTTTGAAGCCTTTGGCTTTCGTCCCTAGGGATTTGACGCGATCGCTCGCCCCCCGCCCTCCAAACCTCTGCTCCCCCCCCCCCTCTCCGCCCAGCCCCGCCCACCCCTCCCCAACCCCTCCCGTCTCCCATGAATGTCACCTGGGCTCAACCGTAAAATTTGGTTTGACTTAAGACTAGTGGCTATTTAATTCGCCTAACTTCAATTCGATCCGCGTGGTAAGTGCCTCGTCCGACTCCAGTCATAGTCCAGGGAGGTTTCAGGGACCAAATGATGTACACAAATGTGACCCGAAACACTTCCGTTTCATTTTGATGACAGTTTCCCAATGCGGATCCCCTTCTGCCGGATGAAGCGATTTCCGACTATCAATCGTAGATGTCACCGAATTCAACTATTCGGGTCCGTTTGACTCAATAGGGGATGATCAGACTCGTTTAATAGACGCTAAGCCCCGCCCACGCTTGAGTCCTTTTTCCTTAATCGTGAGGAATGAAATTGACAATCATAGGTAATGGTAGGTATAAGTGAAAAGTACTCATCGCTGAAACGGATAAGAAAGTGACATGCTGCTTTATTTGTTGGACTTATTTGTCCGATATAACGCACAAGGAAGATCTTTTTTCACTACGTGATTGAATAAAAGCAACGGTGACGTCCGTGAAAGATTGACAGCCTGGGTCGGGCCTTTGGATGCGGAATGCAAAAGAAACCACATGGAATGGTGACCGTATCTGAGGAAGGAATCAATCGGCAATATACCTAGTGACACATGCGTGATTATGAATAGTTCTATCAGCAGATGGTGTGACTGTACTATGCGGTATATGCATAATTTCAGCTGCGAAATGCAATAACAAAATACGACGTAAATCCCACGTTTATGTCGCGTTGGCGTTCACCGTTCAAGTTTCGACCGAAACATTTTAACCGAAATATTCCGGCAGCAATAAGAAAAGCTTGGTCGAAAAATAAGCTGCGGTTTTCAGATGGCGGCGAAACAATAATCATCTCAATCACATAGTGAAGTGGATCCTCACGTACTTCTCACGCCTTAGGCGGCTGTTTAGCCGATTGTATGTGATGAAATGTAAAGTATCGAGTCAACGAACTGCGTGGCGTAAAGCGCCAATTACAAATTCATATTTACACAGACACCGGTGAGGCTGCTATCATATAGGCGGTGACATCAGCTGCATATATCGCGGGCATGTGGTCGTAGACCAGGAAGGGTAAACTGGCCGGTAGACCTATCGCGTGGCTATGACCTTTCGGGTGTACCGATATGGCTACACCGTACGCCATTGAAAGTTCACACAGGTCTTGTCTCTGCATTTATGGGCACTGGAACCAGCCCCGATCATCACTTTGCAATAAGCCACCGTCTTTTCAAGAATGCCCCGTGCTGTTTTAAGCGTGATACATGAGGCATGCCGCGTCAATGCTGGCGCAATCGACCAGGTGACGGAAGTTTCGGGAGGAGACAATGTGCGCCCCCCCCCCGCCGTATCCCTTAATCCTCGTATATCGGTAATCCTATGCTAAGCTAAAGGGGTACTTGCTCATGGCTGTATTTAGCCCTTGATAATGTGTCCACCCCATCTCGCCACGGCCCTTAACCCACGTGGTTTGGTAATCCCCTGCTAAGCTAAGGAGACACTGAGGTCATACCCGAACAGCAGGGGGGACATGATGTCATGGGGGGACGACCGGTCACGTTATACCGGCCGCCGGAGTGCTTCAGAACCGCAAGTGCTTGCCAGCGCGATTGTCAATAATACCCACATGGCGGGAGACTGGGTCCTGCAAATGCTCATGGAAATTGTGTTACGTTAATTAAAGTGAAAAGTTAAAAGCGTCTTTGATGTTTTTAAAACACAATTTAGAATAATAATATAAGCAATGCAAGTGGTATTGTTGAGAGCGTATAAGCTTTTGCCCTTAATCTGTATATACATGTGCCATCAAGCTTATATTATCTCGTCGCTGTTGGTTAACGATACCTATTTCTCCCTGGGTTAAACGGATTTTATTTACGCAACTGACAAGCTGGCATTGCCTACACAATTTTGCTTAACATTATACATCAGATTTGACCATGTGTAGAATCGTTTCTCGTCCTGACATTAGAGTGGTAAAGAAAGAAAACAATTGAAACACGTGCAAGGCCAGTCAAACGCCACAGGATACAAATCTACGTCGATAAATCTACGCCAAAAACGCTGGGGTTGTCTGGAAACCTTCACAGGATGCAGATCTAAGCCGCCAAAAATTAAATTTTACGGTTATCCACCGTTGTGAAACAAAGTGGGATATCAGCATAGCGTTTAAATAGTTCATGCCATTAAAACACGTGTGGGGTGATGGATCGCACTGTGGCCCATCGGGTCGGTAGAATATTACCGACCCGCCATCACTGCCCAGCGCACATCGCATTCAGCCTCCCATGACGTCTGACAGCCACGCGTCGCCACCTGGCAGGCGGCGAGAAAACATCGATTGGCATGTCGGGGAAGAAAAACGAGCGTCGCCGACAGAAGTCGGCATTCAAGATGCCGACATGTCACGTGTCAGGGACGGGAAAAGCGGCCGGGTCACGTGTCGCGGTGGTGACATTTGGCCGAGAATTTCAAAAGTGAAGACAGCGCGGGAAAAAGAGGTGCTGACAAAGCTTGAATGATATATCTTCTGCGGTGTCAGGCTTACGTTTCGGTCGCCAGCGCTTTGGCTTTCGTTGGGATCCTTCGTCACCCCCCGCTAAATCAATCAGTGTGCTGTGGCGTGGGACGATGGCGTTAGGGAATGTGTGAGGAATGTTGTGATTTTCCACACTTTGAATTTTTGGATTGAACGACTGCCTTGTATGTGCGGATATCATGTTCTTTCTTTTATAAACTTTATTGATTTTGCGCGATTTTCAACAACGAATACACATGTGAATGATCATCTCAGTACCTGTGGTAAGCCTTTCCCAGGATTGGTTTCCAATGCAGATATATTTCATCAACGTGCATGGTTCATCAGTGAGACGCCAAAATCGATATTTTCAGTTTATTAATGTGCGACAGCCGCTGTGTATGTCCATGTCCAGTGTATGTAGGCCGGGTATATCTAAGATATACATCGACGGCTACTGGGTTAAAGTTCTATTCGAACTTACATGGAAGAACAGCCATCGCCTTATGATATCGTGTGCTATGTTGACGCCCTTGGTGTTTGGTACCCAACGCTACTTAGAAATCTCAGACTTAATTGGTCCCCGGTTATCAAGACACATCTGGTCATATACATGTTATTCACCCATGGCCTTGGGTATGTGATGTTATTTATTGACCCATAGCCTAGGGAATGTAATGCTTTTGAGGCACATAAGCCGGCTGCCCAATAGATGTAAATCTCCAAAGTTCCTTAGACACCTCGACTTAAGGTATGTGGGACTGGAACACCCACTGCATACAATACGTAGCGTTAGGACACCCCCAGAATTACAATATGCAGGACTGGGACACCCCCATACCCACACTATACCGGAATAGCAGGGGATTTCACGAGTAGTTGCTCGTTTTCTACGCATCAGTATGCCCGATACTGTTTTAGTGCTGCAGCCTTCATCTTCGCTCATCAAGAAGCCCCTCATGAAATGGGTTCTTTTACGGGGCGTGATGGTCGTTAGAGGATTAGCGGGGGGATGACACGGGAAGCCATCAACATGCAGACCGCCAGGCTGCCCTTTAGCCAGCCGAGCCTCTGCCAGGGACTCTCATGGTGAGCTGGCCGACCGCCAGACAGCCTTAGATATGTCATTATAGAGGGCGACAGCGTAGGTGTCAGAAAATAGGGAAGGGAGGGGAGGGGGCATGGGTTGGGGTGGGGTGAGGTGAGAACACATGGTGGGGTGGCGTTGGGTGAGGTGGGGTGGATTGGAGTGTGGGTAGGATGGGGTGACCTGGGTGAAGCCTGAAGAGGTGGAGTGGGGTGGGGCGTGAGGTATGCACTAGACGAAGGGGGAGGGGGAAAGGTAGATGGGATGCTGGGTGTGAACGAGGAGAGGAACAGATGGGTGTGCTGCGGGCGTGGACATGGAGTCTGGGTGGTTGGTGGTGGGGGGCAGGAGCGTATCCCGAGCGTGCTATTGCGTAGGGCTTCATGTCTGGGAAAGAGGAGGCGGGGTGAGGGATGTTGACGCGGGGCGTGATATGCTGAAACTAAAAATCAACATTGATCAGGAATTCAACAAGAGGGATGTTTCCCTTCGAGATATAGGGATATTTGTAGCATTTTTAATGGTTGGTAAAATTAAGGTATTTGTCATCATGGCAGAAGATGTCGGAGAGTGAAAATTGTTGGCACGGAAGCATTTGGACGATTGGTTGTTATCTACATATAGCAAGGAAAGAGGCTATACTTGCGCCATATGTGGGTGTGGCCAGAAAGTATGATACTGTAGAAAAAATGAGAAATTACATCTAAGTTGGGGTCTGAAATGGGTAAATTAAAAATCGACATTCAACACTAACCCCCAAATTGCCACACTGAACATCTGAAAATGGAACATCGACTTAGGTTATAGCATTTTAGAAAAAACCGTCATGACAAATCGACACACTGGAGACTGGACACCCCCTTCCAAACCCCTCTAAGTAGAGTGCGCACAGAATGAATGTCTTCATTGGCGAGCTTGAACAGAGTGTATGACTTCTCTTGAATGTGCACAGAGGGAAGGACGACATGCGATGGTATGAATGAGGGTTATCACATCACTAAAGATCAAGGACAGAGAGTAATATCACTATAGAAGAGGTTGGTCAGAGATATATGGTACGACATCGCTAGATAACTACGTCAGGCGGTATGAGATCACATGAGTGTGTGTGCATAGGTATGACATCACAGGAAAGTGTGGACACTGGGTATGACACCACACGAAAGTGTGAACAGAAGACATGACATCACAGAGTGGGAACAGAAGATATGACACCACACGAGAGTGTATGCAGAGGGTATGACATCACAGAGTGGGAACAGAAGATATGACACCACACGAGAGTGTATGCAGAGGGTATGACATCACAGAGTGTGAACAGAAGATATGACACCACACGAGAGTGTATGCAGAGGGTATGACATCACAGAGTGGGAACAGAAGGTATGACACCACACGAGAGTGTATGCAGAGGGTATGACATCACAGAGTGTGAACAGAAGATATGACACCACACGAGAGTGTATGCAGAGGGTATGACACCACAGAGTGTGAACAGAAGATATGACATCACAGAGTGGGAACAGAAGACATGACACCACAGAGTGTGAACAGAAGATATGACACCACAGAGTGGGAACAGAAGACATGACACCACAGAGTGTGAACAGAAGATATGACACCACAGAGTGGGAACAGAAGACATGACACCACAGAGTGGGAACAGAAGATATGACATCACAGAGTGGGAACAGAAGAAATGACATCACAGAGTGGGAACAGAAGATATGACACCACAGAGTGTGAACAGAAGATATGACATCACAGAGTGGGAACAGAAGATATGACACCACAGAGTGGGAACAGAAGATATGACATCACAGAGTGGGAACAGAAGATATGACATCACAGAGTGGGAACAGAAGATATGACATCACAGAGTGGGAAGAGAAGATATGACATCACAGAGTGGGAACAGAAGATATGACACCACAGAGTGTGAACAGAAGATATGACATCACAGAGTGGGAACAGAAGATATGACACCACAGAGTGGGAACAGAAGATATGACATCACAGAGTGGGAACAGAAGATATGACATCACAGAGTGGGAACAGAAGATATGACATCACAGAGTGGGAACAGAAGATATGACACCACAGAGTGGGAACAGAAGATATGACATCACAGAGTGGGAACAGAAGATATGACACCACACGAGAGTGTGAACAGAAGATATGACATCACAGAGTGGGAACAGAAGATATGACACCACACGAGAGTGTGAACAGAAGATATGACATCACAGAGTGGGAACAGAAGATATGACATCACAGAGTGGGAACAGAAGATATGACACCACAGAGTGGGAAGAGAAGATATGACATCACAGAGTGGGAACAGAAGATATGACACCACAGAGTGTGAACAGAAGATATGACACCACAGAGTGGGAACAGAAGATATGACACCACACGAGAGTGTGTGCAGAGGGTATGACATCACACGAAAGTGTAAACAGAGGTATGCCATCACATGAAAGCGTGGACAGAGGGTATCACACTACATGAGAGTGTATAAAGAGGGTACAACATCCCACGAAAGTGTGAACAGAGGGTATGATATCACATGAGAGTGTGAATACATAGTTTTACATTACATGAAAGTGTGAACAGAAGGTGTGACATCCCATGAGAATTACATCTGTCATATTCTGCCACTTACAGACATGTTCTAAACCATAGGCAGTAACTGGGGTAATGCGCTCGATATGACCCGAATTTCTCTCCCGGTTTCATCCATTTAGAATGATATCCTATAAGAGATACCATATGCCATGTAAAATAATATTGACCCAAAGTGCGATGACAACTGGACAACATGTGATGGACGACTCAATGTACCTAACATGGCTGCCGTGGTTCATTGTTATGATACCCTCACTATATATGTGAACTAAATTATAGGAAATAGTTTAATTTTATCAGCATGTTTAGTGACTCAAACTTTCGATCCATGTGAAATAGAGAACATTTCATGAACAAATGAAAGGAGCTGTTGGTGTTTTAAGGCACTTTGATGCATGTGAAGGTCAAACTGCTGGTTAGTAACACATCTTCGACTTTTGGGACACATAATAAATAACGACGTATACTCAGTAGTAATTTCCTGTTACGCCTAATTATACTTACTGTTTACTCGTAAAATACGTGGGATGTAACTTGACATAAACCCGCCTTCACCCACCTCGTTATGTTGAAACTTAAACTGACCATTTCGTGCTCCAATGATCTTAAACAATATTATGCCAAAAGCTGCTGAAATTTGTTTTTGAATCAGAAAATTCTACGTAGTATGTAGTTGCTCACTGAGATGAATCCTACCCTTTAATTTTTCTTCCATATTGTTGACCGATCGCATACACCACATTGCGCCCGACCCCCCTGACAGTGTCGCTTCTAACTGTCGATGTTAGCATCCCAGCCCCATCACACCTCATCTGTGTTTCTCAAAGATGATGTATCCGCCTTCTTAACGCAAGGGTGGCACACGGATATTTAGGAAATATTTTGATGCTTAGTACTATAAATGGTGATAATATAAGGAGTTGGAGTGTCTATATAAATTGATATAACTTTTTTTTTTTTTTTTTTTCCATTGGCTCATCTCCTACAGAATGGGTGGGTACAAAGTAAATCAACAAACTTAAGACTAGAAGCAGTAAAAAACAGGTGTCGAAAATGTTACATATATTATATATTATGAGCTTGTAAACACAATCTACCCCAAATTACACAACTGTATGAATTTCTTCAGCTTGTAATTGGCTATATTGGAAGTATTGCTGTTCCTTGTTCCAGAGCAACGTGCTTTCTATAGCGAGAAACATATTGGAATATTGAGGGGAAAATACAGTTACATTTACAAAAATATAAATATTCCTTTGCTATTAGCAGAGCTAAGTCAATAATGCGGTCTTCACCTCCGAACAATACTAATTTTACGCTACAAGTCAGACGTTTTTGAAACGTGTTATCAATCCAGTCTAATACAAGTTCCCAGAAACCTTTAACCGCTTCACATTCAAAATATATATGTAATACTGTGTCGATTTTTTCACAACAAAGGTCACATAAATCGTTATCTCGTAATCCCCATGCGTATAATTTTTCATTCGTTGCCAAAATACGATGTAAAAGTCTATATTGGAACTCTTGAAGTTTCACATATCTGGTAGTACGGTACAACCTTGAAAAACACAATAAAATTCTTCTTCAGTTAAATTACCCTTTAAATCAGCTTTCCATCCTTTGAAAGGTGTATTTGGTTTTGTGGCAATCGTTTCAATCAGACCGTTGTAGACAAATTTGCACGTTTTTGCGTTATCTAAATAAAGAGCAAATAGTGATGGTTCTTCGTTTGTTTTCAGAACGGCCTTCCATCGAGGTGGTAAACTTGCTATGATGCTATAATAATGCAGCCCATTCAGTTTTAAGTTAAATTTGTTACAGTGAGATTGATGAGTCATAAGCTTACCCTCCGTGGTGAACAGATCTTTAACATATACAATTCCTGCTGTAATCCACGATTCGTAGCATAATACTTGTTTGCCAGCTCTTATATGAGAATTGAACCAAATTATTTCCTCTCCCGGATTTTTAATCTCGGTGTGCTCTCGGAAATGAAATTGACACCACGCTAATATAACTTGTCTCACAAAAACCAACTTAATTGATCTATAAAACGGTAGGGAAATTAAATCTTTTCCCGATAAATTACACTGCCAAAAAGTAACATCTAATGCACCAAAATAATGGAGAGTGACAAGAGTCTATATCAATAAAACGCTTCTCCCATGTTGTCTTTAAAGATTTGTCCTTCGTCTCGATGTTTGGTAAATTAGCGCCACCGACATTCTTACTATTATATAATAAATTGATATAACTTGTTTTACTGTGACACCATGCTTCCTTGTTGGACATTCGTATTCACTCCATTGTCCTCCCTCCCTCAGCCCCGTACCACTCACCTTCACTACATGGGGTGTCTGCCCCACCCCTGACCCACTCGCCACCTCATGCAAATGTGCTTGACACCGCCCCTCCAGACCCCCAGAAGCCCTGTAAAACCATCCTTCCTGGGCGCTTTATATTACATTAAGACGGTAGGATAATGTTGTCGCTGAAACCCCGCCGGACGGCTTAAGACTATTTATGGCGCAACACCCCGAACCGATCAGAATTGTTTCGCTGAAGCGATAATATCTCTGTCGCTCCTTGAACATAACATAAATGTGTAAAGTGGGAGGAGGGACAAGTCTACGGTCAGACGGTACGATGTATTATATAGAAACACCGTAAGTATTAGCCCCGGATGAAAGGCGTAATGCGAACGCATCTTTGATTTATGTCTGGTGGTCATAAGCGAAAATTTTGCGACTGTATGGCAATGCGCTCGTGTATGGTAGTCGTAAAGACGCGGTTGCGTCCATTTTAGGGGCAATGGGTATGGGGACGGTTCACTGCACCGTGAAATGGCACTTATACGAGCTGGTTAAGGACATATCGGCAGTTAATATGGCGACCTCGGTGATCTCCGGCGGTGTGGATGTCTCATAATGGACGTCGCGCTGGCAATAGGCGGAAGTGGTGATTGCGGCTGTGTGTGGTTATGCATATGGTGTGGGTGGGGTGGAGAAGAGGGTTTATGGGTAGGGGGGCGTATGGATGTGGGGTTGGCGCGGAGCAGGGGATAGTGGTATGCGTTAGAGGGGAGGGTGGGGCATTGGTCGCGTGTCTGTCGGGTGGGGCATTAGTCGCGGGGCTGTGGAGTAATAGGAAAGGGCCAATGGTCTTACAGAGGCAGGGCTCTTCCCGGGGTGTTTCCAAGAGGCCTTCACCTCTATGACGTTTCTCTGTATACCTAGAGGGAACGGCCGATGCACGGTTCACACAAACGATAGGTCAACCGTCGCGGTTGTATGGCTAGCATGCGTCCCAAAGTTCCCATTAATAGCATGGCATTAACCCCGTGAGAGAGATTAGAGGTACATGGTGACGATCAGACATAGTTCTCAAAATAGCCGACGGCCCTGTTGTTAATATAATGTGATAAACTTTAATAGGATTTAAGGTATCTGAACCTGGCCGAAAGTGTAATACCACTTACCTTATTCTAAATTACAACAGCCGTGATTAATATGCGGAAGTCCATATTGGCACTGACGGGCAATGTTGATAGTCACATATAATGGCAGGCATGTGTTATTCCTGGTAATAGTGTTATTTATAGCTCAGAAGTATGCTCCAAACAGCCGGTCGCTTGCTCAGTCACAGATTTAATAATGTGTACATCGCAAAGATACATAGGATAAGTGCCTACCTCTGGTGGGCAATTTCGCCTTAAAAGGATGAATTGTAATTCAATATATTAACGAACCATTTTTTACACAAGACTAAAAGCATCTTCAAATCATGATGCATATATGTTTTATATCTCGTTGAGTCTTTAAAAAAACAATTTCAGCATAAAACTGCGCGGACTAGTATATCGCGCGCGGACGTCCCAGCGAGTCGCAGTCGACATCACACAGAATAGCGAATAAGCGCGCAGGAATATAATGCCGGCCAACAAGTTCTATTCCTGTGAACTATTTCCCTAAGACTAACAGGGAACATTGCAGTCTACGTCACCGATGACGTTGCTCATATAATCCCGCTGGTTGTTTCAGGACGTTTTAACCACTGTTGGTTATATCGCGTCAATGGGAGAAGGAAGGAAGAGCGGAGCCATGTCCCGGGAGGGAACCCCCTACTCTTTTGGAAGAAAGACATAGATCCGTTAGACTCTCAGGCGACCAGAGCACTCACGGCGAGCGTTCTAGCCCAAGGAGCTACCGGGGCCGCCCCCATAGTGCCGCTGGAGCTCACCGTCCGTAACAATTATACAGCACAATGCCTTTACACTCACGAAGGTCCTAATTGCAATTAAAATCACATGCTAAGCCTTATGAAAAATATCGTGTATCCCGCTCAATGCGTGCAGTAAAGGCAGTTATATTATCGGTTGGCTCAGGTGGATAATGTTTTGATTTCCGTTGTCCGTTTCGTAGACGACAATAGACAGCATTGTTGCCTATACATTGCACGATCACTCGGCTCGCTGAAAGACAACCAGTCGTGGGACACCTGCTTTTGATTGAGCGCCCCAGAATACCTGTAGTATCCCAGGTCGCCATACTTTTGCACCGCACTGTAGTTTACTTCGCTTGCGTTGCTATGGCAACTATAGCGGTGATGTCACCGCCTCTGTTTTAGGTCAGTTAGTCAGTCAGCGGCGTTGCGGAGGACGGGGTTTTGCTGGCAAGTTAGGAGGGCAGTAGGTCTTAGTTCTTACTTAGTTCAGATACAAGGCCCCGGCGGAGCAAGGGGCTGGCAGACAGTTAACAAACTGCTGTCAGGTAAGTTACACACTGTTTAACGGAGTGGGTAACTTGTTTTAATTAAGTCTAAGAGTTTTAATAAATCATCGAAACTTGACCACTGCGTTTTGCCTCATTGCCTTCGCCATCACGTGTTAAGCCAAGACCGTCTCGGAAAGAACGCCCAGTTTAGGGTTGTCGAAAGTTTATATATATTAAATTAACACAACGAGAAGTACATTGAAGTAAAAAAAGACACCACTCCCTAAAATCTCACATACTGACCACAATAGGTCCTGGGGATCGTTTCACTAAGAGTTACGAGCTCGTAACCCTATCTTCTACATGCTAATTTAACGACGGATCGTAATTTTACGAGCGACTGAAATAACCTTTATACTGCGATTATTGGGGTGCAGCTGTCTTCGTGCAATTTGTTTTCCCCCAATATCATTCAAAATTATGTTCGCCATATATTTATGATGAATTCAACAAATTTCATTTCTCTTCGGGCCAGCAATCCAATTTTTAAATTTTACGATCAAAAGTTACGAGATCTTAGTGAAATGATCCCCTGGATTAGAATCCGGGCAGCATCAAGTCAAGTCAATGTTCGCTTATTTTACTGATTGTGAATGCGAATCATGGATGAACGAGATTCTCGTGGTATGTGAAAGCTTTTGACGCATAATCAACGTAATACTATTGTGAGATAAATATGATGACCAAATAGTAGCACGAAGAAAGGATTTTTGTTTCAATATTGCCTCAATTAAACACGCTTTTAAATAAGTGTTTTTGTAACAAATGCCTACGCAAGTACATACATGTGATATATCTCTTCCATTTCATCCGTAATCGCATGCTAAGCTAAAGGGAGACTTGATCATCGCTGTATTTAGCCGATGATAATGTGTCCCACTCCCCCTCCCCATAGCCCTAAATCTACGTGGGTTGATAATATACTGCTAAGCTAAGGAGACAGCGACCTAATACCCGAACTGCAGGTGGGGCACGCTGTCATGGGGGGACGACTGCTCATGTTACACCGGCCACCGGAGTGAACCGCAAGAGGGGCGGGCCCGGTAGCTCAACGTATTATAGAGCTCGCATTGAGTGCTGTGGCCAACTGAGAGCATAACGGCACGTGGATCCGTAGTTCGAGCCCCGCTGTGGCTATGTCTGTGTGAACGCAGGATAGATAGCCCATGTCCTTCTTCGCAAAGAGTAGGGGGTTACCCCCGGGGACACCGCTCCACGCTCTCTTCCTTCTCCCATTGACGCGATATGATCAAAGTATCAGTACCTCAAGTTTTTGCTAAAGCGATTGCCATTAATACGGAAATAGCTGGAATTGTGGGTCTTGCCCATGATCACCGCATGAACAAGTTTATGAATATTGACAGAGTTGCACGAGTCATTTAATACGGCTTATGATAAACATCTACGCACACAGTTGGCACAGGCAAAATTATCTTCTGCTGACTTTGTTCCAATTAAAACGTTCAAATAATATTGGTTGCCATTCCAAAAACAACTTTTGCTGAAGCAATCTATGCGTGATATGTAATCAGATTGGCATGTATTTGAGGCGCTGTGTTTGGTGTTGATTTTATTTAAAATAAAACGCTTCATTCATTGGATGAATGGTTGACCAATTTGACCCCTTTGCCATTCGTTGTGGAGGGTTTTGGCAGAGGGGTGTTACTCTCTGGGCGGGGAGAGCCGGATTAACATGCTGTGAGTCTCGCTCTGCCATCAATAACCGTTGTGGCGACTTATTTAGAATGCGCCTATTTTCCGTCAGACATCTTCGATTTTTGATGCCATGACCGACACAGTGCGTAAGTGGCTTAGCGAGGGATATTTTCTCTCGTATGTACCTCCCGCTCGTGCCACAGTCAAAGCCACTGACCGGCAAAACGTAATGCCCGCGATGTCTCACGCTCCCCCCCCCCCCCTAAGAGTCACCCTGACCATTACCCTCACCCCGCCCCCCTCCGCTACTATATCCGGCC
>OZ025250.1:29469190-29540684 GCA_964019135.1 Arenicola marina
ATATTAGGATCTTCGGGCTACAGACACCACCGGCAGAAAACTGCTGCAAAGCAACTGTGCTGCAGTTCCTTCAGACAAAATTAGCGTGCTCCATCAACGAGAGCAATATCATCAAAGCTCATCCACTGCCCAGCAAAACTCCTATCAAACCTATCATCGTACGATTAGATTCAGAGGAAACCAAAGAAAACATTCTGAAAAGACGGCGAGTTCTCAAAGCCTCAGGAATATCGATCGGAGATGACCTTTGCGATGAACTTCACAAGTTGCTTAACCGTGTGAGAAGCGGCGATCACATCGTCCAGAGCTGGAGCTGGAGGGGTAAATGCTTCCTCAAGGACAAGCGCGGTACAGTAGCTCGCATCCGCTGGGGCGAAACAACAGATGAAGCACTGGCAAAAGCTTATCAACGAATCGGACCCGACCAGACAGACTGACTGTTATTTCGGATATTTCGTTAGACTAATGATCGTCGTTTATCATGAACAAATTGATTTACGGAGCTACGCTGTGGCTAAATGTGTGAAGAGATTCATGTAGAAATGGTAAGAGCCAAAACGGTTCCGGTTAACCTTTAACATTTTCGTCTTCATCCTTTCGTGTTCGACTTTTGACGTACGCGGTATGTATTATTGAAATATGTAAACATTTATGCTAGATTCTAGAAAGTAACTAGTCTTTTTCTTGGCCTAAGAAACATAAATAACTGTATGCTTGATCAACCCATGTGGCCAAATAAGGCCGCAATGACAGTTGTTGGAAGAGTGAAATTGACGATTTTTAAGGTAGTCGTTATTTCCTTGAGCGATTCTCAGTAGGACTCATAGAGTTAACGTAGGGGTGTGTTAAGAGCAACGAATGCACACAAATGCTCACCCCACTTCAGCCGCTACTAGAAAAGCAATTAGTGACCAGCTCAACGATCGACCTTGGCAGTTCAACAATAATCGCCCACGGGGTTGTGAACCTTGAATAGCGGGCTTGTCATGTCGCCTTACAACATACAAGCCTTAGTTGAACTACCCAATTTGATTGTGGAAAAGTGGTATAGGCTCACTACCAGCTATATGAGGCATGCGAGTTATTCGGAAGGTGAAGGCAGTCATGGTTTACTGTTAGAGATTGCTACATTCTGTTTTAAAGATAATGCTGGATAGAGTTAAATTACTCTCTTTAAATGTTAAAGGGCTGCAAAAAGAAGTCAAGAGACAAAAACTATGGCATTGGTTGAAAAAGGAAAAAAAGGTAGAGATAGCTTTCCTGCAAGAAACTCATAGCACAGCACAATGCGAGCACAAATGGAAAAGAGAATGGGGAGGTGAAATCTACTTTTCGCACGGCGCAAGCAATTCCCGGGGAGTAGCCATATTAATAAACAAGACACATGTTTTTGAATTGTATTCTTGTACTAGAGACGAAAACGGACGATATCTAATATTAGACCTGATGTTGAGAGACATGAGATTAAATTTAGTAAATATTTATGGTCCAAATGAAGATAACCCTGATTTCTATTTAAATCTGTTTAATATATTAGGAGAAGAATCAACCTCGGTAAATCAAATTATTGGGGGTGATTTTAACTGTATTCTGGACAGAGATTTAGACAAAAAAGGTGGCAAAAAAGACCATATGAATATTCATTCAAGAATCGCAATTAAAACCTATATGCAGGAATATGATATGGTCGATATATGGAGAGTACAGCACGCAGACAGACGAGAATTCACATATTTCACCAGATACCCGGAGCTAATATTTTCTCGTTTAGACTTTTTCCTTATATCAACGAATTTAGTTAATTTAACAGAGCAGTCCTCTATACTACCTAAATTTTTATCCGACCATTGTGCGGTGATAGTTACGATGTCTATTAGCGTTTGCCAGAAAGGAAAAGGTCTTTGGAAATTTAATTGTTCTCTTCTAACAGACCCTAGTTATATTCAAATCGTGAAAAACACGATATTAGAGACGGTGGATACTGAGGGGCCGATTAATGATATGCTATTATGGGATACTATGAAAAATAATTTAAAGGTGGCTACTATACAGTATTCAATAAGGAAAAAGAAATCTGAATCAAATATATTGACAGTATTAGAAAGAAGACTAAAGAGGTTAGAGCAAAGACTAATCGACGGAGAGGAGGGGGTATCAGATGATATCAAATTGGTGAAAGAAGAAATGGATAGTATACTGGCAGCTAGGATAAAGGGAGCTATCATACGAAGTAAAGCTACCTGGTATGAAGAAGGGGAAAAACCTACCAAATTTTTCCTGAATTTAGAAAAGAGGAATTATAATAAAAAAGTCATAAGCAGATTGATAAAAGCCGATGGGTCTGAAAGACAAGGTAAAGAATACATTCTTAACGAACTAGAGGCTTTTTATACGAACCTGTATAGTGGAAACGTAAACCAAAACATTGAGCCAGCCTTCTTTGAAAATACCCATCCTTCATTAACAGACAACGAGAGAGACGATATCGAAGGAGATATAGAAGGAAATGAGCTCACAGAAGCGTTGCGCACGTGCCAAAATAACAAATCTCCTGGCCCAGACGGCTTGCCCTCTGACTTTTATAAATTCTTTTGGGGGGACATTAAGCCCTTCGTGCTAAATTCGGTTAACCAAAGCTACCAAGAAGGCAAATTATCTATTACTCAGAGACAAGGAATCATAACACTGGTACCAAAAGAAGGTAAAGATAGTGCTTATTTGAAACATTGGCGCCCGATCAGCTTGTTAAACGCCGACTATAAACTTATGGCAAAGTGCATAGCAAATCGAATTAAAGCAAAATTACCAGCGCTGATTAACAAAGACCAAACGGGTTTTATGAAAGGAAGATATATTGGTGAAAATATATTTAAATTACTTAATTTAATGGATGCAGCAGAGGAATACGACATAGAAGCTATTTACTTATCTGTCGACTTTGAAAAAGCGTTCGATAAACTAGATTGGGATTACACTCAAAAAAGTCTTGAATACTTTAACTTTGGAAATTCAATTAAACGTTGGATCACAATACTTTATAATGAGATACGTAGCAGCGTGATTAACAATGGTTGGACAACCAATTCCTTTGCCATTTCAAGAGGTTTACGTCAGGGATGCCCATTGTCCCCTTACCTCTTTATTATCGCAGTCGAGGTCTTCGCAAATAACATCCGTCAGGATCCAAAAGTCAAAGGGATTATATACCAAAATAGAGAATTTAAGATAGTTTTATACGCAGATGACTTGGGATTAATGCTAATATATTCTGTAGATGTGCTAAAACATGTCCTTGATCTATTCGATTATTTCTACAAAGTGTCCGAACTGAAAGTTAATTATGAAAAAACTATTATATTGCCTATTGGAAAAGTCAGAAGTCATTTTGAAGTTTTAATACCGGAATCTGGCATTGTTTGGACGAAGGGCCCAGTAAAATCACTCGGGGTTCAAATATATACAGATAAAGCAACAATGTTACGAGAAAACTATAATGGAGTTCTCAAAAAGCTCACTGGGCTCCTCAATATGTGGAGACAAAGATACCTTACATTGTTTGGTAAGGCCGTCATCGTTAAGACGTACGCGATATCCCAATTGGTTTATTTGATGTCGATATTGCCAACGCCAGACGGTATGATGTTAAAAACTATTCAAAACGAAATATTCAAATTTATATGGAGTGGAAAACCGGAAAAGATCAAACGAACTGTATTGTATAACAATAAGCAAACTGGAGGTATATATATCCCAAATCTTACAATTAAAAGCAAATCACTTAAGATTGCATGGGTACAACGTATTGTCAGTAATGAATCGTGTGGGATATTTGTTCACAGTTACTTTGGCATTATAGGCGAACTGTTCTGGAGATGTAATTTGGACGCTAAAGACCTAAAAACTATCCCTTTTTATACAAATATAACTAGCGCCTTCACTCGAGAAATTATTGAAACTTGGTGTGAATTTCATTTTTGCACACTAGACGATATAGTTGATGTACCAGAAGAGGTCTTATGGTATAATTCCCACATAAAAGTTAATAATAAGGTTATTTGTTATGATAGTTGGGTGAAATTGGAGATACTTTTTGTCAAAGATCTTTGTGATGAACAAGGCTCTTTCCTGTCGTATCCACATATTTGCCAAAAGTATGGAAGTAATATCAATGTGTTACATTATTATGGTATTATACACAGCATTACAGAGAAGTGGAAACCTTGGCTGGCATTTGGTACAGACATTAAGACCTGCACGAGATTTCAGAAATATATAGAAGCAACACATGTTAGTAAACTTGTATATAAGAGTCTCATTAGTAAAATTGCCACAGTACCGACGACCCCATTCCAAGCATGGAGAGCTGATATAGATATATCAGAGACCGAATATGTAGCTTCTTTTCAAAAGTTACTTAAAACAACACAGTGTGTGAAATTGCAAGAATTCCAATACCGGTTTCTCCACCGTATCCTATCAACGAACGAAAGGCTATACAAATGGGGTCTAAGGGAGTGTGATTTATGTTGTTTTTGTAATGAAGAAATTGACACTTTGATGCATGGTTTTGTTGAATGCGAACCTGTAAAGACATTTTGGCAGTCTGTGTACCTTTGGCTTGGAAATAGATTGGGAATTTTGATAGAGTACGATGTGAAATATATCCTATTTGGTGCTAAAGATATAACCATTGATTTTGTCCTGATGTTGGGAAAACATTATCTATATTCTTGCAAATGTAATTCAAGATTCCCGGATTTGAAGACATTTTTAGCACGATTAAGCGTATACGTTGACTTAGAGTATCGAATAGCAAGAAACAATGATCGATTAGGGGAATTTGCAAACCGTCTCGGCGCTTTGTGTTGACCCATATGTAAATCAGTAAACTAGACAAAACGCTATTAGTGCAGCCCTTGCACGATATTATGTAATAGACAATTATGTATCCTATGAACCATGCCAAGCCTTCCCTGATGTTCTCGCTTTTTCTTGTATACCACTGGAGCCAATAAAAATATATATAAAAAAAAAAAAAAAAAAAAAAAAAAAAAAAAAAAAAAAAAGCTTGAGGACGCTTAAATTTGAGGCTGAATAAATCGACACAGGCGCTCAGATCTGATGACAACCTCCTAGACGAATAAATAACACCGTCCCCTCAAGTAGAGGGCCCTTAGTAAAAAAACAAACGAAGGTACCGCTCCTGCTTGTCACGATGCGCCATCGTTTCAAATTACCCTATCGACCAACGCACGACACTAAGCGCGTATTTAGCAACTGGAATCCACTCCATAGAAGCTTACTTAACAATGCAACAACACAGCTAGGTACGACAATGGTAGGATGAGGGTTACCGTACCACACCAGTCAATGAAATCTATTAGCGTGGCCTGGACACTGGAAATAAATACGGGGTTCACCGGCTCAGTATGAAGCATGCTGTGCATGTATATTTATTATTGAACTGAAGAAGCGCGTTGAAATATATTTGTTAAGTTACCGAGCACCAATAGAGTGTTTTCCATGGCTGCAGCTGCGTCGCTTGTCACTTGTTCCATACTGAGGCGCCCCCATGCGACCAACGGGAAACTGTTGTGATTGCTTTTGTTTTCTCTTTCCGCCGTGTGGTCGAATGATTTAAAAGCACGTGCTATATTCACATGTGAAATTGTTTGTCGTTATGCTTAGACTGCGACAGGTGGAAGATCAACGCATTATAAGCAACTGAAGCAGCCAGCAACTTATAGCATTAAGACTGTTTCCTCACTTTTGTCCGTGGTTTATGTGTGTTGTGCGCGTCAATGGTATAATTAATTGATGAACGCGTTTTTTTGTTATTATCACAGGCGCCTTTGGGGTTTCCCTTAATGAACACGCGTAGACTAAATGGTTGTCTCTCAGCCACTTAAACAGTTGGTGCCACGCCAAAACAACTTGAGCTCATATTAATCCTTTGTGTTTCTACGCTTATATTATCGAGGTATAAAGCCCCAAATAATAGAAGGGAATACTCTTTCCACTTGTTTTCGCACCTACCAATTTAAATTTTGCGAGAACTCAACACAAATCACTCAACCATAAGAACAATGCAGGCCCTCGACAATAGATGTCGACGCACTGCATCAAACTCACCTGTCAATCTTGTGACATCATTTGGGAATTTTCAAATAACGCTCAGATGCAATGCTCCCAGAAATAACCCCGCAGGACCTCACTTTTGCTACTTGGAGGAAAGCGTTTATAGTGATATCGTGGTATAACTCCCATTAAAACAAATTGTTATTTGTTTTTCTTCCTCAAACAAAGTGAACTCTGAGCAAGAAAAATCGTGTCACGAACACTTTAACCTGCATTGTGGTGCCGCACAGTATGTTGGTACGCCACGTTGAGGCATCAATCGCCATCTTTCCTGGCAGCTAAGGATGCACAGGTACAACACTCCTTGTCTAGGGGGGGGGTGGGGGCAAGGGGAGGGGGTGCAAGGAGGGGGGGGGGTGGTCGGGTTCCCAGATCAAGAAGAATAAATAGCTTTATTTCAGATTACTATCTATTATCTCACTTTATTTGAGATTACATCGTCCTCATTCGAAGAAATGTTAAGGTTTTCGTGACGAGTCTTGTCTTAAAGGAATGGTTTGTTTTCCGAGCGCTCCACATCGCCCGTTCAACCCACGCCGGTGGCTTGCTGAAGCCGTTACAACGAAACTATCCCTCACAGAGCTGGGCTGTGATTTTTACCCAGCAGGCGACTCGTGATTTTCCGTCTGTAATGATAGGACAAAACGTCCTGTATTTTGCGCTGTTCAATGTTAAAATGAGTCCGGAAGAACACGCTGGTTGGCGTGCCATCTCGCCCTCAATTAGTCATTATAAAGGAGAGAGGTCATTGTTGCCATATCGAGTTGCGCTAAACACGGATTTTGTTGTAGGCGAACGTCACATCAATTCCTGTGATTCTCGCATGTTCCATTGGAGATTATAGCTGATCGAATAACCATTTTGCAAACCACGTGACTTCCACGTTACGTGTCCTCATTTCGCTTGATATGGAAGTGTCTTCGTTTTATGTCAGTTTTGTAGCTTTAGAAACTTCAGTCGATGGAGGGCCATTAACGTATACTGGAAGGACAGCTGTGACGTCATCTGTCCCCACCCGGGCTGAGTATTGCATCTCGTTCAAATGACACAATGCAATGACTTATGACAGTAACGCTGCTCGGGAAACGATATCACGCGAGACTGACGAGATCTTTCTCAGATGGAGCGCCATTGAATCTCGCCTTCTCTGGACACGTGACCTGGACACGTGACATCACGTGTGGTGACGTGACGATGTCTGGCCTCCTATACAGATGGGGCGCAGGCGTTCAGGTCATTATTATATTAGTTTGCCCGCTGACTGCAGATGCGATATTCTCGGTAACATAATCAGCTCATGCTCGGACGTCGCCTTCTCAACCAAAGAGACAGGGCATCGACATAGGACATCGACATAGGGCATCGACATAGGGCATCGACATAGGGCATCGACATAGGGCATCGACATAGGGCATCGAGATAGGGCATCGACATAAAGCATCGACATAGGGCATCGATATAGGGCTTCGACATAGGGCATCGATATAGGGCATCGACATAGGGCATCGACATAGGGCATCGACAGAGGGCATCGACATAGGGCACCGAGATGGGGAATCGACATAGGGCATCGATATAGGGCATCGACATAGGGCATCGACATATGGCATCAACATAGGGCATCGACATAAAGCATCGACATAAGGCATCGATATAGGACGTCGACATAGGACATCGACATAGGGCATCGACATTGGGTATCAACATATGGCATCGACATAGGGCATCGACATAGGGCATTGACATTGGGTATCGACATATGGCACCGAGATAGGGCATCGACATAGGACATCGACATAGGGCATCGACATAGGGCATCGACATTGGGTATCAACATATGGCATCGACATAGGGCATCGACATAGGGCATCGACATTGGGTATCAACATATGGCACCGAGATAGGGCATCGACATAGGACATCGACATAGGGCATCGACATAGGGCATCGACAGAGGGCATCGACATAGGGCATCGACATAGGGCATCGACATAGGGCACCGAGATAGGGCATCGACATAGGACATCGACATAGGGCACCGACATACAGCATCGACATAGGGTATCGACATAGGGCATCGACATAGGGCATCGACATAGGGCATCGACATAGGGCATCGACATAGGACATCGACATAGGGCACCGACATAGGGCATCGACATAGGGCATCGACATAGGACATCGACATAGGGCATCGACATGGGGCATCGACATAGGGCATCGACATAGGGCACCGAGATAGGGCATCGACATAGGACATCGACATAGGACATCGACATAGGGCATCGACATAGGGCACCGAGATAGGGAATCGACATAGGGCATCGACATAGGGCATCGACATAGAGCATCGACATAGGGCATCGATATAGGACATCGACATGGGACATCGACATAGGGCATCGACATAGGGCACCGAGATAGGGAATCGACATTGGGTATCAACATATGGCATCGACATAGGGCATCGACATAGGGCATCGACATTGGGCGTCGACGTAGGGCATCGACATAGGGCATCGACATAGGACATCGACATAGGGCATCGACATTGGGTATCAACATATGGCATCGACATAGGGCATCGACATAGGACATCGACATAGGGCATCGACATTGGGTATCAACATATGGCACCGACATAGGGCATCGACATAGGGCATCGACATAGGGCATCAACATATGGCATTGACATAGTGCATCGACATAGGGCATCGACATAGGACATCGATATAGAACATCGACATAGGGCATCGACATAGTGCATCGACATAGGGCATCGACATAAGACATCGACATAGGGCATCGACATTGGGTATCAACATATGGCACCGACATAGGGCATCGACATAGGGCATCGACATAGGGCATCAACATATGGCATCGACATAGCGCATCGACATAGGGCATCGACATAGGACATCGACATAGAACATCGACAAAGGGCATGGACATAGTGCATCGACATAGGGCATCGACATAGGATATCGACATAGGGCATCGACATAGGACATCGACATAGGACATCGACATAGGGCACCGACATAGGGCATCGACATAGGACATCGACATAGGGCATCGACATAGGGCATCGACATAGGACATCGACATAGGACATCGACATAGGGCATCGACATAGGGCATCGACATAGGGCTTCGACATAGGGCATCGACATAGGGCATCGACATAGAACATCGACATAGGGCATCGACATAGGGCATCGACATAGTGCATCGACATAGGGCATCGACATAGTGCATCGACATAGGGCATCGACATAGTGCATCGACATGGGGCATCGACATAGGGCATCGACATAGGGCAGCGACATAGGGCATCGACATAGGGCATCGACATAGGGCATCGGCATAGGGCATCGACATAGGGCATCGACATAGGGCATCGACATAGGGCATCGACATAGGGCAGCGACATAGGGCATCGACATAGGGCATCGACATAGGGCATCGACATAGGGCATCGACATAGGGCACCGACATAGGGCATCGACATAGGGCACCGACATAGTGCATCGACATAGGGCATCGACATAGTGCATCGACATAGGGCATCGACATAGGGCATCGACATAGAGCATCGATATAGGGCATCGACATAGGGCATCGACATAAGGCATCGACATAGGGCACCGACATAGAGCACCGACATAGGGCATCGACATAGGGCATCGACATAGGGCATCGACAAAGTGCATCGACATAGGGCATCGACATAGTGCATCGACATAGGGCATCGACATAGGGCATCGACATAGGGCATCGACATAGGGCACCGACATAGGGCATCGACATAGAGCATCGACATAGGGCACCGACATAGGGCATCGACACAGGGCAGCGACATAGGGCATCGACATAGGGCATCGACATAGGGCATCGACATAGGGCATGGACATAGGGCATCGACATAGTGCATCGACATAGGGCATCGACATAGGGCAGCAACATAGGGCATCGACATAGGGCATCGACATAGAACATCGACATAGGGCACCGACATAGGGCATCGACATAGGGCATCGACATTGGGTATCAACATATGGCATCGACATAGGGCATCGACATAGGACATCGACATAGAACATCGACATAGGGCATTGACATAGAACATCGACATAGAACATCGACATAGGGCATCGACATAGTGCATCGACATAGGGCATCGACATAGGGCATCGACATAGGACATCGACATAGGGCATCGACATAGTGCATCGACATAGGGCATCGACATAGAACATCGACATAGGGCACCAACATAGGGCATCGACATAGGGCATCGACATAGTGCATCAACATATGGCATCGACATAGGGGATCGACATAGGGCATCGACATAGGGCACCGACATAGGGCATCGACATAGGGCATCGACATAGTGCATCAACATATGGCATCGACATAGGGCATCGACATATGGCATCGACATAGGGCATCGACATAGGGCATCGACATAGGGCATCGACATAGGGCATCGACATAGGGCATCGACATAGGGCATCGACATAGGGCATCGACATAGGGCATCGACATAGGACATCGACGTACGTGACGATGGCCGATGATTGTTAGCAACGCCAGTGAGAAGTGGAAAGGGGTGTATAGTTGGTGACTGAATTTACAGGTTTTTGCCCTTACACCATAGTGGTCCGCACTGTGCTTAAGTGTCTGTGAATGACATGCGCTCGTGATCAAATAATTCAATCTATAAGGAAATCAATGCCATTTGCATTTGATTTTGGCAAGCAGGCGTTGACTATGCAATAAAATAGCGAAAACTTAACAAGGGAAGGGAAACTTAACAAAAGGAAATATGGTAATAGCGAAGTAATTGCAGTTGGAATCTGAATCTTTCCCGCCGTTACCCAGGGGGCGGGAGTGGGGGTGGGGGGGGGGGGGGTGAAGCGCCACACCGAATGACTTCATACCAACTTTTTTTTTTCATATTTCCGAAACAGGCAAGGCACGGTACATAATTCATACTCTATCTGCATTACATGGACATAGTGAGGTAAAAGGGACAGGGGGCGGGAGTGGGGGTGGACATAGTGAGGTAAAAGGGACAGGGGGCGGGAGTGGGGGTGGACATAGTGAGGTAAAAGGGACAGGGGGCGGGGTTGGGGTGGACATAGTGAGGTAAAAGTGTTGTATGCATGAAAACACACGCAAAAAAACAAAATACAAGGCGAAATCAACCAGAAGCTGTATCTTAATGTAGTAACCAGAGCACTAATCCATAATATTCAAGTTGATTGCAATTTGTCTATGATGGGATTCCACTTATCATTCAAACATTGCTTACATCTTTCTGACTTATCTTGTACAACTGTTTCTTCCAGCAAGTGGTAGTATTTGATAAGTTTCACCCAATGTATCACATTTGGAATGGAGTTTTTCCATTTACAAGTATAGATGTAATTCTTAACAATAATAAATATCTGATCGACCAGTATCTTGTTTTGTCCGTTTTCTAACCCTAGGATAGCTGATTTAAAATTCAAATTATTCACTTATTACATGCACATTCCTGCCGTCTAGCGCTGTAGATAAGCTGGTCCAAATTCGCTGTGCAACATCACATTCCCAGAACAGATCTTCTATAGTTTCATTAACCTTATGACAAAAGTAACATTTTTCAGTGTCTACCAGTTTACATAGAAACAAAAATTTATTGGTGAATATAGTTCTGCATCAAAATTGATATTGGAAGCTTCGCAATTTCTCGTCAACCGTACACTTCAATGGTAGGCAGTACAGGGTTTTCCATGGGGTTTCTTCTAAATTAAGATTCAAGGTTTCTGCCTATTTTATTTCGTTTGTTTTCGACACTTGTAATTCTTTTACTATCACCTTATACGCCTTATTACAAACTTTGTTGTTTATCCGCATAAAATCCAAATATTTACAGCTTACATTCGATGGTTTGGAATGCTCTTGCTGACAATACCGTCTCCATTCTTGGGGTACACTGTGAATAAGACTATAGAAATCAGCAAAGTTTAGTTTAATATTAAATTTTTGGGTAAAACTTTGCCATTCTAAAGGTGACCCGTCATCATTTAGTACATCGTTATAATATACAACTCCCTTATTTATAAATTCCTGCTGTCGGGTAACGAGGTTGGGATTTTTCATGAAGTGGGTGTTCCAGAGAGGCATCTCAAACGGTGTTTTCGGAGGTAAGATATTTCGAAAATGGATCCATGCTTTTACTACATCAGCCCAGAAAGGGTTCGTTATTTTTTTGCAATCTTTCAAGGATTTAGTGTTCATTTCCCAAAACAGCGATTTGTTCGTACACACCATGTCCGTGAAGAAATCTTGCCAAGCGCCGTCTGTGGTTATTAACCGACGCACCCATGTAAGTTTTAGAGATTGGATGAATGACGGAATATGAGTCAGATTAACACCTCCATCTTCAGCCTCCTGTGCCAAACGGGTGAGCGAGATTTTAGACTTTTTCTCGCGCCATATAAAAGACCGAATCATACCCCCTAGCTGACTAATATAAGCTTTACTAGGGGAGGGGAGGACTGACAGCACGTGGACCAGTTTAGGCAAAGCCAGGGTCTTAGCAACAGTAATGCTCAATGAGAGACTTCTCTTCTCGCAGGCGCTTAAGAGATTTTGAATTTTTGAAATCCTGCTACTAAGATTTATTTGGAGCATTTTACGTAGGTCAGTATCGAATTTTATACCCAGCAGCGTAAACTCCGTAACCCAGCCAAGACATAGATCAGGACATATATTATCTCTGCCTTTTGGCTTTCTTCCCAACCACACTGCCTTCGTTTTGTCCACATTTTAATTTTCCTGTTACTTTTTATGCATTCCAGCAATAGTAATTATTCCTTGACCGTTTTCTGGGTACAAACCGAGCGGCACTAAATTCGTGGAGCTACCGCACACGAAATCCCATCTCCATCCCGTAGTCCATCGGGCACCTGCATTGTTTTATCCCTTCTCGCCCTCACTTCCCTGGCCCAATTTCCTACCTACCCAACCTTACAACCACCTCCATCCCGTAGACCATCGGGCGCCTCCATTGTGTTATCCCTTCTCGCCCTCACTTCCCTGGCCCAATTTCCTACCTATCCAATCTTACACCCACCTCCATCCCGTAGTCCATCGGGCACCTCCATTGTTTTATCCCTTCTCGCCCTCACTTCCCCGGCCCAATTTCCTACCTACCCAACCTTACAACCACCTCCATCCCGTAGACCATCGGGCGCCTCCATTGTGTTATCCCTTCTCGCCCTCACTTCCCTGGCCCAATTTCCTACCTATCCAATCTTACACCCACCTCCATCCCGTAGTCCATCGGGCACCTCCATTGTTTTATCCCTTCTCGCCCTCACTTCCCCGGCCCAATTTCCTACCTACCCAACCTTACACCCACCTCCATCCCGTAGTCCATCGGGCGCCTCCATTGTGTTATCCCTTCTCGCCCTCACTTCCCTGGCCCAATTTCCTACCTACCCAACCTTACAACCACCTCCATCCCGTAGTCCATCGGGCACCTCCATTGTTGTATCCCTTCTCGCCCTCACTTCCCTGGCCCAATTTCCTACCTACCCAACCTTACAACCACCTCCATCCCGTAGTCCATTGGGCACCTCCATTGTTTTATCCCTTCTCGCCCTCACTTCCCTGGCCCAATTTCCTACCTACCCAACCTTACAACCACCTCCATCCCGTAGTCCATCGGGCACCTCCATTGTTTTATCCCTTCTCGCCCTCACTTCCCTGGCCCAATTTCCTACCTACCCAACCTTACAACCACCTCCATCCCGTAGTCCATTGGGCACCTCCATTGTTTTATCCCTTCTCGCCCTCACTTCCCTGGCCCAATCCCCTACCTACCCAACCTTACAACCATCTCCATCCCGTAGTCCATCGGGCACCTCCATTGTTTTATCCCTTCTCGCCCTCACTTCCCTGGCCCAATGTCCTACCTACCCAACCTTACAACCATCTCCATCCCGTAGTCCATCGGGCACCTCCATTGTTTTATCCCTTCTCGCCCTCACTTCCCTGGCCCAATTTCCTACCTACCCAACCTTACAACCACCTCCATCCACCACCTCCCATCGCCAACCTTCGTTCCCCACCGCACCCTTACCTCCCACCTCCATTTCCCCACCCCCATCTGGGGAAGCCATGGTGAGGGGTGGGGTTGATAAGCTAAGGCGCGAGGCGGTGAGGGGTGGGGTTGAGAAGCTAAGATGTGAGGCGGTGAGGGGTGGGATTGAGAAGCTAAGGTGTGAGGCGGTGAGAGGTGGGATTGAAAAGCTAGGGTGGGAGGCGGTGAGGGTTGGGGTTGAGAAGTTACAGTGGGAGGTGGTGAGGGGTGGGGTTGAGAAGCTAGGGTAGAGGCGGTGAGGGGTGGCGTTGAGAAGCTAGGGTGTGAGGCGGTGAGGGGTGGGGTTGAGAAGCTAGGGTGGGAGGCGGTGAGGGGTGGGGTTGAGAAGCTAGGGTGTGAGGCGGTGAGGGGTGGGGTTTAGAAGCTAGGGTGGGAGGCGGTGAGGGGTGGGGTTGATAAGCTAGGGTGGGAGGGGGTGAGGGGTGGGGTTGATAAGCTACAGTGGGAGGTGGTGAGAGGTGGGGTTGAGAAGATAGGGTGGAGGCGGTGAGGGGTGGGGTTGAGAAGCTAGGGTGTGAGGCGGTGAGGGGTGGGGGTGAGAAGCTAGGGTGGGAGGCGGTGAGGGGTGGGGTTGAGAAGCTAGTGTGTGAGGCGGTGAGGGGTGGGGTTTAGAAGCTAGGGTGGGAGGCGGTGAGGGGTGGGGTTCAGAAGCTAGGATGGGAGGCGGTGAGGGGTCGGGTTGAGAAGCTAGTGTGTGTGACGGTGAGGGGTGGGGTTGAGGAAGCCCGGGTGTGAGGCGGCGAGGGGTGGGGTTGAGGATTATTGCGAGATCCGAATGTACTGGAAGGTTGGGGAAGGGGAGGGCGAAGTGTAGGGTCCTCACGCTTATATACAAGAAAGGGGAAAGGGACGAGCTTTCAAACTATCGGCCCATCTCTTTGTCAAATACTGATTACAAAATGCTAGCCTTTGCCTTAGCGCATCGAATACATGTAGTGTTAGGTAAATTGATTAGCCATGACCAGACAGGCTATGTAAAGAAACGCTTGATAGGATATAACATACGAATGGTGCAAGACGTCATTGACTATTTAGAAGAAAAACGTGAGAGGGGCTGTGTCATCTCCTTAGATTTCAAAAAGGCTTTTGACTCTTTGGAATGGAACTTTTTGTTAAAATCGTTGGAAAAGTTTAATTTTGGTCCAAATGTTGTCAAGACGATAAGTACGATATATGAAAAACCTCTTATGCAAGTAAAGAATAACGGGTACCTATCAGAATCGTTCGATATGTCGCGCGGTATACGCCAATGTTGTCCACTGTCAGCCCTACTGTTCATATTATCACTTGAAATGATGTCCTTGTCACTAAAACAGGAAGTGAGGGGTGTAACCATAACATATATAGACGAAAGCCGAAATGTTATACTCAGTATATGCAGATGATTGCATTATCTTCATACAAGATGTGCAAGAGATTCCCCGCCTCCTGTCAAGTATAGAGAGGTTCGGGGACGTTGCTGGTTTTACGTCTAAACATCGATAAGACGATCGGGATTTGTGTAGGACAGGTAAATAGTCAATCCGTAATCAGCGGTATACGGTTCACAAACGAACCGCTAAAATGTCTGGGTATCTTTGTAGGCCAAGATCATGAAAAATGTACAATGCTTAATTGGGAAAGCAAATTGAAAGAAATCGATAAAGAAATAATGAAATGGAGAGCACGGAATTTAACTTTATTTGGCAAAGTCACTGTCATTAAAACAATGTGTGTTTCGAAATTGAACCTATTGTCAAGAGTTTGCGATGTACCTCCTAACATAGTTAAACGTATAAATACTATCTTTTTTAATTTCTATGGGGACGAAGCGACAGGATTAGACAACATGTTTTAGTAGCGCCAATTGATAGAGGTGGTTTGGGTATGATCGATATGGAATGTTTCTTTATGTCGCTGAAAGCGGTGTGGGTATTCAGAATATTAAGTGCACATGTCAATGCCAACTGGGCCTTTTTAGCCAGACAACGTCTGCATCCTTTTATAACAGATAACACGCTAGTACACCTTTCTGTTCAAGTTTTATATCAGTTCCCTGTATTAGACCAATGTTCGGCTTTTTACAGGGGTGTTATCCACGCCTTTTCAAAGTCTCAGTCAGTACAACCCCCAGAATCAAAGGAGGACATACTTGACCACTGCCTGTGGGGAAATAGATTTTTTAAATACGGAAACCGTAAAGGTCTAGAGCATTCATACTTTTCAACATTCGTCAAGAACAATATACTCTTTGTTGGGCAACTGCGCTTTGTCAATGGAAAATTAGACTCTGACTACATTTACAATATCCTAGATGATAAGCGAAACTTCATAGCGGAATGCGTCATCCTGCGTAAGGCCTTGAAGCCTTACGGTAATTTAATTGGTACCTGGAACCCAGAATTGTATAGAGTAAGGGAACGATACCATGAAATCGAAGAGAAAAGCAACCCTTATTATAACCGGCTTTTAGACCTAAAAATAGAAAGACCAGTTTCTGAGCAACAAACTGAAACATTTGTTATCTCTAAATGTAGATTTTGACTTTTCGAGAACGTATAGGACGAAAATATCAAATTGTCAAATCCTGAAATTGGCTGAGTTTAATTACAAGATACTGCATAATGTACTACCATGTAACGCCAATCTTAAGAAGTGGGGCAAACGCGAGTCAGCCAACTGCGACTTGTGCCCTGGAGTTCAAGACATACCACACCTCTTATTTCAATGTTGTCACGCGAGGAAGGTGTGGTCTGTCCTGAGTCGTCTGATTAAGCCAGTACAGCTCCAGGATATATATGTGGGCCGCGAGAATAAAGCTGAAGATCTGGTAGTAACATTGGTAGCATATTTCTTATATAAAGAATGGTTAGTGTCTGTTAATGATGACAAGTGTAGGGTCACCGGAATAGGGAATTGTGGGTATTAAGTAAATTAGCGTCATGCCGTTAGCGTCACGCGTGTTAGCGAGCGGGTAGGGAAGTGGGCTAGGTTAGAGAGGAATCATCGTCGGTAACCTCCCGTGCGTCTCATGGGTTAAGTACAGCCATGAACAAATGTGTCCCCTTTGCTTAGCATAGAATTACCGATACAGGTCGGTTGAGGGACATGGGGAGGGGGGAGGACACATTTTCATGGGCTGAATATTGCTATGACCGACATAGCAATAACGTGTTGTCACTGTATTATTGTAAGCCATTATTTGCAATGACAGTCCAAAAGTAATATTTACCTCTAAACCACAATGCACCAAGCAAAGCTCAGAGACCCAGACTGCGACATATTCGGTCCGCGCTTCACTCGTCCTTTGGCTTCCGCTGTTTGGTATCTATACTTACATGCGCCATCTTTGATTTTTTTGTATTTTCGAATCAAGACTACAATTTTCTCAAAATTATGATGCCTATTTATTGTCTTAGCGCTCTTAACATTAGGCAACGAAACGTTAGGTATATTCATTACTGTTAGAATATGTAAACTGAAGAGATACCGTTCAGAATTAGGAGATTGCTAGATTACTGTCGTAATTAATCGTGTCATGTTTTCCACCATTACATGGTGATACCGATCAGCGGATAGGTAAAATACAAGTCATATGTAACAACGATTTGTTGTTAAGGTCATTTATTAAATGACGGATGCAAAGCAATACCTATTGGCATGTTGCATATCACAAATACGAATCTTCAAGCACAGCTTGACCACATTGAAATGTCTGCCTTTTAGCAGTGCCATATAACTAAATCCATATCTTATAAGTACCAAATAACTTTAATTGATCCTGCTTTAAATATAAGCAATGACATGACTGTTGTGAGGGCGTCCAAAGGCCCACACGACCGAAGGGAGCGCCCCACAAAAGCCAATCGCAATCACATACTATCGAACCCCAGACACTGCAGCAAGCCCCTGCTTTAACCGCCGTGCCGTGAGTCCAAATAGTAAAGATTAAGACACATGAGCAGGCTATGCCTGAAACTTCGTACAAACCAAACAAAAGAATATATGTATAGAGAGAGCCTCTGGTCTTGAGTTCATTAATACTACACTATCTTCCTACAAACGAGGAATATTTAAAATATTCTAGATATAAGCGAATTCTCAATGAAAATAACTGTTAATAGAGGGAGCCCCTGCTCTACACCCTATACAGTTAAGTATCAACACCACACAATCGTCGTGACAAGCTAGTAATATAGACATATTCTAGATATGAACCAATCATCAAGACTAAATAATAATCATACATAGGGGGAGCCCCTGCTCTACACCCTATAGAGTTAAGTATCAACACCACACAACCGTCGTGACAAGCTAATAATATACATCTCTACTAGGTACAAACGAATCACCCAGAATAATAATTATACATAGGGGGAGCCCCTGCTCTACACCCAATGCAGTTAGGAATTACCACCCGTAAACCTAGTTATTAGATATAACAAACATTTCGTTCATATGAGGGTCAGCCCCTTATTGACAAGGATATTTACAACTCAGCTTCGGCACATGCAGCAAGAATACTCCAGGCGCGTACGCGTAATTAAAACCAATCATAAAATTTATGATATAGACAATAAATATTCCATACACATGGAGAAAACCGAAATAAAGCTATTAAGTAGACAGCAAAGAAGGTGGACCTGGGAGCTAAAAGTGACCCCTGGCATTACCGCTACAAATGGTGCTATCACCCTGAGGTAGGAACGTTGACATGAGGAAGAATTATGTGTGATGGGCGAATGTGTTTCATGCACGCATCCGATCCGACCTGCCGGATTGTCTGATAGTGGCATCAGACACTCCCAAAGCAGCCGCATGAGTTGCAGCGCCTATTCTGAAGGAATGAGACTTAATAAGAGTTTGGTCAATACCCGCCAGTTTGAGTGATTTGTTGTTTAAGCTGGTGACAAAGTATGTCCTGGTGACGGGAGACCCATTAGACAAAAGAAACAAAGGCCCAGGAGCGGACCCTCTTGCCTTCAAATATTTTCCAAGCGAAAGCATGGGGCAGTAAGGAGAAAAGGTGGCTCTGACCAAAAGTGTTTCATTTCTACCCTTAGAGCGTTTGAAACCTTTCATGTTTAGCATGATAGTGCCACTGTCATTATTGAGACAAATGTCTTCCCGCTGTAAAACATGTTCATTTGACACTGAAGTAACTGTCAACTCACCTACCCTTAAAAAGGCGTGGAACATTAGCAAACACATAGCTGAGAGGAGAGACTGCTCATATGGTGAGAAGAGCGAAGATTTGAGTTTATCAATTAGCGAGTGTAGCATACTAATGGTACTAGGTTCTCGCTTGTCAGGTTGAGATTTCAGATTCCTAGCTCCCATCAGCATTTTTTTTATAGCAAATGTAGCAGTAGGGTCTGGTTTACACGCCAGCCTAAAGGCAAATGAGATAGCTGATACTTGACTTGTGATAGTTGCTGAAGGACCTTTTTTGAACATATAAGCTATGTAAGACATGATTTGAACCGGTTCAATTGAAGAAGTTGGTAGTCCAGGGAAATAATTACTGCAAAATTCTATAAATTTTCCCAGAGCCTTATGATAAGACATTCTAGTATTATTAGAAATCGACGCCATAAGCAGTTGATTCACAGTAGGCTTGAGGGCGACAGGGCAAGTGGAATAACTTGAGGTGATAAATCCAACCATGGAGCCACCATTCTGGCCGAATCCACCTTCAGGCTGGTGAGTAATCTGGTACTCTTGGGAGACGGTTTCTAGAAAACTCGACCCAAAACCAACTCCACCCACTACACGCTCGACCCATCACCCACTCGACCCCTACCAACTCGACCCCAAGCCAACTCGACCCCAAGCAAACTCGACCCCAAGCCACCTGCCACCCGCCGCCCGCCGCATTACGATTAGCGATTAAAAGGGTGCACGTAGGCTACAGTAGACACAAGCGATTAGGAGGGGTGCACTGGTATTGTGTTTATTAAGTGCATTACGATTAGCGATTAAGAGGCATGTAGACACAGAAATGGCAGATTCAATCAAATTTCAATGTTTTATTACAGGATTCAGGAGTTACAATACAGAGGTGTACAACGGTGCATCCGTATCTCTAATTGCACTTTCTAATTACATTAACTACACGGCTGGTCCGTTGAAATGGGCAATTTTTTTCGAAAGTTGTGACGCGCCAGGAAAACGTTTTTGTGCAATGCTGTGTATTTTTTTCTCTGGTAATGGCACAGCTTGCCTTCTGAGGTGAGCTTCACTTGCAGCGTCACCAACTTAGCCTCCTTGTGTAGAAGGGGGACGAGTATGTATAGAGGGAGAGTTGTCCTCGGGCAGCCTGCCCGTTCAGACGGCGGTGCCAGCCTTCACAGTCATTGTTGGTACATATACTTCGCATGAAGATCGACCAGGTTTCCATTGGCCATGTGCCACTGCATATCCATGTATCTGTGAGATACTTGGTCAACGCCTGCCATGACTCCGTTGCTGCCTTGGCCTCAAGTTTTGTAAACATGTCTGGGATTAGTTCATGAGGTAGGAATGGCAATGCCATCAGCCGCCTCACACACTTGTAACAGCGGTCCCGCTCATGATACGCTGCGGCGAGGCCGAGAGCTTGGGTCTTCCTCCAGACTGCCTGGTTCCAGTGAAACAGGCAGCCATGGATGGCCGTAGTGGGGAGAACAGAGCGCACTGCCTGCCAGGTAGCTGATAGAGAAAAGGACTTCCGATTAGTTGATTGTTTGCACTCTTCTATACTGAAGGAGAGGGTGTCCTCTGGGGCGGCGGGATCGGACATCAGTGTGTCCTCTGGGGCGGGATCGGAGATTACAGTGTCCTCTGGGGCGGCGGGATCGGACATCAGTGTGTCCTCTGGGGCGGCGGGATCGGACATCAGAGTGTCCTCTGGGACGGCGGGATCGGACATCAGTGTGTCCTCTGGGGCGGCGGGATCGGACATCAGTGTGTCCTCTGGGGCGGCGGGATCGGACATTAGAGTGTCCTCTGGGGCGGCGGGATCGGACATCAGTGTGTCCTCTGGGGCGGCGGGATCGGACATCAGTGTGTCCTCTGGGGCGGCGGGATCGGAGATCAGAGTGTTCTCTGGGGCGGCGGGATCGGACATCAGTGTGTCCTCTGGGGCGGGATCGGACATTAGAGTGTCCTCTGGGACGGCGGGATCGGACATCAGTGTGTCCTCTGGGGCGGCGGGATCGGACATCAGTGTGTCCTCTGGGGCGGCGGGATCGGACATCAGTGTCCTCTGGGGCGGCGGGATCGGACATCAGAGTGTCCTCTGGGGCGGCGGGTTGACTGTTCCGCAGCACTCAGGGAAAACGAGTGGTCCAATCAGAAATTCGGCGCCATCTGTTCAAATACGGAGATAAAGTTTTATTTAACAGAATATATGAAATATATTTTATTTACCCAAAAACTTATTTATCAAAAATGGAATACCAGTACATTTACAACCATTGTGTTTATAGAAAAAAATAATACACTCACTCGCACCCGGACTTCTGGCACAGCCCCAGTCATTGCGGCTTCTGGCAAGGTGGGCTCCAGTGTTGCTTGCTCTACCACACTGAGGGAGAATGAGTGTTCTAAGTTGAAATTCACATCAAGTGACAGGCGCGTGTTTTTTGCCACTGGGTCTATACGGGGTGCTTCCAGTTGGACGACTTCCACTTGGACGACACCCCATTTTGGTACTTCCAGTTGGACGACTTCCAGTTAGACGATATTATATATAAATACGTTAGGTATCGTGAAATAAGCAATTCATATCGATGCATCATGGTTAGTATGACTATTTGAGAGGTTTGCAGATAAAATTGGGACAGTTTGAAGAATAGTAAAACCATGTTTTCGGCCTGTCGTCTACGATTTAGCGTCACTCTGTTGTTGCCGACCGCCATTGCGTTGGCGTCGTGTTATGCTTACAAAGAGGTGTGAACGACACCTGCACCCGTTGATGTTCAAGATGGAATATTGGCGGCCGTCCCGCTTTCACACCTCTTGAATTAAACCGTTGATACCTCCAGCTTGTAAGTTAATAATGTTTGATGTGGCTTGGGATTAACATAACGAAATACAATTGAGTTCTTATTGCACTTTTTTGCACATACTGAACATATGGCGACAGAATGATGTCCATCTGATAAACAACCCCTAATATACTCTTTTGACGATGTGCTCAAGATGATGTGCTCAAGATTATGTATTCAGTAAGATGCATCGATCCGCACAGGCATATCACAAGCCAGGTCAACTGTTGACAATTGCAATCACAGAGCTCAATAAAGCAATGACATCGACATACGCAAATGATGTTGACAGTTGAGTGCAATTGGGAAAATACACTTCAAAGCTGGAGGTGTGAATTAGGTAGATTTGTTTGTGCCACATACGTTTTCACAATTGAAATATATGTTTATCAGTTGGGGATTTGTCCAATAAAAAGTGCAATAAGAACTCAATTGTATTCCGTGTATGTTAATTAACATTATTAACTTACAAGCTGGAGGTCTCAAGTGTGTAATTCAAGAGGTGTGAAAGCGGAAAGGCCGCCAATATTCCATCTTGAACATCAAAGGAGCAGGTGTCGTTCACACCTCTTTCTAAGAATAACACGACGCCAACGCAATGGCGGTCGGCCACAACACAGTGAAGCTAAATCGTAGACGACACGCCGAAAAAATGGTTGTACTATTCTTCAAACTGTCCCAATTTTATCTGCAAACCCCTCAAATAGTCATACTAATCATGATGCATCTATGAATTGAGTATATTGTGATACCAAAACGCATTTATATATAATATATGATGTAACACGACGCCAACGCAATGGCGGTCGGCCACAACACAGTGAAGCTAAATCGTAGACGACACGCCGAAAAAATGTTTGTACTATTCTTCAAACTGTCCCAATTTTATCTGCAAACCTCTCAAATAGTCATACTAACCATGATGCATCGATATGAATTGCTTATTTCACGATACCTAACGTATTTATATATAATGTCGTCTAACTGGAAGTCGTCCAACTGGAAGTACCAAAATGGGGTGTCGTCCAAGTGGAAGTCGTCCAACTGGAAGTATTCCGTCAGGCTTACGTTTCGGCAGCCGGCGCTTTAGCTTTCTTTGGGATCCATGCCACCTCCTTCGTCACCGCCCGTAATCAATCAGTGTGCTGTGGCCAGGCACGAGGGCGTTAGGCAATGTGTGAAAACGAAGAATGTTATTTAGTCACTAATGGCCTAGGGTATGTCCAAAGCTCCAAATTTCCTTAGACTGAAACACCCACTGCTTTCAATATGTAGCGTAAGGACATCCTCAGAGGTACAATATGCAGGACTAGGACACCCCTATACCCACACTATACCGGAATAGCAGGGGCCTTCGTCAGTAGTTGGTCCTTTTCTACGTATCGGTATGTCCGATACTGTTTTAGTGCTGCAGCCTTCATCCTGCTTTATCTAGAAGCCCCTCATCAAATGGGTTCTTTTATGGGGCGTGATGGTCGTTAGGGGATTAGCGGGGGATGACACGGGAAGCCATCAACATGCAGACCGCCAGGCGTCCCCTTAGCCAGCCAGGGCCTCCGTCGGGGACTCTCACGGTGAGACGGCCCACCGACAGACAACCATAGATATGTCATAATAGGGGGCGACAGCTGAGGTGTGAAAATAGGAGGGGCTGGTTGGGGTGAGGTGCGGTGGGAATGTGCGGTGGGGTGAGGTGGGAGCACATGGTGGGGTGGGGTGGGGAGGAGTGATAAGAGGTGGGGTGGGGGAACGGGGTGGAGTGGGGTGGGATGTGAGGTATGTACTAGGCGGAGGGAGAGGGGAAGGGGTAGGTGGGTGGGATGCTGGGTGTGATTGAGTCGAGGAACAGAGAGGGTGCTGCGGGTGTGGACAGGGGGTCTGGGTGGTTGGTGGTGGGGGGTAAGACGGTATCATGAGCGTGCCTTTCCAAACTTTCGAGGGGGGCTTAAGGGTGGGAGGGGTGGTATTCTGAGAATAACAATCAGGATTTATCAGGGAATTCAGCATGAGAGAAGTTTCCCTACCAAAATCTGACAAGGGGTATTTTTAGCATCTTAAAATGGTATTGAAATAGAGGTATGTGTCATCATAGCAGAAGATATCGGAGAGTAAAAAATGTTGACACGGAAGCATGTGGACAAAAGGTTGTTATCTACATATAGCAAGGAAAGAGGCAAAATTTATTTATTAAATTATCCAAGGTGTGAGTGACGAGAAGGTATCATACTGTAGGAAAATGGAGAAATCAAATTGGTAAATGGCGATACGCGACACTGGCATATTTGGAAAAAATTAATTCGACACTGACCCTCAAATTCCGCAACTGAGGATCTGCAAAAGCGACATCGACACTGATAAAAACATGTTAGAAAAAAAGACACTAAACTTAGCTAAAAGGCGACAAGGAACCTCGTGAGAAGTCGACAGACGACAGATACATTTTGATAGATAGTATTAAACCACATGAAATATGAAGAAAATATGCCATAACCAAATAACGATGTATACTCGGAAAGGACTTCGTGGTTAGAACGTCCTGAATATACAAACAGACGACCAATCGTGCTCTGAAATAGTATTATGCCAGAAGCTTCTGAATTTAGTCGGGTTTGTGAATCATAAACTATTAACAGTTTTAGATGAACAAATAATCGTTTTCCACGTAGCATGTAGTTGCCCACTGAGATGAATCCCACACTTTAATTCTCTTTCCGCATTGGTGACCGATCACATAAACCACATTGCACTCGACCCCCATGAGAGTGTCGCTCCAAACTCTCGATGCTAGCATTCCAGCCCCATCTCACCTCACCTATGTCTCCCAGATATGATCTATCCGCCTTCTGAACACATGAGTGGCGTAGGGATATTTAGGAAATATTTTGATGCTTATTTGTTTCCCATAAATGGGGGATAATATCAAGAGTTGGAGTGTTTATATCAATTGATATCGCTTGTTTTCCTGTGACACCATGCCTCCTTGTTAGACATTCGTATTCACTCCATTGCCCCCCCTTCCTCCGCCCCGTACCACTCACCTTCACTACATGGGCCGTCTGCCCCACCCCTGACCCCCTAGCCACCTCATGCAAATGTGTTTCACACCGCCCCTCCAGGCCCCCAGATACCCATTAAATCATCCTCCCTGTTTGAGCGGCTCCAACAATCTCTTACAACTCGCTGGATTTGTTTTGTGTTTCTGCCATGTTTCTCATTCTCTCCGCCACGGGGCGCCACCGGTTTGACTTGGGCTTGCATTCCAATTGGCTGCCGTGTGGGCTTCGGTCTGGCGCACGGCTGTCCCCCGCCGGGGCTTTATATTACATTAAGACGGTAGGAGAATGTTGTCGCTGAAACCCCGTCGGACGGCTTAACACTATTTATGGCGCAACACCCCGAACCGATTAGAACACACATAACATAAATGTGTAAAATGGGAGGAGGGACAAGTCTAGGGTCAGACGATACGATATATTACACAGCAATGCCGTGAGTTTTAACCCCGAATGAAAGGCGTATGACAATGCGCTCGCTTATGGTAGTTGTAAAGACGAGGTTCCGTCCACTTTGCGGCATTGGGTATGGGCACGGTTCACGGCACCGTGAAATGGCACTTATACCAGCTGGTTAAGGACATGTCGGCAGTCAATATGGCGACCCCGGTGATCTCCGGCGGTGTGAATGTTTCATGATGTACGTCATGCTGGCACTAGGCGGAAGTGTTTTTATGTCTGGTTTGGCATATGGAGTAGAGGGGTTGCGCGGGGGGAGGGGGTGGCGTGGGGCTGTGGGGTGGACAAGGGGCAGGTGATAGTGGTGTGCGTCGGTGGGGGGTGGGGCATTATTCGAGGGGCTCTGGAGTGGGGCATTAGTCGAGGGACTGTGGGGTGGGGCATTTGCCGCGGCGCTGTGGAGTCTGACATTTGCCGCGGGGCTGTCGGGTGGGATCGGAGTACGGGTAGTGATAGGAAAAGGACAATGGTCTTACAGAGGCAGGGCTGTTCCTAGAGGTGTTTCCAAGAGGCCTTCATCTCTATGGTGTTTCCCTGTATACCTGGAGGGATCGGCCGATAGAGGGTTCACAAACACATGCTACTTGCGATTCATACCATCGCGCCATCACGTGTCTGCCATGTAAGTCTCTCCAGTGTTCTCACAAGGTGTAGATCTCCAATAGGTGGACCGTCGCGTTCGTATGGCTAGCAAGCATCTCAAAGGTTCCATTACTGGCTTGGCAGTAACCCCTTGAGAGAGATGAGAGGCACAGGGCAACGATCGCACATGGTTCTCAAAATAGCCGACTGCCTTTATTTTAACGTGAGAAACTTTAATGAGATGGAAGGTATCCGAACCTGGCCAAAATTGTAATGCCACTTACCTTATTCTAAATTACAGCAGCTGCTCATGTTCATATTGGCACTCACGGACAATGTCAATCGTCATATATATTGCCAGGAATGTCTTATTCCTCTTAATAGTGTTATTTATAGCGCAGCAGTATGCTCCAAACAGTCGGTCGCTTGCTCAGTCACAGATTTGTACATCGCAAAGATATATAGAATAAGTGCCTACCTCTGGTGGGCCATTTCGCTTTCAACGGATGAATTGTACTTCCATATAACGAACCATTGTAAACTGAAAGCAACCTATTTAGAGGCGCCATCTGAGATTTTTTACATTTTAAGATCAAGACTAAAAGTATCTCAAAATGATGATGCATATGTTTTTTTTTATCTCGCTGAGTCTTACAACAACAATTTTAACATAAAACTGTGCTTACTATTATCGCTCGCGGACGTCCTAGCAAGTCGTTGTCAACATTACACAGAATAGCGAACAGCGAACAGGCCCACAGGGATATAAAGCCTGCCACCAAATTCTGCTCCGGTGAACAAATGTGCTTCCCTCCGGATAGCCCACAGGCTTTGAGGATTTAAATTCAAGACAGAATAAATGTACTTGACATGGAGAAGATGTTGATAATACAAAAATTACAGAACATATGGAGAATTATTTGTAATGATTCTACTTGTTGAAGAATAACGGCACAAAAATACACATAGCTAATTATCCCTACAGCACAGGCGGTCTGGCGCGGGTACAACCGCACTCTGATAGCAACTGCCTGGCTCCTGATTGGCTAAGACTGGACGCACTCGCCAGACGCCATTATCAATGCCCGTTGTGTGTTGTAACAGTTGTAACAGTTAAGATAATCATATATAAATGTGAACTACCGATCGAATAACTCGATAAGGGTTGCGCCAGGCAAACAGTTAAACTTAAATTGTATAAATATATAACTTGTTACACCGAAATATTTATGTGACCCTGTATGTACTATGGGCCAGATGGTTCGTTGTGAATAAACGTACTTACGCCAGTCTGCCTCTGTTTATCGGTGGGTCCTTCCTAATGGCATTTCGTTACAGTTCTATGTGTTCAGTCGGAAGGGGATTAGCAGTTTGCGAGGCTAATGGGGGCATTATTCCTATCTCCAAATGGGTTTTCGAGTCCGGGAAATGCAAGTCACAGTGCAAAATCCATGTGGGCCGATGTCCAGCTAAAGCCGAGGCCGACTAACTCGATTGGGCTTTGTCGCTGGGTAGGAGTGGCGCTCAGTCATGTTAATTGCGCGTGGTACCGACAGCAAATTTTTGACGTGTCCTATTTCAGAGCATTGTTTAAGCAACTCTAAGTGCGTCATTTCTGGCTTTTGCGGCGTGCTGTTACAATTATCTATCAGCAAAAACTGTGACTATCATGGAAATAGCGCGTGGCGTTCAGGAGAAAGGCAATTGCTCGTAACAACGTAAGTTCGTCATTTCCACCTTCAGACTACTTTTTGTCGCATTTAGAGCCATTATCTATGAGCAAAACTATTGTATTTATAACTTATGTCGCAAGGTACCGTTCTACAGTTTTGGTTGAACTTTGGGCACTTTAAGTCACTGTCTTATACCAAATTGTCCTATTTAAGGTCATTGTTTAAGCAACAAGAAGTGCGACATTTCTCCCTTTTTGCGGCGTTACGGCAATTACCAATAAGCAACAATTATGACTATCAAGGTGGTGTTAAGGGGAAATGGCTTTAGGTAGTCTGGTGGGTTTAATTCTGGGAGCATTGCATCTGAGCGTTATTTAGACATTTCCCAGTGATGTCGCAATATTGACAGGCGAGGTTTGACGCGGTTCATAGTCATCTTTTGTCGATGGCGTGTATTTTCCTCATATTTGAGTGCTTTTGGGTTTGCGCGAAGGGTCGGTCTGTATCAACGATGACAACGTCATTAAAGAGACTACCACAACACAATAAAACAGACGACCTGGTGGAGACGCCTGCGCTGCTTTGCGGTGTTAGTTGTAGAATGACAGATCGCCTGATTAGGATCGAGGAATGTTCCTTAACAAATAGGATTATCAGTATTTTTCGACGTACCCCTGAAAAACAATTGTTTGCCCAGAAGACAACTTGTATTACATTGCTCGCGTTAGGCTCGCGGGTGGCCAGATCGCTCAAGGCGATCGCTCTAACCCACTGAGCTATCGAGGCGGCCCCGCCACATCGGATTGATTTCGAAGTTTGGCCTGTGATTATGTGGCGAGGTCCCGGGGCTGTACATGAATTAAATCTGAGCATGCTGTGAGTGGTCTAACGCCCGGGGCGGCCAATTATAATTAAAGGATAATACCATCATCCCTTGGTTCCTTTCACTTTCACCCAATGCGAAACCGTTCCGGGGAAAATCCATTCAACGGTGAGCCAATCACTGACCGGGATACTCGTTCCTATGTTCCTTGACTCAATGGATGGAGGTCAAGGTCACTGCTTAATGACTCATCGCTTTTCGTTTCGGCGTTGATCGATATAAACAATCAATTACTGGGACGCATGAAGCCGCCTTAGCTTGTACCCGGCTAGTAACGACACTGTCAGGGACACCTCTTAGATAGGCGGTGGCGCTGGGGATTACGGTAATGGTGCAACCGGAACCGTCTGAACGATGTCGTCCATTTAGAGCTCTAAGCGACAGAGGATTTGGTTGGTTGTACACAGATTGAAGGACGTCCAATGTTAAAGAAGCTTATCAGTTGGCAACAAGATGTACGCAATGTTGTTATTAAGAATAGGAGAATGAGAATTATAGACCATATATTTGTAGCATACAACAATTGATGGCGCACTAACATGGATGGCATACCAAAATTGATGGCGTACCATATACATAATATATTTATTTATTGGTTGCACATCGACTGAAGAAAGTTGAGTTGTCTTTCTGTGTTACATGCATTGACATATCCATTGTCATATATTCATTGTCGTATATTGGGTTAATGAATTAAATTGATTTTTATTATGTTAGTACCCCCAGATCCAGTTCGTCTTTTCCTTGGCCAGGCGCGGAAAATTCTTTACGTGTGCACGTTTTTTGTGAGTAATGGCAATTATATTATTTGTTCATTTTCCGACGCATTAACATCTATCATTATGCTTGAACATATCCAGACCAGACTTGTTTTACAGTTCATCATTGCGGTCACTTAAAATGTACTCGTAGATATCTCGAAGGGTGTAATTGGCGATACTCAACCGAGGCATATTTGAAAATTTGCCATTCGATGTTGGCCCCCAAATTCCGACGCTAAGGATCTGTAAAAGCAATAAAGACACAGCATTTTAGAATCGACATTAGACACTGAGAATTTTGAAAAATTGACACTAGACCCTAGACCCCCCTTCCAGACGCCTACTTGGCCGATGTTACAGTTAGTGCTCATCGACCTTGGGGCGGTCGACCAGGGTGGCCCGTTATACCGACCCGGGACTTAACAATGTGGAACCCACGCTGTGTGTCCAAGCTCTGATCGATCAAAGCGCATCTCGTATTGAGTCATTCATCTCTCGCAATACGATCCCATTTCCATCGTTGTTTTATGATCGCGGCAATTCGGACACGATTGACTGGCAGAGTGGGTATCGCAAGGACACTCAAGGCGCATAGGACGAAAGTAGTAGAAGGGTTTGTGGGATCAGCCTCGGGGTGTAGAGGTCGGAGTTGGGGTGTCGGGGCGGGGGTCGGAGTTATGGTGTCAGGGGGTTGGGGTTAGGGTACCGGGAGGTCGGAGCTGGGGTATCGAGTCGTCGGAGTTGAGGCGGGAGCAGCGCGGCTGACACAAATGCCTCTGACCACATGGGGATATTACATTGTGTGATTTGTTCACCTCGGCCTAAGTATAGCGGGGGCAGTAGCTAGGTATGAGAGCTGGGTGAGATAGGATGAATGTAACTGACAGTTTGCCTTGGATAGGCCCTTCAGATGATTGGGAGAGATTTAGGACGGATGCATTGGCATTGGGGTTACACTTGGTAATGTCTCGTCTCGCATCCCTTGTGGCGCTCAATCCCCCCTCTCCCCACCGGCCACCCTCCCCTCCCCCCTATCCCCGTCCAGGCACATTCAGTGGGTTCATGGCGGACGGTGGACGGTTAGATTTTCATTTGATTGGGGCTGGTAATAATATCCGTATTTTACTCCTTCCGGTTTTTGTATTGTAGTTAGATTCTGTTGCTGTGTCAGTTGTACACTGTTGTACTGAACCGGTGGCCGTCCAAGATATCAAAGTAATAAATAAATAAAACTTATCACAGGGCGCAACGGTTACTTTCACCTCGTAAGGCTACATCGTGCCATACCGGTCAAGTTCACTCTAAAAAACTCAAGAGTCAGTACTAAAACCCAGAACATATCAATACTTATGAGCTTTCAAATAAAACAAAAATGGTAAAACAGCAAGTAGTTATCGGCAAAACCACGAATATAGTCATTGTTGAAACGATTAATAGATTATTAAAACCCTGAGAACCGAAACTGATGTAATTCAGCAAGTTGTCTTAACACTCTGAAACTGACAAATAATGAAACGATGAAGTCAACAAGTTAGGTGGGTGGGAGTGGTGATGAAATGTGTAGCCATGTTTTGATGTTAATTGAAACGCAAACTAGTAACGTGTTAGCCAAATTTCTCCGCGTCGTGTTCCCAAATCACGAAGAACTAATTTCGTTATTCCCAGATCACGACGAATTAAACGAAGAACTCCCGCGGAGGAGGGGCGGATACATATCTACATTGGCAATGTCCTTAACTGTAAACTGTAACATATTATGTTACATAAATGCATTATGTTCGAGAAGCGTAATATATTATGTTAAAGAAATGTAAAATAGAGGTTCAGCGGATTGGAGGGTGGAAGATGGGCAGAGTATTCCATTGTCATGTGCCAAGCTGGCCCTGGCAAGCCCAGCCAGCATGGCAACCATCTGCCAACCGTGAAACAACGTTGTCGGCAATGTTGGCTCAATGTTGGCAAAGAACATTGGGCCAACGAGTGGGTGCTCATTGGGGAATGATTGTTTCAACGTTGTCTGCCAACAATGGCCCAACCATCTGCCAACCTTGGGCCAACATTGGCTGCCAACGATGGCCCAATCATAGGCCAACAGTGGGCCAATGTGCGCCGCCGACATTCTACCGATATTGATCCACTATTGAACCACTGCAAATGTTGTTCACTTATTTATTGACAAAAACCTTAAAAAGTGCAATACATGAATTCTTAATAGGTATACATGACGCGTAATGTCTGAAAAAAATCGCTCGTGACCGCTTATACAGGTGCATGGCTGCTCATAGAGGTGGTCGCTCGTAGATGCGGTCGCTTCCACTCATTCCTGATTCTTGCGTTTGCCAGCTGTGTCACGCTCTCGTCGCCCGCCATCCCGCTCCCCAGCAAATCGCAGCCACTTCTTCACCACCTCTGAATTTGTGGCGCAACTGGTAGACGGGTTGCTGCGAGTACCCCCTGAATTAAATCAAAGTAGACCCAATGGCAAAGCTGTTTAAAATATCATGCTGGTCCGATAATATGCATGAATAGAATGCATGGAAGCTTTCGGGGCCACGAAATGATGATGAATGAAATATGCCCCATATGGGGACCGTCCACTAAACCATGGACGCCTTGATCTCAAGTCCAGTACACTGACCAATAGACTAAGGGGGTTCTCTGAGACTTATATATTGCTGTGTTTTGTGTGGCCAGGCTTTAACAGCAAGAAACATTAATAGTTAAATATTACAGCATACCGTTTTGCACACGGTCTTGTCATTAGCGAGGACCTCGTCCAATGTGTGTAGGGCGTCTAAGGTCAGGATGGGGAAGGGCAATCCATCTGGCGGAGGGGTTGGCGTGCAAGTCATGTTGAGATGCTGGCAAATTTTGCCAAGCATGACACCATTGTGCTCCTGCTGCTGTTGCACACGCTCCAAAGCGTGCAGGAGGGCAATATCATATTCTGTCACTGTCAATGAAATTTAAACAGACTGTAAAACAAAATGTGAACAGCATATTGTTATAGGTAACACTATAAACACTTATCCTAACTAAATAAAATGATCTCTTTAGTTCCACGAGAAAATAATTCACATCAACATAGAAGTTCAGAATGCATTGGCAGATAAATGGTTCTGACCACCCACCCAGATACGTGTTCTCTACATTTGTCTGCACCCTTCTTCTTTTGGACCAATAGGAATAATCGATTTATATTTTCCATAATTATGTGCCTTGTGTAATAAGGAGCGGATACATGATATAAATTGGCCATTTCCCAATTCAGAGTTATTTAATATTAAAATTCCCAGTTCACGATTAATGAAAATACTCGATCACGGCTGTCGGCTAATATCCCATTCCCAGTTTACGAAGAATTATTTTCCTCATTCCCAGTTCACAGTGAAATGAAAAGCCCATTCCCGAGGAACGAAAATACCCCTTGCCCCATCCCTAATAAATTTAATGACATCAAAACCTTCAGCCAGGGGCAGGCCAGCTAGTCAAACACTGTGGTAGGATTAAAGTAAATTGTTTGAAGTGCTATTCAAGCCTTCACCTGGCCTAGCTACACCTGCCCATGGCTGAAGGTTTTGCACTGGTTTGACAGTGTTTGATTTTAAGAAAAGAGCTCCAAAAGAGCTAGGCACTCGTGTGAGCGATAATACAGGAAAGGTCAGAAACTGCATACTCATTGACCGTTTTCTTCCGCTGTACCATTATATTACAGTTCTAATTAAGTCAGTGCATAAATTACATAATCCGATATTATGAAGCAGACCGACAAGACAATAATAATGTGCCAAATGAATCAAAATCTCAAAATTCACGATAACTTACAGTCACTTGGAAAATTGCCGCATGGAAGTGTCACTTCAAAAACTAGATGGCGCTGTGTTTTGCGCTAACGGCAGTACGCTGGTACGTAGGCACAATGTTGGGCCAACATTCCATTGCCAACGGTTGGGTGCAGAGCGCAGATGACGGTCGGTATTACGTTGCGCCTATGTATACTAGCAAACGGTTGCGTTGCCTACCTAAAAACAACGTTGGGCCGATAATGCCATGCTGGCTGGGAAGTGAGGCCAGTTTGATCCAATTGACAAACACACTATTATTGTCCCGTTTAGCCTCCTCGTGTCCACAAAGGGGCCTGAACCCATGACATTTTCTTTTGCACCAACTCGCTACACGTGTAATTGACGGGCTGTTATGCTAGAGAATTGCAATATATTATGTTACTTAGAGATATTATATATTATGGCACACTAATGTATATGGTGGAACAGAAATGTTATATATTATGGAATATAAATGTGAAGTGAAGTTGAAATGGCAAGTGAAGTTTGCTACATTCTGGCCCATATCATATTCCCGCAAGGTTTCTCCGCCCGGTTTAGTCTGGATGTGTGCAGAAAATTGGCCCGATCGAACACCAACATTTAACTTTTTCGCCCCGTCGCTACGCGTGTAATTAACCGGTCCTTCCGCCTGATGTCATTTCCGGTTGCTCGTCCCGTCGGTCTGCTGACGTAGATCATATGACCAAGAAATGGAGGAAAATACCGGACACGGTTACTTGGAGAAATGCTGGGCCGTTTCGCGAGAAGGCTGCGTGTGTATTAGTCCCTCGGGGGGGGGGGGGGGGGCGGGGGTATTTCTGTTTGCGGACTCTATGCCCAAAAGGTTATGCGCTAAGTGTATTGCCATGTTAGTGTGATATACAATTGCATGACTTGACCCGACAGCCAGCCGATCGTACTGGGCGAAAAATGTAAGCTATGGCAATCTCCTTTATTAATCTGCGCCGATTGGGGTGTGGTTGTTACGTGTTCAAATGTTGAAAGACCAGCCTAAAGGAGGGTGCTGTATGTCCGCTGTCATGTCCAATCAGCGCGCAACATGGCTGACATTTCTATCGTTTCTTACTCCGGAATGAATGGCAAATTCCCGTTTTGATTATCGCAAATGATGTCGCATTTTAGATGAAATATAGAATCGTGATGGATCTACTAATCCCGAAAATATTTTCTCTTGAAATGTGCATCATATATATGATACATAGTTGCCCCGCGCATTGCAACTCCCAGCACGAGTTACAACTAAGGTAACCTACCGGAAGGGTCATATCCGCATACCCCAACCGCACATTTCCATGTTTCCGGACGCGTCGTTAGCTTATTGGCTGAGAGCGGTATCAATCTCCACGGGCATCGCTGTGTAGCCCCCAGGCGGTGTATATACGCAACCAAGTGCGCACGAGGCCCAAATCTCCCATTAAGGTGCGATTGGCTTAAGGTTGATAATTGAGAGTTCGGGGTTCGTGGGAGGAGACCTCATTAGAGAAGATTGACTTCCATGTTGTCATAACCGCTTTCAGTCCGTCCAATCTTAGCCTTGAGTGAGACAGAAACTGCAATGTCCATTTCGTGCAACCATCATTGGATGTCTGCTTGCGGGCCCAGGAGTGTGGTATAGCTGATTTTTGTCAATGATACAACTTGCTTTTAGATTGCCGAAATCGAAGGCTCATTGCCTTGAGGTTGACAGGGAGGTCCGACTGTATGTATGTTTTTTTGTAAATATCATACAACCCATACTTGCCTCCAGCTTGTGGAAATCGAATTAATGCGGTGAGATGCGGCTGGTAACCGAAGAATCCGTCCCCGCCGATCAATGGTATCAATGTCACTGAAATTTGGCGGTGTATCCCCGTTTGATCCAATGGGGGATGATCAGGCTGGTTCAATAGACCTATCCAGGCTGTCGATCATTAACTGACGTCACTGTTGCTTTTATCCAATCAGATGGTGAAAAAAGTCTTCCACGTGCGTTTTGTCGGACAAACAAGTCGGACAAACAAAGCAGCATGTCACTTTATTGTCAGTTTCGGCGTGTTTCTTAATTGTGCCTACCATCAGCTATGGTTGTCAATTTCATACTCACGATTAAGGAAAATGGAAAGCCTGGGCGGGGCTTAGTGTCGGAGTGTGGATCGGTCCATTAAAGTTTGCTTGGACGATTCATACGCCGACACTAAGCCCCGCCCATGCTTGAGTCCTTTTTCCTCAATCTAGTAAGAATGCAAGTCTAAGCCGAACAAATTATTTGTCCTTAAGTTTGACTGTTAACCACCGTTGTGAAGCAGAGCTGGATATCAGCGTAACGTTTAGATCATTCATCCCGTTACAACACCCATGTTTGGTGATGGATCGCTCTGTGCTATATCGGGTCGATAGAATATTACTGACCCGCCATCACTGCCCAGAGTACATCGCATTCAGTCTCCCATGACGTCAGACAGTCACGCGTCGCCACTTGGCGGACGGCGAGCAACATCGATTGGCATGTCCGAGAAGAAAAGCGAGGGTCGCCGACAGAAGTTGGCATTCAAGATGGCGACATGTCACGTGTCAGGGACGGGGATAGCAGCCGGGTCACGTGTCGTGAATGTGATTGGGCGGACACTTTCAAAAGTCAAGACAGCGAGAAAAAAAAGGATGCTGACAAAGCTTGAATGATACATCGTCTGCGGTGTCAGTCTTAGACTTCAGCCCGCCAGCGCTATGGCTTTCTTTTGGGTCCATGCAGACGCCTTCGTCAACGCCCCTAATCAATCAAAGTGCTGTGGCGTGGGATGAGGGCGTTAGGGACTGTGTGGGGAAACCGAGGACCTGTCGATATGAAGCCATATAATGTATCTGTGTGTTTTGATTATCCACACCTCGAATTGTTGGCTTGAGTGAATGCCTGGTGCGGAATTTGTTTTGCATAAACTTTATTTATTTTGCGAGGTTTTCAGCAACGAATGCACTTGTGAATATTCGATCATTCGATGATTAGTTAGCAGAAACCTTTCCCATGATTGGCATCCAATGCAGATATATTTGGTCAACGGGTATACTTCATCCGTGAGACACCATACTCGATATCACCCTACAACATACTAATGTGCGATAGTCTTATACTTGTCATAGTCACACGTGGCCTATGGTATGTATTGTTATTTAGTCACCCACGGCCTAGGGTACGTAATGTCATTTAGTCACCCATGGTCTAGGGTATATTATGCTATTTAGACACCCATAGCCTAGGGCATGTAATGTTATTTAGAAACTCATGGCCTAAGGAATGTAATGTTATTTAGTCACCCATGGCCTGGGGTGTGTAATGTTATTTAGTCACGCATGGCCTAGGGTATGCAATATTATTTAGATAGCCATAGCCTAGGGTATGTAATCTTATTTAGGCACCCAGAGCCCAGGATATATCACGTTATTTAGATACCCATAGCCTAGGGTATGTAATGCTATTTAAACACCCATAGCCTAGGGTAAGTGATGATATTTAGTCAACCATGGCCTAGGGCATGTAATGTTATTTAGTCACGCATAGCCCAGGGTATGTAAAGTTATTTAGTCACGCATGGCATAGGGAATGTAATGTTATTTAGTCACGCATGGCCTAGGGTATATTATGTTATTTAGACACCCATAGCCTAGGGTACGTAATGTTATTAGTCACCCAAGGCCGTGGGTATATCATGTTATTTAGTCACGCACAGCTAGGGTATGTAATGTTATTGAATCGCGCATGGCCAAGATATGTAATGTTATTTAGTCACCCACGACCTAGGGTATGTCATGTTATTTAGACACCCATTGCCTAGGGTATGTATTTTTTATTGAGACACGCATAGCCTAGTGTACGTAATGTTATTTAGTCACCCATGGCCTAGGGTATATCATGTTATTTAGTCACGCACAGCTAGGGTATGTAATGTTATTCAGTCGCGCATGGCCAGGACATGTAATGTTATTTAGTCACCCACGGCCTGGGGTATGTCATGTTATTTTGACACCCATTGCCTAGGGTATGTTATGTTATTTAGTCACGCATGGCCTATGGTATATAATGTTATTTAGACACCCATAGCCTAGGGTATGTCATGTTACTTAGTCACCCACGGCCTATGGTATCTTATGTTATTTACTCACCAATGCCTTCGGGTATGTCATGTTATTTAGTCACCCACGGCCTAGGGTATGTAAGGTTATTTAGTCACGCATAGCCTAGGGTATGTCATGTCATTTAGATACCCATAGCCTAGGGTATGTAATGTTATTTAGTCACCCACGGCCCAAGGTACGTAATGTTATTTATTCACGCATGGCCTAGGGTATAACATGTTATTTAGTCACCCCAGGCCTAGGGTATGTCATGTTATTTAGACACTCATAGCCTAGGGTATGCGATGTTATTTAGACACCCATAGCCTAGGGTATGTCATGTTTTTTAGTCACGCATGGCCTTGGGTATACAATGTTATTTAGACAGCCATAGCCTAGGGTATGTAATGCTACTTAGGCACCCATGACCTAGGATATGTCATGTTATTTTGTCACCCACGAGACATGGCGGCAACAACAAACATGGCGGCAACAACAAACATGTCGGACAGCGACCAGCTTGATGAAGTCATGACCTCTCTGACAGATCTCCACTGCCACATGAGCGACAACGCAATGAGCCACAATGAATTGGATAAGCCGCTGATCTTAGTAGAAGCACAGGCTGAGGATAACACAAGTGAAATCAGCACTCTTAAGGATACGGTGAAACAGCTGCGGGATGAGGTAACTCTGCTGAAACACATTGTCATCCGCCAAAGTGACATGATTGATAAAATGAATGAGACTGTTGTCGATACCCAGGCCAGATCTATGAGGGATAATGTCTTATTTCACAATCTGGTAGAGGAAAAAGAGGAGGACTGCCGAAAGAAGGTCCTTGAACAACTCCACAGGAAGTCAGGCTTCTCTGAGGAAGTAAAATTTGAACGAATCCATAGGATTGGAAAATACTCACCCAGTGCAAAGTATCCGAGGCCTATAGTGGGTAAAATGTCCAGCAGCACCATGGCCGAAAGTTTAGTTCAGTTCGGTAAATCCTTCGCCCGGACTGCAGGTGGCCTACGGATTACACCTCAGTTCCCAGCATCGCTACGTGACCAACGCAGGCATTTGGCCGAGATAGCCGAAAGAACAAGACTCAGTAATCCAGGCACAAAGACGCGCATTGTCCATGACTCCTTGTACATAAACGGGGAGAAATATCACCATCGTTTGAAGCGCCCCACAGCAAGGGACCTACTCAATCTCACACCACGAGAGCTACAGGAATTTAGAGAGATATCCTTCGCCACCTCCCATACAAGCGCAGTGGGCTGTCATCTCTTCCTAAAGGCGACGAAGGTTGGTTCCATCAATGACGTACGCGCCACCTACAAAGCAGCTCTTCTGGAAGGACAGTACCTCTCCGCACAAGCAATCGGGTCAGCATATCAACTTAAACAAGGGGAGAACAACGAGGCTGACTATGAGGACGACACCGGGACAGTATGTGGCAAGGCAAGTAGGGACATCCTTGTTAAACTGAAGGCCAGCAATGTGGCCGTTGTGGTAGCCTGTTCTGGCGCTCCATTCAGGTTAGAAAAACACGCGTCGGCTCTGTCAGAGGCCATCGAAAAGGTTGTGTCTGATATGAAATAACTGTTATAGTTAAAATAGCCGGTCCAAGGTGAACTAAAGAGATAAGTACATTTCCTTCCTTCCTACTTTCTCTCATTCATGTCACATTACTCCATGCATGACGTACATAGGCTTGACTGCAAGCGAAGTACATTTCAGTCAATAATCTTAGGCCTGTGTATTTTTTTTTTATCGGCGACTTAACTTAATTTAAATATTCGAGTGACTGGTGTTTGGCCACATCTAACGTAATGCTGAGAGAATACTCTTGTGGTTATACAGGGTCGCGGTAGAGCGACCACAGTAATTATGTCAAAGTGTACTGGGCCAGTGTGGTGCATAATCTGAGTCCTCGTTTGGCGTGAGCTGCTGTTAACGTTGTTTTGCTACAACAAAGTGGCCTTATGATAACAGAACACGGCCAAGGTAATACTAGCAAGGCCAACCAGAGTAATTATGCCACTGCGTACTGGGCCAGTGTGTCATATAAGCTGAGTCTAATCTGACTGGAGCTACTCGTGACCGCTTTTGTCACATCAAATATCTAGCCAAATGCTGGCATTACTACTGAGACCGACCGAGTAATTAGGGTAATGTGCACGTTTGGCCCAGATCAGATTAGACTTCTGAAAATGATCCCTTTCCACTGTGCCTTGGCGGACCCGTTTATGAATATGTAAATCACGTGTGTTCATTCACTTCACCTTAACTTAACAAGATAATAGAAATCAGGTATTTAACGTTGCAACATTCCCGTGTAGTATAATAATCAGTTCCAATGGACTCCATGACTAATTTTAGCTCTGCTTCCATAATAGACTCACATGTACGAGTTCTATTACTCCTGATTATGTTTGTTTCAGTATTCAGTTTCTGTTTATGGTTCTTCAACAAATTAAAGCGCTTGCAATTTTGCGGCATCATGTACAGTTCTGCAACCTGGGATAGGGTCCACAAGCTAAGGTATATAAGCGCATTGCATACTGCATTTATGTTTAACCGTTATTTAATGTACGGCAAACTTTGTTCTCGTTGTGTCTGTTCACTGTCTATGATTAGACAAATGTACTGTGGTATATATTTCACTATTCTCACATGGAGAGTACGATGAATGACGATATTTTAGAACAATTCGGGGGTTTAACTTATAATTCTTTGACAGAGATACTTAGTAAAAGGTCAAGTGAAGATGAAGAATGTTTTGAACTCAGTTTTATACAGCATTCTCCATATTTTGATGTTGACTCTGTAAAAACGGTACTGAACAATGATGATAAGTTCAACATACTGAGCCTACACGTGTGCTCGTTATCGGCTAAATTAGACGAATTAAAGTTATTTCTAGTAGAATTAAGGGACAGCAATATCACATTTCAAGCTCTAGTCATCCAAGAAAGTTGGCTAGACGACAATGCGGATCCTTCCAGCTTTGATATTGAAGGGTTTCAATTTATATCTCAAGGAAAAATATACAGTGCTCATGGGGGTCTAGTTATTTACTTAAGTAATCAGTTTCAGTATGAAGAACTGTCCATTCCCGGCATTAGGTCCGGTTGGGAGGGTCAGTTCATTAACGTTACAAATGATTCAAGAAAGAAAGATCTGATTATTGGTAATATTTATAGGCCTCCCCAAGACTTAGTGGAGAGTTACGCAATTTTTACGAATGAACTGTCGGAAACGCTGTCGACACTAAATTTAACATGTAAGACTGTGATTGTTGCTGGGGATTATAACATAGATCTGTTAAGAGTTGATGAAAAGCCAACTGTGGCTGAATATTTTGACGCTATAACGTCCTCTGGTTTCTTTCCCAGAATTACCCTGCCTACAAGGTTGTCTAAATTTAGAGCCACCTTAATTGATAATTTTTACTGCAACATGTGCAGTACATTTACAGAATCGAAGGCAGGTATATTTGTAAAAGCTTTATCTGATCACCTGCCCTACTTTCTGAGTGTTCAGTATACTAAACCTCGCCTTAAACGTAACAAAATGGTTAAGGTTTGTCCGCGTGACACAGACTCGATACTTCGTTTTCAACACGAAATAAGATCGCTGGAGATATGTACTCTTTTAGACAAAACTTCTATGGCTAATCCAAATGAAAATTATGAGATATTTGAAAAAGTTCTGCTCGATGGGAAAGCAAAGCACTTGCCCATAAAGTGGATCAAATTTCGTAAAACGAAACACAAATCAAACCCTTGGATAACGCAGGGTATTATTAAATCTATTAAATTTCGGGATAAAATGTATAAGAATCTGAAGCAGACCGATCCATCCTCGCCAGTATTTGAGACGATAAAAACTAACTTAAAAACTTACAACAGGATTCTTAAGTAAAATATCTACCTTGCCAAACGACAGTATTTCTATGGACGATTCGTAAACTGCAAAAATGACTTAAAACAAACCTGGGGAGCCCTAAAAGAAATTTTAAACGTGTCCAAAAACAAAAAACAGCTTCCCAAATATATCCGTATCGATAATGAGGAAAACTCAGATCGCTTGGTCATTTGCGAAAAATTTAACTCCTTCTTTTTACAAGCGGGTCCAAATCTAGTTAAAAAAGTGCACTCGCCAACGTCAATCAAGTTTTATGACTATATGAAATCAAAAACGAATGCCGAGTTTAAATTTTCTCTTGTATCTGAGAGGACCGTTACAGAAGTTCTTGATAACCTAAAACCTAAAAGTAGTTGTGGCTTGAAGTGGTGGACCGCACAATAAGTTCCATGGACAGGAATGAATCTCCTGTAAATATTTACCTGGACCTATCAAAAGCGTTCGATACCATAGACCATGGTATTCTCATAAATAAACTTAATCTTATTAATCTTATTAATCTTATTATGGAGTAAATGGAGTTGCACTCGACCTATTCAAGAACTACCTTTCGGAGAGAAAACAGTTTGTCAGTCTTGAAGATGTAACATCTGATCCTTGTGATGTCACAACTGGCGTCCCACAGGGATCTATCCTTGGGCCATTGCTCTTTATCATTTATATTAACGACATAGAGTGTGCTAGTGATTTTTTTAAATTCATATTATATGCAGATGATACCACTCTTTTTTTCTCCTTATCTCCCTCAACAAGCGACTCCTCATCCTCTGTTATTAATGCGGAACTGGCTAAAATACATGAATGGCACTGCTAATAAACTTGTGTTAAACGTACACAAGTCGAAATTTATTATTTTCCATACCGCACAACGACGGATTGTGCCTCCTACCATTATAATTGATAATGTGGTACTTGAATGTGTCGACGAATTTAACTTTCTTGGCATTACCATCCATAAACATCTGAAATGGCACAGCCATGTGGATAAAATTTCAAAGAAGATCTCCAAGGCCCTTGGCATTATGTCCAGACTAAAACAAATAGTACCGCAATATGTATTGCAAATTTTATATAATTCACTTATCTTACCTCACTTAACATATGGGATTCTAGTTTGGGGATATGAAGATCAAAGACTGCTTCACTTGCAAAAAAAAGCCCTCCGAATAATAACACTAAGTAAATATAATGCACATACTGAACCATTATTTAAAGAACTCCGTTGCCTGAAGTTGCCTGATATCCACAGGATCCAGACATTAAAATTTTATTATAAACTAAAGAAGGGTATTCTGCCTCACTACTTTTCTGAACTACCGCTTTACCAACACTTTCAAGTACATGATCATGACACCAGATATAAATCCTATGTATACACTACGCGAATCAGCCATATCTTTGCTCAAAAATGTATTCGACACAGTCTGGTCTATGCAATAAACAATGAACCTGCTTGCATCCTTTCCAAAATAGACAGTCATAGCCTCGATGGATTTTCTAAGTATGTTAAAGTTCTTAATCTCGATAAAAATAATTATATGTCTTCCATCCAAGATTGTTACATTTGTCTAAATTAACTCGCTGTACAAGTGTTGTATTTGTTCATGTGTATGTATGTTTGTCTGCGCTTCCAGTTATCGCCTTTGTATACGTGTAAGGGGGGGGGGGGGTAAGGGTTGTAAGGCTGTCTTGCCATAATCATTATATTGTATATTAATTGACGCATGTACGTTCTTGTCTTAAGTAATACTATGATTTTTGTGGGTGGCCCACGCGACAGCGACAATATGTCTTAGCGTGGGTCTCCTAGCCCGCTAAGTTTTATGAATGTATCTATGTATGATCGAGTTGTTATTTTGGTTAAATAAACGCAATTGAATCTGAATCTGAATCTAATATCATTTAGACACCCAAAGCGCAAGAAGTGTCATGCTATTTAGAATCCTGTCTGACCTCTCCAAATTTCTTTAGACACCTCGACTGAAGGTATGTGGGACTGGGACACCCACTGCCTACAATATGTAGCGTGAGGACACCCCCATACCCACAATATATCGCGCTAGCAGGGAACTCCATCAGTAGTTGGTCATTTTCGACTTATCAGTATGCCCCGATATTGTCTTAGTGCTGCAGCCTTCATCCTCCCCCATCTAGAAGCCCCTCACGAAATGGGTTCTTTTACGGCGCGTGATGGTCGTTAGAGGATTAGCGGGGGATGACACCGGAAGCCATCAACATGCAGACCGCCATGCCGCCCTTCAGCAAGCCGAGCCTCTGCCAGGCCGCCCTTTAGCCAGCCGAGCCTCCGCCAGGCCGCTCTTTAGCCAGCCGAGCCTCCGCCAGGCCGCCCTTTAGCCAGCCGAGCCTCCGCAAGGCCGCCCTTTAGCCAGCCGAGCCTCCGTCGGGCCGCTCTTTAGCCAGCCGAGCCTCCGCCAGGCCGCCCTTTAGCCAGCCGAGCCTCCGCCAGGCCGCCCTTTAGCAAGCGGAGCCTCTGCCAGGCCGCCCTTTAGCCAGCCGAGCCTTCGCCAGGCCGCCCTTTAGCCAGCCGAGCCTCCGCCAGGCCGCCCTTTAGCAAGCCGAGCCTCCGCCAGGCCGCCCTTTAGTCAGCCGACCCTCCCCCAGGCCGCCCTTTAGCCAGCCGAGCCTCCGCCAGGCCGCCCTTTAGCCAGCCGAGCCTCCGCCAGGCCGCTTTTTAGCCAGCCGAGCCTCTGCCAGGCCGCCCTTTAGCCAGCCGAGCCTCCGCCAGGCCGCCCTTTAGCAAGCCGAGCCCCTGCCAGGCCGCCCTTTAGCCAGCCGAGCCTCCGCCAGGCCGCTCTTTAGCCAGCCGAGCCTCCGCCAGGCCGCCCTTTAGCCAGCCGAGCCTCCGCCAGGCCGCCCTTTAGCAAGCCGAGCCTCTGCCAGGCCGCCCTTTAGCCAGCCGAGCCTCCGCCAGGCCGCCCTTTAGCAAGCGGAGCCTCTGCCAGGCCGCCCTTTAGCCAGCCTAGCCTCCGCCAGGGCGCTCTTTAGCCAGCCGAGCCTCTGCCAGGCCGCCCTATAGCCAGCCGAGCCTCCGCCAGGCCGCCTTTTAGCCAGCGGAGCCTCCTTCTGGCACTCTAAATGTTGACACCCACTGGACGCGTTCGCGGCGCGGTAACGGTATTGGATGTTTTACACTCTTCAAAGAAGACTGGCGCTGGGAGAATACCACAGGCTTATAAGGAGCTAAAAATTGCAAACGATGAAAAGTTTCGGACCTAAATTTACGTCAGATTGACACCAGTGCAGTTTCAGGGGTTGCTGGATCTGGTATCATGTCTCCACCAACGTTCTCACGTCTTTGTGTCCGAAACAAAGGCTTTTGCCGCCACGTTAGAGAGTGTGCATCGCGCTGAATTTCGTTCTTTTTTCTGATTGGCTGAAATGTCGACGGCGCGCCGACCGACGACCGAAAAATAGAACATGTCCTATCTCACCTCGGAGCCTCGACGGTACCGCGACGGTGCCGTTCCGCTGACGCGTACAATGGGCGTTAGCCAAGTGCAGCTCAACTGTCCTATTTTTCGGCGCCGCGTCAGTTCCGTCGCCGCGCCGCGAACACGTCCAGTGGGGGTTAGCACTAATAGCGAGCAGACCGCCCGGGGCGACAGCGGAGGTGTCAGAACATAAGGAAGGAGGGGTAAAGTGGGAGCACTTGGTGGGGTGGGGTGGAGTGAGATAGGGTGGAAGCACTAGGTGGGGTGGGAGCACGGGGTGGAATGGGGTGGGGTGTGGTGTGTGGTATGTACTAGACGGAGGGGGAAGGGAAGGGGTATATTGGGGTATATTGGGTGTGAACGACTCGAGGGACAGAGGGGTGTGCTGCGGGCGTGAACATGGAGTCTGGGTGGTTGGGAGTGGGGGGCAGGAACGTATCCTGAGCGTGCCTTTGCACCAGTACTTCATATCAGGAAAAGAGGAATCGGTGTGAGGAGGGGGGTGGGGGGGTGAATGTTGGGGGACTTGGTATGCTGTGACTAACAATCGACATTTATTAGGCAATTCAACAAGAGGGATGTTTCCCTGCAAGAACGTGACAAAGGATATTTTTAGCATCTTTAAAGGGTGCTGAAATTGAGGTATTTGTCATCATGGCAGAAGATGTCGGAGAGTGAAAATTGTTGGCACGGAAGCATTTGGACGAAAAGTTGTTATCTACATAGAGCAAAGAAAGAGGCTATATTTGCCCCATATAAGGAGGGTGCGGCAAGAAGGTATGATACTGTAGAAAAATTGAGAAATTACATCGAAGTTGGCGTCTGAAAGAGGTAAATGGCCACCCTCAACACAGGCTTATTTTTTAATTAAAGAAAATAGCTAAATCTATCAACACGTTTATTGCCTTAAACTTTTGATCCATGTAAAATAGAGAACATTTAATCAACAATTAAAACGAAATATTGACGTTTTATTGACGTTACGGGCTTGCATTTTGATGCATGTGAAGGTCAAACTGGTGGTAAATGACACAACATTGTTTTCGACCTTTGGGTCACATAGTAAGTAACGACGTATACTCAGTAAACATTTCCAGTTATGAATAATTATACGGTTTAGACGTAATACGTGGGATATAATTTGACATCAACCTGCCTCCACGCACCACTCTATGTTGAAATTTAAACTGACCATTTCGTGCTCCAATGATCTCAAATAGTATTAAACCAGAAGTTGCTGAAAGTGGTTGTTGAATCAGAAACCATAGACAGCTTTAGATGAACAAATAATCATGTTCCACGTAGTATGTAGTTGTCACTGAGATGAAGCCCACCCGCTAATTCTTCCTCCGCGTTGTTAACCGATCGCATACACCACATTGCGCCCGACCCCTCTGGCAGTGTCGCTCCTATCTCTCGATGCTGCATGCCAGCCCGATCTGACCTCATCTATCTCTCTCAGAGCTGATGTATCCGCCTTAATACGTAGGGACATTTAGGAAATATTTTGATGCTTATTTGTCTCCCATAAATGGGTGGTAATATAAGGAGTTGGTGTGTCTATATAAATTGATATCACTTTTTTTCCTGTGACACCATGCCTCTTTGTTGGACATTTGTATTCACCCCATTGCACTCTCTTCCTCCGCCCCGCACCACTCGCCGCCACCACTCATACCAATTCGTTTCACACCGCCCCTCCATATCCCCATTAACCGCCCCCCCCCCCCTCTCTCTGTTTAAGCGGCTCCAGCAATCTCCTACACTTCGCTGGATTTGTTCCGTGTTTTTGCCATGTTTCTCATTCTCTCCGCCACGGGGCGCCACCGGTTTGACTCAGGCTTGCATTCCGATTGCCTGCCGTGTGGGCCTCGGTCTGGCGCGCCACGCTCTCCCGCGGGGGCTTTATATTACACTAAGACGGTCGGAGAATGTTGTAAGCCGGACGGCGTAACATCCCGAACCGATTAGAATTCTTTCACTGAAGCGATAATATCTCTACCGCTCGATGCACATAAAACAAACGTGTAAAGTGGGAGGAGGGGCAAGTCTAGGGTCAGACAGTACGATGTATTATATATCAATGACGTGAGTATTAGCGCCGGATGAAAGGCGCAATGCGAACATATCTTTGATTTATGTCTGGTCGTGACAAGCACTCATTTTGCGACTGTATCCCGTACGAAAAAGAGATACGAATTTCAACTGTATAACTGGAGTTCGTTTTCAGTTGAAAGCTAGTTAGAATTCAGTTATTCCTCAGCTAAAGAATTTATCATGCAAATTAGTTAGTTTTCAACCGCCAAAATATCAACTGTTGAAATGTAGGCAGTTGAAAACTAACTAGCTTTCAACTGAAAACTAACTAGCTTTCAACTGAAAACTAACCCCAGTTATACAGTTGAAATTCGTATCTCTTTCTTTTCAACCCGGTCCGGAAAGGACAGTTGAAAACCACGCCGTTGAAAACTCACTGCATGGTTTTCAACTATATCAAAGGCCAATAAATCATGGCTTTCACTACATGGATCTATATATAGCATATATAGCTCCTATTTATTTTCACAAAAAATACTGGTTAATTATACATCCACAAGCAATTGCATGCATATCCACTCAACGTACATGAGACGGTACAGAATTGCAAGCATCTGTGAATACGGATCTCCTGCTAGACACTATATTCTCTCACAACATAAAGAATATCCTTCGGCGACCCGTCAAACAGCTGACTGCGGCCTTAGGTAGCAAAATACGATTCTCTGGTGCACAATCGAATCGAATGTCAAATCTCACTTCGTGACCCGGGAAACAGTTGAAAACAGTTGAAAACGTTGAGTACGGTACACTGTAATTTTGTAACGCAATTAAATATACTCATATCCTAATTCTCATATCAAATGAAACTGTATGACCAGCAAAACAGCCCACTGTGGCATCAGTAAAATATAATTCTTTAACACATACAATCAAATATCATTTGTTTCACCGAAAAAACGCGGACTGCAGCCTTGCAAGCAACACATAATTCTAAGCTTACACAATTAAATATTACATCGTGACCCATAAAACAGTTGACTGCAACCTAGTACGGAACACAGGACACAGCTGACTACAGTCTAGTGAGCAAAATATAATTATGCAACACAATTATATTATATGCCTCGCGGTAACCCGTAATACAGGCTACCCCGGCCGGGCACAAGGAAATTCTCTTATACTTATAAAATCAAATAACACTGTGAACCGTACAACAGCTGACTGCGGCCTAAGCACTATACAATAATGTGATATTCACAGCTTTGTTAAACGATTAAAGCCCGAGTGGATGCAGGGAAGCAATGCCTTTCAGCTCGGTGTTTGTATCATGTCACCAGGTGACAGTGAGTGATATGTTATATCATCCTTTTCAAACGTTGATATCAAATGGAATTAACAGTCAATAATTATTGAGACCAAAGTGGTAGCTTGTCAGCGTACAAATTTGAACTAAGCAGCCAGTAAAAGGAGCAATCCATATGCAATTTTACTATGGTATGACCATGGTATATACACCATGGAAAAAGTACCATGGGGTTTTTGACACATTTACCATGGTATATGGTAAATGTGAATCACAAAGATACCATGGTACATTTACCATGGATAGACCATGATACATTTACCACGGATAGACCATGATACATTTACCACGGAACATGCACCATGGATATACCATGGTACATTTACCATGTTTATACTATGGTACATTTACCATAGTATATGGTAAAGTATACAATGAAAATACCATGATGCATTTACCACAGTAATACCATAATGTATTTAACATTGAAATACCATGGTAGAATTATCATAGTAAAGGCATCATGGTAAATTACTATAGTTTATTCTAGGTAAACATACCACGGTAAATTTACCATGGTATATTTACTATATGCCTACTGTAAATTTACCATGGCCATGGTAAATTAACCACAATAAAAGAACCAGGGTAAATTTACTATAGTAGGAATTTACCATGCCCATGGTAAATTTACCATAGTAGGCGTGGTAATAACTTACCATGGTACATTTACATAATAAATGTATCATGGTAAATTAATATGGTATTCAAGGTAAACATACCTTGCTAAATGTACAATGGTGATACATTGATAAACATAGGTATATACGGGTGGTCCATTTGCCATCCATAAAAATACAATGACATAGTTGTTCATGGAACCGATACATTATAACAATTGTTCAATCACAGCTACCAAATGTACCCGGTATAGCATGGTAATTTACCATGGTATACCAAGTACCAGGGTATGCTAATTTACCATGGTACTTTACTACATGGATACCATGGTACACTATGGTACTAATCACCATTACATATAGCAATATATATATAATGCTATGATATATATAATGCTATGATATATATATATATATATATATATATATATAATACCAGTCTGTAAAATACAAAAATAAAGAACACAAAGATTCACAATCCCCTTTCATATATATGTATTACTATAAAAGGTCCAGTATGTCAACATGTGATATATGCGCATTATATACACATAACTAACTCAAGGTTACATGACACAAATTCCAAAATATTTATTTAATATACATATTCTAGTCATATAGATATATTAGAGAAACACGATACCATTATGTGAAAAAATGTTCATTGCTTCTATGTATACTGACATAAAATTAAACAAATACTATTAATATACACTATATAGCAGCATCATAGTTACATACCTTCAAATTTATATTTCAGATAAAATTTCAAAAAAATGCATACATTTTAATTTGTAAAACAAGTAGATCCTTCAGTTTTTCTTCTTATTATCCAGCCTTTACAACATTGCTGATCCTCTCTCGCATTAACATGCAAATTTCTTTTAAATCTTTGCCAGGGAATCCTCTCCGGACTTGATCTGTAACAAAGGATACACTTATCGTCTTAGTAAACTACCCTTCACCAATGCTGTTTAACATTGTAAGACATGGGTACTAATATGTTGGAAGGCTATCTTATGAAACTTTGTACCATATTTAATTTTACATTATGCAGGAAGCAAATTAAATACCAAAGAGAATGTTGTAGACAGTATAGCCTGAAAACAAGCCTATACCGTGGTACAGTTTCCACATAAAATACAAAAACAATTCACAGATTTTTCCCTAAGCCATTAAAAGTTTCCCTGAGAAACAGAAACACCACTAAATATTTGTGGGGAGGCATGCAACAGGGCTGTACCCTAAGATAGGGTTGAGGCACTCGCAGACACATGTACAAAGCCAAAGGAACCAACAAAGTATGTTAACAAGGTGTTAACAAGAGGAATGCACAGGACATAAATGTCACAATCTTTGTACGAAGGTTTATACACATAAGAACAGACAAAGGGTTTCATGAAACTGGCTCCAGGCTAGTGCGGTAGTGGCAGTACGATAGCCTATGGCATAGGGAGGCACGTACAAGAACCACACAAACTCCAGAGAGAGGGTGGGGAAGGGGGCGTGGGGCAGGTTGACCCCCCACTCTCCCTGGCGAGAGTGGAGCCATGTCTCCGGCGGTAACGCCCTACTCTTTCCGAAAAAAGACATGGGATCTTTATCCTGCGACCACACAGACATGGCCACAGCAGGGTTCGAACCATCGATGCACGCGCCGTTAGGCTCTCAGGTGACCAGGGCCCGCAAGTCCAAAACCGCGAGGGCAAAACATCTTGCCCCAGCGTGACGTTTTGCCTCTATTTGGCCTCGCCCTCAACTTTTCGTCCTAATCGATAAGTTCGAAAAACTTTCCCTGAAATTAGCCCCGAATTTGCCTCTACCTTGCCCCAAATGAAGGAGAGCTTCTGAGCCGGCCCTGATTGGGGGCTAAAGGCGGGGCAAGGTCTGTACGCATTGGCGAGTGTTCTTGCGGACAACTTAGACGATTGGATTTCATTCAGAAGTTTTATGAAATTACAGGTAATTATATCGCGTTATCTGCATAAATTATAAATTTTCACTAAAGAAAAAACGTTTTACTCCTTTTTGTGCATGACGGATAATATATATATATATATATAACCTAGGCCTGCTCACGTAATGTGTCATAAGTGGATATCCATTGTTCGTACACTGAAATTGTGTTACTTTTTCTTGACTATCTTCTAGTTGTCTAACACTATATGCTTGTTATCGTTATGTATGGTGCTAACGTATTGTACCATTGTATTAGCAAGGCTTTTCGGGTACAACTGGTGCAATTGATTGCACTCACGTCCTCACAAAGCTGTTGTTTCTTTTTATATTATATTCGCAAAATCTTTCCGTTACAGAATTGTAATGGTCGTCAATGCCATCATGGCCCTAGAAATGGAAGACAAAAGGGACGATATCCCGGGTGCGGGGTTATGGTTTTTAGGTAGAGGCAAACACATTTTCTTGGGGTGCGACGAGTGGGGCATTTTTGTTTTGGGCCATGGGGAGGTTAAACTCTTTTACTCGGGCATTATGAGGTCCTTAGGACATAGAGCATTTTTTGTTGTTAAGGGCAAAGCACGATTATTTTTTAAAACTTACTACGGAGCCAAAGTTTTTTTACAAAACAACCATAGGTCAATAGTCCCTAAGGGTAAGATACATTGCCAATGTGACGGCTTTAGTCACAATAACTGGTAACGATATGGACATAGTTAATGTTTTTATTAATGTCTTTAACTTCCTCGAATATTTTTACCGTTACTACTTGAAATTCTTATGAGACATCAAAATACATTTTTGCTACTCGTTGTTGACGACAGATATAGGTCAATAAACTGGAATGCGAGGCGAAGGGGACAGCAAGCAGAGGTAAAAATGTGAACCAATACTTCGAGTTTACCCACGTATACATGACTCATGCCCCCCCCCCCCCCCTCCCCCCACCCGCCACCACCCGCCTGAACTATGAATGATAAGACAAACGCATCTTATAATCTCTCGTCTATTCAACTTTATTATAATTATAATGGTAGGGGAATGTGGCGCCTGTCGGTTCGAGGAGGGGGCGACTGTTAAACATGAAAGTCAAATATGTCATATAAACAAGGTTTGTAGTGTTGCCATGTACCCCCTTGTTCCCACCCACCACCCACCTACCATTGGCCATGAGGCTCCGGTGCTGACACTGCCCTCAACGCAATCGATTCTACACGCCCCCCCCCCCCTCCCAACCCCTCTCCGAGATGTAAACACTGTCAGTGTCACGGCAAATTTGCGCGCAAGCACATAACTTACCTGCTAATCAAGCTTGTAATGTAAGTCCATGCCATGCCTCTTCGCGTTTGCCCTTCGTTATAGAGCAGCCTTAAAAGGGCCCGATATATATGGGTTTATTGCCATTGACGCCTTTTAACAACATTCTGTCTTCACTCGTCTGGCAACATCCTTGTTTACTGTCTGCACTTCCGCTCATGTGTTGCAGGAAATTAGTCATCTCGGTAAAATCTCGCGGTAGAAACGAGCCTCGGGAAATGGTTTTCGGGGCCAAAAGCAACATGCGTTCGAACTTACGGATCGGGGCCTTTTTCAGAAAACGCCCTGCCTTGGCCTTGCCCTGAAGCAAGGCACAATTCCCCACCCCCGTTTTGCCCGCAATTTGCCCTATCGAACTTACGGGCCCAGAGCACTCAATGCGAGCGCCCACTGAGCTATCGCGCCGGCCCCTGTTCAGCCGGAAGGGGATTACCAGTTGGCGAGGCTAATGGGGGCATTATTCTTTTCTCCAAATGAGTTTCCGAGTCTGGGAAGTGCAAGTTACAGTGCAAAATCCATGTGGGCCGATGTCCAGCTAAAGCCGAGGCCGACTAACTCGATTGGGCTTTGTCGCTGGGTAAGAATGGCGCTCATTCATGTTAATTGCGAAATTGATGATGTGTCCTATTTCAGATCATTGTTTAAGCAACAATAAGTGCGTCATTTCTGGCTTTTGCGGCGTGTTTTTACAATTATCTATTAGCAAAAACTGTGACTATCATGGTAATAGCGCGTGGCGTTGAAGAGAAATTCCTTTGGTAATTGCTCAAACAACGTAAGTTCGTCATTTCTGCCTTCAGACTACTTTTTGTCGCATTTAGAGCATTATCTATGAGCAAAACTATTGTATATATAACTTATGTCGCACGATACCTTTCTACTGTTTTGGTTGAACTTTGGGCACTTTAAGTCACTGTCTTATGCGGACCACATTTATTCCCTCCCCGCATTCCGTTGAAACCTCAAGAAGCAGTGGTGCCACCTGGTGACAGAATGACGGAGGCGTAACAAGGAGAACCGTTTGGCCTGTACGCGTGGCCAGAAGGGGCCATCTTGGCATCATACGGAGTACGGAATTGGGTAATGAAATGAAAATACGCAAATTATCCTTCCATCAAAATTCGATATCGCCAGGCATGTGAAATGACCTTAAACCGCTTCCTTAGTACAGCTAGAGAGACATGCTGCCATCAACCCAACAGTAAGGTAACCACGTGAACCTTAGTGAAGAGGAAAAACCCGCTACTTCTTACGAAGAAATATCCGGGATATTTATCCAGCCCAAACATAGATTTTTGCACACGTGTGATTGCAACCACACACCGGCCGCTTGGGTTGGACTAACGAGGTCTTCTTTGCAGTAACCGAAAACGCTCCCAAAAGGTGACCCAACTACGGCGTGAATAATGTCAATGAAAACGCTTCTTGTGTCATTCTCTAGAGAGGCTCGGGCGGGAAATGAGAGTTTTGTGCTGAGATAAATCATTCGTGCACTTGCTACCAATGCCATATGGGTATATTCTCACACGTGGCCCACAAGACACGGTCAACAAAGAGCCACTAAAATAACTCCACCGGTACACTTGAAAAAAACTGGTTCTACAGGACGTCAACATTGTGCATGAACGGCCTTATCCCCGACGCCAAATAAAAACACAAATTCGTCTTTGGCAGCATCATCGGTAGACTTGATGGGACCGGCGATTCGGTCTGGTGGACCAGGAATTATGGCTTTGTAAGAGAGACTGGTGCCGCCAAGATATAGACGGCGAACCTCACTCCCCTGCTAGCGTAACATCCAATGCCTCAGCGCATCTCCAAGTTTGTTATTGGCGTCTCGATGTTTTTCCCATATCCATGCAAATCTGGCGGAAAAAAACCCGAAGCTAGGTTAAAACTGAGACGGAAAACAAACCCCATGATGGCTTGCTACAAAGATTTACGAGATCGTAACTTTATCTTTTTGCACACTATCTTGGCGGACATCCACAATAATCGTCATGCATATTTTCACCGGGGGGGAATTATTGCTAGGCCGCTTCGACGCGTGTCTTAGATAAACCAGTGACACTTGGTCTGTCTCGGGTTACATGCATTATAAAGTCAAGTCTCACGACGGTATTTCTATCTCCCAGCATGAAAAGTTGGTGGAGGCGGCGGAGGGGGGGGGGGTATAGAAGGGGATGAGGGTGATGGATCTAGGTTGGGAGGGGGATGGACCGTATTCGAAGCTATACAGTCTTTATTTGTTGTCGTAAATGCGCATTCGGCATCGCCAAGCAAAAGGAAGAGAGTATTCGTACGTTTAATTCAGGAAGTGTGTGAGTGTGTGTGTATGTGTGTGTGTGTGTGTAGGGGGAGGGGGGGGGTGGGGCGATAACCATAAACCTGTCATCAGTTGTCATAAATTCCCGTTGTTCATCCCCCGATAAAACAGAGAGATTACTGAAGATTCCCACGTTCCATTCACATTTTCATGCTTGCATGTATGCGCTGCCATAGATGTTTTTTTTATGTACCTTCTTATATCTCACACGCTATTTACAGGGCACTAAAAGCGTTTGTGCCAGAGTATATTGTTTGCTTAGAGTTAAAGTTACGAAAAATAAGCAAATAAGACTTTGCTTCAATCGGACTTTATAGTTTCTATTCCACGATATCGCTATAAACGCGTTCGTCAAAGTAGCGAAAGTGAGGTCCGGCGGGTTTAATGTCACAAGATTGACAGGTGAGGTTCGATGCAGTGTTGTCATATGCACAGTGGATGATAAAATGAGAAGCTTCCAATACAAATTTCTACATAGGTGTATCCCGACCATAAAATACTTATATATGTGTAAATTTGTATCCCGTGAAAAATGTACCTACTGTAAGACTGATATAGAAACAGTTGAGCATCTCTTTTGAATATGTAACATGGTGGGAAACTCTGGGATAAGATTGGAACATGGTTAGATTCTGTTTCGACGCAAGAAACAAAAGGACTGAGCAAACAAATTAATTGTAAGTCCGTATTGCTGAGTGTTACTTCAGGTTCATCCAAACGGCTTATTAATCATTTGTTGATTATTGTTAAATATATATATATATTTGTGTAAGTGGAAAGACTATACACAAAGTTCATTCGGCGCGGTAAGGTTAATCGTATTTAATTACCAGTTAGAGAGGCGTATTGTGGAAAGTAAACCCCATCACAAGCAGAATGAGTTAAACAGAAAGTGTACACCGATGGAGAGTGGGTTATTACGGTTATTTTAGCCGTATCATGTATTTACTCCTCATGCACGAGCAGAACATCTGTTGTCAAGGGCGTGTATTTTCCTCATGTTTGAGTGTTTTTGTTCAGTTCAAGCCAATGAGCAGAGCGAATTTGAGTCTCAATGTAAAAGCGCATGCGTTTGTTTTCCCATTTGACGTCACTTTTCGCGCTTCCAGAATAAACAAATTTAATTGGTAGGTGCGAAAAGAAGCGAAAAAATGTTCCCTTCTACTATTTGGGGTGCTATAACTCGATAATACAAGCGTGGAAACACAAGGATTAATATGAACTAAAATTGCTTTGGTGTGGCGCCAACTGTTTAACGCGTCTTGTAGTTGTAGCTTGCTTTACGATCTACAGGGCTTCTCCGTTATGGACCCACCACCTTTAAGGCAGTGTGATCATGGACACGGCATGCCACTTGCGAAGGCCATAGCACTTCATTGCATTTCGTAAGAAAAACTAGGCCTTATGACCTCACACGGATTCTCCCCGGTGATAACGTTGGCGCAACGCTTTAAACAGAAACTTACAACGAATTAGCGGGGTTCAGACCCATGTTAAGGTATAGGCAAACACTCGGGACTGGGAAAAAGTGGTCTTAATGGCGGGGTTGTCACATTACCGGGGTGGTCTTAAAGCGGGGTTCCACTGTAGACAAAATAGAGCAGAATGGAACAGGTCTTCCAGGAACGAAGAGATATGGCGAAACCATCGCATGTCAGGTGCTCGTCCAGAAGAGGTAGACTTTTGAAGAGACGAGTCAATTACGCTATTAGCAAAACGCGCGATTCCCCGAAGGCATCCATGCTCTAAAGCTCAGGAGAGTCGGGGATAGGGATGTCCGCCCTGCTTGTACCCCCTACCATCACGTTGGATCAGCTGGTGAGCGCCGTATACTAATTACTTTACTACTTACTACTAATTACTAATTAATTATATGCTTTATTATTCCGGTATCAAATTTGTTTCGGGTGTCAACCGACCCATCTGCCCGGTCCTTATTCCGCAGTAGTTCCCAGTGTTAATCATCTTAATCAACGAGAGGGAGGGTTTAAGGGGGAACTAAGTGTCATGTTGCCTTCCGCCATGATGCACTGGGTCCACAAGAACTGGTTGGGAGAATAAGGTCATTGTAATTTACGGAGCCGGAAATATGTTTCATATTTCCCTCGGGCGACTGTCTGGTTGACTCCCAGACTGCGAGATTTGTTCCAATTATAACCCACCTCGGCCTTGACCTCGTTCAATCTCTACAAGTAACGACTCGATTGTACGCTTGACGATGCATATGGAAAGCCGTCCGCATTATATTGCATGGAAAACTCATATTTCGCGCTGACGCTCTTCCAGGATTTACGCCAGGTCTCAGCAGGAGAAACCGAGGTTATCATCCAATAAGCCGCGGTCGCAACAAGGGCTGGAAAAAAAACGTATGATACAAATGGCGTGTCATATGATTTGTTGGAAGTGGCCCAAGTGTTCTTGGCAGCATTGATAGCGGCACTAGAGCGCCACGTGGCTACGATGGGTGGGTCAGTCCGGGTATGCGAGCCGAGTAGTCGGACTCCGCGGAGTGCATAACCGAACGCGGAGATTGTGTTCTTATAGCGCGGTCACGTGGTACATTTTAATCCCGGACTTTACTCCCCACTCAGAGGAGGCTCACGAGTATTTCCAACATGGCGTCCAGGCCCAACAATACGTAAAATATTGATCAAGTAGTATATGGACCTGCCAAACTCTGTAAATAATATTATAACAACTAGAATAAAATGAGGAACACAACACGTATCCGTTGATTTTTTTTTTAGTGGTGTTTAACGATCTTCACGATTTGTGCAATTCAGCAAGTGCAACATTAACGCCGACCGCGGATTTTGCGTTCGATTTATCTTGATCCGCACATGAGCGGAAAGTATGAGTGCTCATGCTCCAAATATGTTTGCCCGATGTCACTCCCCAGGGGGCGCACTACTTGTAGTTAAGCATACACATTAGTAGCGCCCAAATGACCCCGTCTGTTGCCTGTTATCTCTCTTTCCTCCAAGCAGAGATCTCCAACCATTTTCACTCAATGTGCCCATGTCTCTCTATACTCAAGGAAAGATACTGCTGCATATTTTCCTCTTATTCTGAGATCAAAATCAGCTGGCCCCTTTCCTGTGAAACTCTAATGAGACTCTCGTATGCAGGTGTGTGTGCATGATAAAAAACCTTCGTCGTTCTGATAAAAAATTAGGATTGTATTCCCCGGTAACATGACCCATCTCTTACTCGACTATTCCCAATATCGCGATATAATGTGCATAGATTAAAGCGTCTCACCAAAACGAACCAACCAATGACCATTTCCGGTTCATTTGCGGCTTTTTGTAGTTGCGACGATATGTTGTGTCGATTCCCTGGCGGCGCAGTGTTCTCGACTGCAGGCCAGTTGGTTGCGGGTTCAAACACCGCCCGTGTCTTCGGCCTTGTCCTTGTCCCGTGGGTGGTGATAACAGATGGAACCTGTGCAACATGTGGCATAAATTTGACTCAAATCACCAAGCCCTTCATCTTTGCCTTGGGATCCACAGCCATTAAGGGAAACCATGTTATTCAACTAACGGGGTACTTATTATACCGTGCTGTTAGCATTGTCGTTGACGGTGCATGCAACTATACAGGTGTATACACATACAGAATAAAATTGTTAATTGTATGAACCCGTACTGCAGGGCAGCGCTATCATCACCGTCAATATCCACCAATGGCGCAAGGCTTGACACCACGACCCTCTAGCGAGAGAATGAGTGACCTGATTGATGACAATCGATAGCGTGTCGTATACCTTTGGTTGAGGCTCTCGCCCCTGGAATTGTATGTGAGTCTGGGTTACATGCTCTGGGTGAACCAGGCATGGATAATCGTCCTATCCCTGTACTAATAATGCCTTGCGAGGTTTGACGGGTGATTAGGTGACCGTGGCTTACATCGATGCCCAACAGAGAGTTGAGCCTCAGAGGATGATATGCGCTGTGTGATGTGACAAGTGGGTGATTATATAAGGAATAAGCTATTGTGCGATGAGCAAAGTGGGTGATAAAATAATCATAGGCTATTGTGAGATGACAAAGGTGATTGATACACTAATCCATGACGTCACAATGTGTGACTGTGTATCGAGGGGATCAAAAAGGTGATTAATGACGAAGTGATCATGAGCTAATATGTAATGAGAACGGGACGGGCGTTGAAGGGATGATCAGCATATTTGTAATCAGTTAATAATGAAATACATTACTACATACGTATGCTTTGTTCGCTTTGACTATAAGTGTTAAAACAACAGTCGTGCTGAGCCAAGAGGCTATCACACTCTCAGTGATTACCCGTAATATCATGCCTTTGGGGTGGTTAACAATAAGTTTTGTTACCTGGTTTTTGTTACCGTCACGGATAATCTATCCCTGGACGAGGAAATGAATACTCGCATTGGGAAGGCAGCAACCACCTTTCGGAGGTTGAACAAACGTGCTTGGCAAAATTCAAAACTAACCATTCTCACCAAAATGCTATTCTACTGGGCGTGTACTTTAAGTAGCTTGCTCTATGGCAGTGAGGGCCAATCTACCAAGCATTCTTGCTCCTGTGAAGCAAACACGTCTTCGTTGGCTTGGTAACGTTCATCGTATGCAAGGCGAACGCATTCCCAAAGATTTGCTTTACGGTGAACTCGCCGACGGCAAAAGGCCAAATGGACGGCCGAAGCTTAGGTTTTAGGGATGTTTGCAAACGTGACATGAAGGCTTTCGGCATTGATCCAGATTCCTGGGAGGATCTAGCATCCGAAAAGAGGGGATGGGCACGTGTCGTGTGTGGGTGAATGACCCACCACGACGGGCTCTGGTTTGATAAACTGGACTTGAAACGCCAATCTAGGCGCCCACCAGCGACCACCCAAGACCTATCGACAGGTTACCGATGCGACGACTGCGGTAAGCTCTGTCGATCACAGATAGGCTTATTCAGTAGTCATAAGCGTAAACGCCGCGTTACAAATCGTATAACTTGAACGAAAACAAAGCTGCAAATCAATCATCCTTTCGCAGACGGACGGATGCCAACCACTAGATGTTACAGCGAGACAACGATAGGTTCAATATCTGCAATATTTGATATTGCAATATTTACACTATTTAATTTGCAACGAATGTTATGTGTTTAAGCGATACGTTGACCCGATTGGTCGTCCATTGTCCTGGGCTATAGGTTGCTACCAGCACATTGATTGAATCACTCCCTATTAGACATTATGTTGGAAGTGAGATCAGGCTAAGTGACCACTTGAATCAGGCGGGCGAACTGTAATTAGTGCATGGATATTTATGTCAGTACTTACTGAATTGACAAAGCAAAGTTGAAGCAAACTGACATAAAAATGTTTGCACCCTAAGGCTGTCCAGGCTGTCAGGGGTCTGGAAGTGGGGTGGGGGGGTGTCCAGCGTCGATTTTACACAATTTTCAGTGTGGAATGTCGATTATTCTTCCCTTCCGAACTTCCCTTGTCGCTCTTTAACTAAATTCAATGTGTTTTTTTTTAAATCTGCGTCGATGTCGCTTTTCAGATCCTCAGTGTCGCAATTTGCGGGTCAATGTCAAATGTCGATTTTTCAAAATAGGTCTGTGTCGCGTGTCGCCATTTACCCCATACAGACTCCTAATTCCGTTGCACGGGTTGTTGATGTCTTCGGTGTTGACAAGACCGGGGGACATGTTTAAATTAATGAGCTATCCTGCCACCTCTGCTAGGCGAATCGGGATATAGAATAGAATAGACTGAGTACGCTGCAAATAAGGCAAATGCGAACATGGATGCTGCAATGTCTATATTTTAAGCCGTCGCAAGGAGTTCAGTGACTCCACTAATGACGTGGATCTCACGTAATGATCAACCAATCCATCCAGTCTTTTGCAATCAGCGCCCTATGGTAGCTGATTGCGCACGGTTCCTGTATCTTCCATCCGGCCCGGATACGAAGATTTGCTTTCTTTCTTGATTTGATTTCCTTCCGCCACAAACGAAGCAGGGCAAGGCGTTTCTTTGATGTCTCACCAATTGTCGGTCATTGATGTCCCAGCCTGGAGCCAATTGTCAAATGGATGGAATTACTCTGAAAAAGAGTTGCCTCTCTTCGCGTCGCAGCGAAGAATCTATCACAGCTCTCAGGGGGGGAGACGCTGAGACTGTTTGTTGCTGGGTTTTCCTTGCAAAGGTGTGTTTTGGGGGGGTCCACTGTTAGAAACAGTTCTTATCAGAGGGAAGGGAATGTCTTTTCCTATCTTTGAGATCGGCATTCTGGAATTCTTGGAGACTTGCGATTAGCTGTTGGCAATTTTTGAAGTTATCCGTACAATTCCTGGTTCAATGAGAAGGCCCTTTCCCTATTCACCGCGATCCGTTATAGCAGTCTGTGAATTCATCGATAGTCGCGATATCACTTTTAAGGTGTTATTTTTTCGTACCCGGTCTTGAACAGTCATCATCTTGGAGATTCGATATTGTTCTCCTTAATCCTTAATTTCAGATGGGTTACCCTCCCCCCCCCCTTCCCCCCTGTTATCAACCAATCCTCCTGATTCTGCAGCTTTTAACAGAGCATAGGTGGATCTAAATTTATGAAAAATTAAGCATCACTTATTACTTGAAAATGTCGCTGATGTCAACAATTAAACAAATATAATGCTTACAATGACTGTCCTTGTCACATCACTAAGGTACACACCTCATTTGGAGGTTAAACCTGTAGTTGTGTACTTTGGGTGCAGTTCCACTGTGAAGGAATTTGCCATTTAAACATCACGTTTAAAGGTAGATGACGAAAAATATCAATGTCGTGGTGGATGATAATTTTCGGCGTCACTGATGTTGTGCATAGGGGTGGCTGTGATATCTCAAAGATATCTGATGTTGTGCATAGGGGTGACTGTGATATCTCACAAGATTTCATTTTCCATCCTGCTTAAAATAGGCCATTTAATATGTAATAATATTTTTATAATATTCAAGTTGCACGTGACGCAATGTTGTAATTTTGTTATGTGTCTGGTGGACTAGTTCCTGTCACTATTTTAATTGTCCACCGTTAGAAGGCTTTGAATATATATACGGATGTGATACAACCCACCAATGAATTGGATAGCCGACCATTAAAAATCAGAATGTGTGATACAATCACCCAATAAATTGGATAACCGGTCATAAAAAATGATAAATGTGTGATACAATCACCCAATGAATTAGTTTAAACATATTTTTATTATGAATGAATTAGTTTAAACATATTTTTATTATGAATGAATTGGATAGCCGATCAATAAAAATCGCGTCATCTGGCGACAATGGGAGGGGTCTATGTAGAGATCTATGCCCCCTGGGAATACACCCAACCCTATGCGAAGAAAGACATACGATCTGTATCGTGTTTTTTATAGTATTTTCCTCTAAATGATTGTCGGCATTAAAATTATAAATGATTTGAACATTTATCCAGAACCTTGACACTGGACGGCCTCTGGACAGCAGCGAGTGGATCAGAGCAACGAAGCGCCACCTAGTGACTGAGAACTATGGTGTTTCCTGAGCTTTCCAAAATCTAGCAAATGTAAATAAGCCACGTCAGTAAGTTTTGTATATGTGATGAGGATATAATTGTAGGATGCCATTTGATACTTTTTACAGGATTTGTCATCTTTGATATGACTTGTCATTTGATATCGTTTACTGGTCATGTCTCAAGTAACGTGTCGCCATTGACAGGCTGACTACTATAATATGGATAGATGCTACCTAAAAAACGCGAGCGTATATTTATTAATTATATTCTGAGAGGATATATCTAGATTAATATTCAAAATTAATCTCACTTCGGCTTGCCATAAAGAATATCTTTGGTGGGAAGACGTATGCCATGCACGTGCTTGTGGCATATCATTCGGTTGCTCAAGAACTCCCATTGTGACGTCATGTTTATAACAGTTTGACGTCACAACTACTCACTATGACAGCAGCCGATGGGCGGTCACAAAGAGAAGTATACATCCAGTGTAAACATTGAATAATCTATTCCTTAATTTTGTGGGGCAGCTGATTTAATTATTAAAGACATGAAATAATAGGCTTCGACTTCTCTTTGCTTGAATATATTTATGTACGAGTGATATTTACTCCGAAAACGTCTCATGGGGGTTGTTACGCGAAATGAAAGTCCTAAGCCTACGCTTGAAATGGACTTTGAATATGCATGCATGTAGACATTCAATTGGATCCGCTTTGGCGACACCACATGACGATCTTATAAAGGCAGACACATCACCTTTTAATGCAACAATTTTAATTGATACAATAACTGTGAAAGGATTTGTTTATAAACTTTGCTGGGTATATCGTCAGATCTTGTTCGTTTCAACGCTTCAAGAAATATACACGTTACGAAAGGTTTTATTTAACGTGTAAAACTTGGCAGCAGTGACACATATATACTAACAGGAACATAGTTTAAGAGTGTGGCACACATGAATGTTAAACATTTGCAATGTTCATGCCCCTCCCCCCCCCTCCCGCCCTCCCTCATCTTCTAAACGAAGCCTTTCAACCCTTTTATGTATTGTATGCCACGTTTATACCAGCTCAGCCATTATGTTTACACAATCGGCCTAAAGTTGCCAATTTCTGTCCTTCCATTTATAATTTGGGGGACACAATTAACATAGTAGCGAGAGAAAATCGCGATTAAATCTGATGGTTGTGCCTGGAGTATAGGTTCGCTATCTAAATCGTAACCTGCAAATGTAATTGTGTAAATTTGCTATTGGAGGTCAGGTATGTATTGCAATATCGTTGAACACAGTTAACAGAACGTAAGTAGCGATGAGCCCATATGATGGATATAGGACACAACAACGACATAGAATCAACCGGGAATTTGTTAAACCTCTCGACAAAGCCGCTTTAACAGCTGTAAGTCCACGTGCAGCCGCTGTTTAAATGTAAGCGTTCCACTTGCAAATATATTGAACATATGGCATGGGGCAGAGCAGTCCAAATTCCGCATAAGGCTACAGTCTGCAGTCGCGTGGCACATGGGGGGCGGATCTGGGGTCGGGGGGGGGGGGGCGACCCGGCCCCGGCCCCCTGCCCCGGCCTCTCCCCTTTTAGGGCCCAAATGTGTACCATTTAACATATGAAAACCGAAACTGCCCCCCCTATCCAGCATATCTGGATCCGACCCTGAACCCCCCCCCCCTGTCCAGATTAAACTGGATCCGCCAGTGCACGCTTTAATGTCAATTCCGCCCCCAGCTGCTGTCTCTGTGTCCGCAACGAACAATGCTATTCTGGTTCTATGTAGAGAAAAATAACATCCACCACAGACGAGTTCTACGTATAAGTTAATGTTAAAGGAACACGACATAATACATAATACCGGATAACTTATTGTTATCCGGTAATATCGTTTTCCAAGAACATTAATTTATGTCCCAAAACCCACAACATTACAGACAAATAATGTCGTGAGAGAACAATAGAGTGACGTCCGCAGTGCCACTAAAATCACTCAAAATCTTCACTCGTTCCATCTAATATAAATATCATCATTAAGATAGACAAAGTATAATACAACCAGTTAAGCTCAAACATATACAACGGGGCCGCCACGGTCTATCCATCCACATTGACTGTCATTACTCTTGGAGATATAGGCCACATAAACTGAAAATTTTAACAAAAGCCAGCGTTATGAATATCGCCTTGCCCCGTTGCACGATACCACCAAATAATACTGCAATTATCCTTTTTGTTTTTACAGCATCACCGAATTGTCCCAGCTTCGAGCGCGTACGGGTATTTCGGGAGAACGCCCACGGGAGTCTGGCATGTACGTCGTGCAGTCTCGTTTCTTCTTCACGTTCTGCCTGGCTGGAATCATCTTCAGGGACTCGGCGTGGACCACGGTGGTCTCAGTGTAACTGTCGTACTTGCCACCAGCGAAGCTCGATCTTCCGCTAAACCGCGATGTGCTACTACAATACTGGCGACCCGTCCCGTTGCCATACCTCTCCTCGCCCTCTCGGCCCCCCTTCGGTCCCCTACGCTTGCCCTTCCTGTCGCCATGGCACCAGACTTTGGAGCAGATGGACTCCAGTAACCTACGGAATGTCTTATCCAGCACGAGATACGGAATGAAGTTGGCCGCGAAGTTGATGGCTTGGAGCGTGTTAGAGACGGTAACGGCCAGGTTATAGGCCGCCACGTTGTGAGCGGACAGACCGTTCTGTATCACATAGGTCTGGAAAAACTTGATCATCTCCGAAGGGGAGACGAGGAACAGGTAGAGGATGACGATGCAGATCAAGGTCCGTGTGATCAGTGCCCGTGCCTGGTTCCTGTTCCTCTCCACCGCCACGCTGTTGTACACGGCGCGGATAATCCGACAGTTGCAATAGGCCAGGATTAACAACGGGATGATGATCCCGAGGAAGAAGTAACTCCATTGGTAAGCCACCTCCAGGGTCTCCGCCCGCTTCAAGGGGCCGTTCGCCAGGCCGTAGAGCCGCTCGTATAGTAGGATGCGTGGGTTGTAGGACGGCATGCAATCGCAATGGTCGATTTCCCACATCCAAAAACGCGGCACGTTGAAGACGACGCTGAAGAGGACGGAGAGGATAATGGATGACGTCACGAAGCGCGAGCCGCAGTGACGTAGGCCCAGCATCGGGTGGCACAGGTGGAAGTACCGATTGATCGTCATGGCGACGGTGAGCCACGTGCTGGCCGTGATGAAGGTATTGATGGCGGCGTTCTCATAAGCCTCGAAGTAGATCCTAAAGGACAGTGAGCGGTGGGCCTGCTGGCTAAAGTCGGTGCCGGCGTGGGGCAAGATAGACACGCACAGTAAGAGATCGGACGTCGTCAACGCGATTAACCCCAACAGGTCGGTGCGCGCCACTCGGCGCTGGTCCCCGGCCGACCGCTGACCTTTATAACGCAGCTGCCGGGTCAGCAGCAATCCCAAGGTCAAGAGGTTGCCGAGGACGCCGAAGACGCAGATACCGATGACGACGCGCGTAAGAAGGACCTCCTCGATCTGCGCGTAGAGGGCGAGTGTCTCGGCGCCGTCATCTGGAGGAACCGCCTCCGTGTTCTCGGGACTCGGATGAGCCGTGTCCGCGAGGACTGTGGACGTGATGACGTCACTGGTCGGTTCACTCGTCCGGCAGAGGCTCAGGCGACACGCCGTCACGTTGGCGGAAGTGGCTGAGTTACCCATGATCCGAGGCCTGTATGAGCGCTGCCAAGGTCATCCTCGGCGCGCCATCGAGCTAGGCGCGGTCGTTATCTGCAACAACAGAATACACTTTTGTTATCATGCACTAAAAATGTAATTAATCTGCCCGACATTTGGTATGCAACGAATAGTTCTTTTGGGGCTCCATCAAATGTAACCTTGCAAACCCTGTGACGCTTAATACCACTTGACGTTTCTATTGCATGCTGAATTGGCTCTTTTGTATATTTCATTGAAATTGTAATGTCCAGGCAATTATTCACGTGGCGGGTGTATACACGTTATACGTCACTAAAACGATGTACGTTTTACAAAGACCCTAATGCGTATCACTGCTAGACAGAAGTATAATATTAAGCGCCATCCTGCTATCTCCCGGTTGGAACTTGCGCATGCATTGGTTATAATACAATAATGTGAGTGCCAGTGGAGTCATTAAATGACAATTTTCGTCTTCCATGATGACATTTGATTGTGTTTATCAAGGCAAGCATATAAATGTATATGCCAAATTTGGCCTGTATATTTCATGTTTAACCGACACCTATTTCGGTTTAAACCAGTACAGACCAGTAACTAATCACACAGCATTAAATATCAACCATCAGGGTTAATGAGTAAATGTCAAGAATATTGCGCGGTTCGAACATGTTTAAATTCCAAACGCGCAGTTTAATGCCCTAGCTTTAAAACATAGTATTTAAGTTTAAAATCGCCGTTTCAAGTTTAAAACAACAAAGTGGTCCACACAAAAGCCAACTTACTCGATACTTACAAACGCGAGATAAATACACACACACTCGAAAAGAAATCCATGTCAGTCACCACAAGGGAATCAAATACAAACGGCCATGAGCGCGTTACCACACTGACATACGCAGCCCATATATATATATGTCATGACCGTGGACCCACAAAGGTTGTCACCGACGACGCATGTGATCAGTCATGCGGGCGCGTCGGCGGCGAAAGCATAGGTCAACATCAGTTGAATTATGCAGCAAACGGTCGGCGTAAATGATGACCCTATTGCCTTGTGTGGATCGATCTGAATGTAACAGCCATATAACGAAGCCGAGTTCAAAGCCCGAACTGATGAATTACTGAAAACACCGAACACAAATGGCAGAATGAGTCTTGTCTTGCAAGAAACTGGACGCTAGGTCTTTCTGTTGGGACGGCGTCCACGGCTGGACGATCTATTAAACATCACTATCAATTATTACTCAGGTCATATCGAGAGACACCAGGACTGTCTGTCGGCGTCTCCGCCATCGCCATCCGCCATCGCCATCCGCCATCGCCATCCGCCTTCGCCATCGCCATCCATTGCCATGGCCGCCGGCTTGCGCGAGATGAGCAATTATGACATCACATTGCCGTAAGCAGTCGCACAGCAGTCGCGAGAGGAATGATCTCCGCCGCGGCGAGCGATTAATTAAACCGCTGATTGGTCATGATTAACTGCTGAAGGAGAATTCCCCGATCAAGTAAAGCTTCTCCCATACAATGGTCCTTAATAAATGGCTGGCTGGGGTCAACGAACGCTCATCTCCGGAGACGAAAGACACGGTTGACGACGCTGAGTATATCGCCCATGTTTAGTTTTATCTCCGTGGAGACACATAGATGGCATCTCATATATATTGAAGGGGGCCACCAGGCACGTGTGGTGGTTCCTATGCTGTTACCACGGATAAAACCAGCTAGTTGTGCTCATCTTTCAATCCCGCCCGCTCGTCCGACCGTCATCCGCCCCCGATGGCCTGTTCTCCCTTCCTCCACCACCACTGGCCTGTTCTCCCTTACTCCGTCCCCTCTGGCCTGCGCTCCCTCAATTCCTCCATCTCCTCTGCCCCCCCCCCACCCCACCCCACCCCCACTCATCCTCCACCCCTCTGGTCTGCCTTCCCTTCCTCCACCCCTTTGGCCTGCCCTCCCTTCCTCCACCCCTCTGGCCTGCCCTCCCTTCCTCCACAGCCTCCAGCCTGCTCTCCCTTCCTCCATCCCTTTGACCTGCCTCCCTCGCTTCCTCCATCCCTCTGGCCTGTTATTCCTTCCTCCATCCCTCTGGCCTGCCCTCCCTCGCTTCCTCCACCCCTTTGGCCTGCCCTCCCTTTTTCTACACCATCTGGCCCTCCCTCCCTTCCTCTACACCCTCTGGCCCTCTCTTCCTCCCTCCCTTCCTCCATCCCTCTGACCTGCCTCCCTCCCTTCCTCCATCCCTCTGGCTTTTCCCTCCCTTCCTCCATCCCTCTGGCTTTTCCCTCGCTTCCTTATTTCACCCCTCTGGCCTGCCCTCCCTCCCTTCCTCCACCCCTTTGGCCTGCCCTCCCTTTTTCTACACCATCTGGCCCTCCCTCCCTTCCTCTACACCCTCTGGCCCTCTCTTCCTCCCTCCCTTCCTCCATCCCTCTGACCTGCCTCCCTCCCTTCCTCCATCCCTCTGGCTTTTCCCTCGCTTCCTTATTTCACCCCTCTGGCATGCCCTCCCTTCCTTCCTCCACCCCTTTGGCCTGCCCTCCCTTTCTCTACACCCTCTGGCCCTCCCTCCCTTCCTATTCACCCTCTGGCCCTCCCTCCCTCCCTTCCTCCATCCCTCTGCCCTGCCTCCCTCCCCTCCTCCGTCCCTCTGGCTTGCCCTCGCTTCATTCTTTCACCCCTTTGGCCTGCCCTCCCTCCCAGTGTTTTATTCCTTCAATAGTAGTGTAGTGTAGTGTTACTTAGAAAGGTAAACCTCGGATGGCAAAGACACAATGACCATGTGGTGAGGTGAGTCGATAGGTGTTTAGTGGAGGGGGAAATGAAAATAAGCCGGGGTAAACAAGCAAGGTGTTGAGAAGCTGAAGGTGAAAAAAACACATTTCTGACAGGTACCCGGTTGGTATTTGGCCTCGTTCCGTTGCTGCCCTATCGAGGGGGTATGTATAGATACAGATATAGGGGGGCCAGGCTTCATATAATCCTCACATATGAGTTCAGGTAATCCCCACTCGATAAACACCTGTGCCAAGTCGTATTCGTGGAAAGACGTACGGATCACCGTTGCACCCGGGCAAAGACGATGGGAATGATGCAATCGTATCCGAAATAGACTGATCCATACTCCGACACTAAGCCCCGTCCACGCTGGAGTCCCTTTTCCTTAATCGTGAGCACGAAATTGACAACCATAGCTGATGGCACGTGCAGGTGAAAAGTACTCATCTCTGAAACTGACAACAAAGAAACACGTTGTTTTGTTTGTCCGACTTGTTTGTGGTGCATAACGCACATGGAAGGCCTTTCTCCACCACATTATTGGATAAAAGTGATATGAATCCGTGGTATGATTCAGATAATTCAGTGGTATGAATCCGTGATATGGATCAGTGGTATGAATCAGTGGTATGAATCCGTGGTATGGATCAGTGGTATGAATCAGTGATATCAATCAGTGGTATGAATCAGTAGCATGAATCAGTAGTTAATGTATGAATCAGTAGTTCAGGTATGAATCAGTAGTTCATGTATGAATCAGTAGTTCATGTTTGAATCAGTAGTTCATGTATGAATCAGTAGTTCATGTATGATCAGTAGTTCATGTTTGAATCAGTAGTTCATGTATGAATCAGTAGTTCATGTATGAATCAGTAGTTCATGTTTGAATCAGTCGTTCATGTATGAATCAGTAGTTCATGTATGAATCAGTACTTCATGTTTGAATCAGTAGTTCATGTAGGAATCAGTAGTTCATGTATGAATCAGTAGTTCATGTTTGAATCAGTAGTTCATGTATGAATCAGTAGTTCATGTTTGAATCAGTAGTTCATGTATGAATCAGTAGTTCATGTATGATCAGTAGTTCATGTTTGAATCAGTAGTTCATGTATGAATCAGTAGTTCATGTATGAATCAGTAGTTCATGTTTGAATCAGTCGTTCATGTATGAATCAGTAGTTCATGTATGAATCAGTAGTTCATGTTTGAATCAGTAGTTCATGTTTGAATCAGTAGTTCATGTATGAATCAGTAGTTCATGTATGATCAGTAGTTCATGTTTGAATCGGTAGTTCATGTATGAATCAGTAGTTCATGTTTGAATCAGTAGTGCATGTATGAATCAGTAGTTCATGTTTGAATCAGTAGTTCATGTATGAATCGGTAGTTCATGTATGAATCAGTACGCGCTGGGTATAACTTCCAACTAGACGCACAGAGCATGATGGCAACCAGTATTGATTGTCTTAACAGTTCAAACGTGGTTATCATTGGACCGAGCTGGCAAAACAGCGAATACGTGTCTTCATAAAGTGCGGAGGATCTAAGGCAAACTTACTCTTATTATTAAAATGACAATACCTTTACTTGCAATAGGCAATGAAGACATCAAGTCAAATAGACATTCGCTTCTTGGCTTAAGATCAATGTTCAAGGTTCTACACCAATATACTTCCTATTTACATTGGATCTAAGTCTACAGACTTTAACGTCTTCACTGAATGCTCGTTACCAATGTTCTGCATATCTTCAGTTTTTGTCGAAAAACCATATCGTCATTGCATGACCTATACCAATATATTCCCTATGCCCGAAGGCGTATCACAATACTCTCGTTAAGCCATGCAATCTCCCACCGGCTCTTCATTCATGACGCCACTCACAAAGCTTATCGCCATCAGTTTCCCCGTCATATAAAAACGCACATAAGCCGCGATATTGACCGTCTATAGTTAATTTCTTCAACCTTTCTTGCCATTGGTTTTGCCTCCAAATAAATCACGGCCGTTAGGGACACCTGGCCGCTTGGGTAATGGGGGTCAATTGTCTCGCTCTTATCCAATAGACAGTTGTTTTGCGGTTAAGATTGTGTTGTTGTTCCCCAAACAGTTGTGTCGGGACATGATTAACCTCCTGACAAGGTCTCCGACTTCATGATTTTCTCTTTTGTACAATATTAGATCACATTATTGAGGCGCTTACTCTGATGCTAGGACTCACTCTGCTCTCCCGTTGCCATCGCATTTGTGGATTCCTTCGCGTTAAAGCCTGACGGATTATAGGGGCGCGGGGGGGGGGGGCAATGGGGGAGGGGGGGGTGGGGGTCATGTTCCCAAATCACGAAGAATAAATTTCTTTATTCCCAGATCACGATGAACACCATGGAGAACGCATACAATGGGAGGGGGCGGATATATGTTATAAATCGGTTATTTCGCAAATCACGGTTATTTAATATTAAAATTCTCAGTTCAGGATCGATGAAAATCCTTGGCCACGACGGTCGGCTAATATCCCATTCCCAGTTCACGAAGAATGATTTTCCTCATTCCCAGTTCACGGTGAAGTGAAAAAGCCCATTCCCGAGGAACGGAAATACCCCCTTGCCCCTTGCCCCTAGCTCCTTGCTTAAGTTTCGTGTGGGTTAGGGTGGGGGGGGGGGGGGGGGTGGGGGGGCGGGTTTGGGGGGGTGGGGGTGGGGCTCTAAAGCCTTAACGACATCAATGGCCGAATGGGGGTAGTAAACTGACCTTAAGTCCCTTCTAAGTTGACAACCAGACACTGGGGGAGCGGATGGGTTAGGAGAGGGG